>CM055955.1:25137904-25737904 GCA_029490685.1 Schizonepeta tenuifolia | reverse complement strand
TGCATGGAAGATTTCATCTTTAACCTCAAGAAAAATGGGAACAAAAATTAATCATCTCACTAGGGCTTGAATGTTGAAATTAATAGGAAAAGAAAGATGATTTTTTTTGTGTTGGGATTAAACTCAAGATTTGAAAAATTAATTTACCTCTTAAATTAGGGTTTGAAAGATTAGAGATGATGATGATCTTCTTGAAGGTTGAAGCTTGATTTCTCGAGCTTCAATGGAGATTTCTCTAACTATGTATATGTGTGTGTGTGTTACGGTAGTGAGAGGGAGAGAGATGAGAGAAATTTCTCTTCTTTCTTTCTTGGTGAAGAACATGTTGGGAGAGAGAGAGAGAGTTGAGAGAGAGATGAGAGAATATTGTTATGTTTATCTCTCAAACAAGAAATGAAATGAAATGGTAAGATGAATGAATGTAATGATGATATTCTCTCTAAGTTTGAAAATAGGTATAATAAGGTAGAATATAATTATTAGGGAGAATATAATTTTGGGAGAGAGAGAGAGGAGCTATGTCGGCAAGAGAGAGAGAGGAGATAGATAATTATTTGATTTTTAACTGGTATAATTTTCCCCGGATGAAAAAGTTTTCCGGTAGAATATATCCGTATCATTTCGTTTATACTGAAAATGACTATAAACTCTCCTCGACTCGTTTCCGACATCGGAAACACCTCAACTCTATCTCATGTCTCACGAAATAAATCAAGGAATCTGAATATCTAATTTTTAGGTTAAAATTCCAAGTAACGAAGAAAAACCTAAAAATCAATCGGTCAATTATTCCAGTAAGAACTAAATTCTTAAAATTCTCTCATATGGTCTCGGATGAGCTTCTAATATATCTCAGGGGTCTTAGAATTAATTCTAGATTCAAAAGACACTAATTATGCTAAATTCGAAGTTCGTCGGTAATTAGTAATTTCTCGGTTTATCGGCACTAATCGTCAAAAGTGAAAGTTCTCAGAATTCTCCAAAATTCATACTCATGCTCATTCTCATATAAATAAACTCAATCAATGCATCACATACTCGATTCGAATAATTGAAACGAGAAAAATCACATTTAAGCACGCAAGGACATTTTGGTCATTTTCAAGAAAATTTTCTTTTCTTGAAAAATTTCATCACTCAAAGCACATTAATTAAATATATAAACACATTTTAAAACGCACTCAAAAACTCGTAAAAGTTTGGGGTATTACAGAGCTGCAGTCCAGTTTGTGAATTTACTCAGAAGCACAAGTCAACTGGAAAACTCATGATAAATGGACCGACAATAGCGATGTGCAAAAAGCATGGTCGTAGGTACCGTTTCTGGAAAAGTTAACGGTAAAGCATGTGGAGTGTCATGCTTTTGGGAGAGGTCAAATGGCTCTTTCCAACAGCTGGCTTTGACCTTTCCTCTATAAATAGAGGTCTCCACAACAAGGCTTAAATGGGGTGTTTTTTATACAAGTAGAGAAAAAGCACTCCAGAGTGCCTAGAGACAACACAAAGAGTGAAGCGGCGCAAGCAGTTTTTCACCTCTCTCTCTCTCCAAGCAAGAAGACCGGCAAAAAAGGAGTAGAGTTATTTCTCTCCTCTTCCCCCTAGTCTCTCAGAAGTTGCCCTTCTTGATTGAAGCTAGAGACCTGGTCCTTGCTTGTTTTGTATCCCCTCAGGACTCTGTCTCAAAGAGATTGAGTTCTTAGCCTTGGGTTGAAGCCTCCACTCCCCTAAAGTATTAAGGCTTCCTTGTTGGATTCTCCCTCTTAAAATCTAAGCTCAGGTCTGACTTTGAACCCGAAATCAAAGTCCAGAGGTCCCTTGGAACCTGGAATCCAAGAATTGGTCCCTTAGAACCAGGAATCTAAGACAGGTTGAACTTGCCCGGAAAAGTGTTGAGGGGTCATGTTTGAACCCGAAATCGAACTGGTATGGTCCCTTAGAACCACGAATCTAAGAAAGGTTGAACACTTGCCCAGAAAAGTGTTGAGGGGTCTTGTTCGAACCCAGAATCAAACTGGTTAGGTTTGCTTGGAACTCGGAATCTAAGTGGGCATTTGGTGAAGCGAGTATGCTTACCTAGTGGATTGCTTTCCCAAAAAGAAAGTTGTGGACGTAGGAGGTTGATCTCCGAACCACGTTAAGTGCTTACATTCTGTACTTTACATTCAGTATTTTAATTTCTGTACCTAACCAACTAACTCTAACACATGCACTGCACTTACTTAGGAATTTAACCTTCCTCTTTCACTAAGGTTTCAGTTATTGTAACGAGTTTATCTTCCACCATCTTCCGCATTGCATAATTGTTTAAAAACTCAGTTGGTGCAAGCAGCTGAACTTCAGGCATAGGAGTCAGCTGAGCTACCAATTGAACAACTCAGTTGTAGAGCTACTCCAACTGTCTCTTCCAGTTGTGAGTAAATTGACCTGAGCAGTATATCTCAGTAAAAAGACGTTAAGCAAAATGAAAATTGCTATTGGTGTATTTCCCCCCCCCCATACATCAGTTACTCATTACCGGGACCATCACACACCAGGAGCGCCACCACCACCTGGAATTGGTATGCTTAGAGTTCTCGATTTCAAACTCTATGAAACCCTAGGTGTTGCCCAAGAGGTACAGGCGATGTTTGAAGGTATTGGTTGGGTAAGTTTTTGGAGTGGCTTGCGGTGGTGTATGAGGATTTGGTGAGGGAGATGTATTGGATGGTGAATATGGCTGTAGATGCAAAAATGGAGACCTTGGTCATTAGTTTTCTGTTCTTAGGCGAGGAAGTAGAGAATTACATCAACAATGTGAATCAGATTCTGGGCACGATAGATGTTAAGGAGACCCAGAAGAAAGAATAGAGGGAGGCGAAGCGTGGAGTTCCCTCATTTAAGCTCAAGGATTGGGCAGCGATTTGGAAGGATATTGGGACTGGGCCCTATAAGGGTCTGGACAATAAGAGGCACCAACTCAAGACCAATGCCCTTCGTGTTTGCCATAGTATTCTTGCCTACAACTTGTATGGCAAGACAGATAGTGGGAGCTCTCCATCCAACAAAGAACGCTATCTAATATGGTGTATGCAAGGGAAGATTAGGGTCAACTTCGCCGCTTTCTTGTGCGAGCATTTGAAGGTTGTGATCACGAAGTCGGGGCAATGCTATTCCTGTGGGCATTTTCTAACTGCCTATGCCCACGGGATGGAAATGCAGGAGCAACTAGCTCTTTTGAAGTCCATGAAGCAGGAGTACCTTGACTTTGAGGCGCTCAAGAGGATGAAGGATATCCAGCGGGATGAATTTGGGACCTCGGTCTTCATTGACTACACCAAGGCCAAGGAGATTCATTCCAAGCCCCATATTGCTGCTGTGATCGCTAAGGAAAGAGTAAATACCAATGGAGAGCCGCCCAAGGAAGATGACTTGTTGATTGGAATGGAGCGTGTAGAGAAGCTATTGATTGAGATCCGTGATGCCCAGATCGAGATGCACAATGCCCAACGCGCATTCTTTGCCCACCAAGGATTCAGGTATCTGCCTGGATCAGCTTCTTCTTAATTTGTTTCCTCCCTTTGTTGGTTTAGGTTAGTTAGTTTAATTTATTTTCTTGTAAGTTTTGTTTGTGTGTTTTTTTTTTGTTGTGTCTGTTGGTCGAGGAGAAGGAGTGTTGCCCTTCACCCACAATTTGCTATGTAAATTGTGTGGTGAAGGCATCTGAATTCCTATTCTCACATGTGTTTGTGTTTTGACTTTTATTTTACCCACTTTGCTCAAAGCAAAGAGTGTAGGTGGGGACTTTGTTATTTTTGTGTGTTTTCTTTATGTTGATCAGCATGATTAAGATTTTGGTCAAAAAAAGTATGTTTTGTTTGAGCATGTTGTATGAGGACAAGTAGGATGGATTTAATCTTGAGCTTACCTATTTGAGGATTTGAGCTGAATATGTTGTTTTATACTTAATACAATATTCTTTCTTTCTTTGTGATGACCATGAAACTTGGAAATTCTAAAACTTGCCTTTATTTCTTATCAAAGCTTAATGAACTTGATCAAGACACTTAGATGATTTAGACAATTTTTGTTGATTAAGCCCAGAGCCTTAAAATGTCCTACCTAATGTCTCATCCTTGACTAGCCCCCTCGAGCTTGAAATTAATTCTTTCTATGCACTTTAAATAGACTGGAAAAAATGTAGCCTTCCCGGTCACAAGAACTCAGGTCTAGAAGAGAAGATGGAAGGAATGAGGGCAAGAGGTAGATTATCTTGGGCAACACACCTGACTTTTGTAAGATGCTTAGAATGCCTTAGATTTGGGGGTGTTACGTATAAAAAAAGAAAATATAAATAAAAACTCTTAAAAAATAAGTGTGCTAAGGCTCAGAGCTATGGAGAAAAGAGTGAAGAAACTGGAGCAGTCCTTGTCCAGAACTGAGTTCATTATTACCATAGCCAGTTATCAAAATACTTCTTACCCAATGCCTTGAGCCACATTACAACTAGTATAAGTCCTATTGATAAGTGTTGAGAATTCGTTTTGAAGTAGAGATGTAGAGGGCAAGCAAGCATATGAGATAACCTTGTTAATAATGGTCAAGAGCGTAAACACTTAGCCAAAACACTTGAGAGAAGAGTGCTAATGAAGATTATCCTTTATGCTCAATGATTTTATCTTGACTTGTCTAATGATATTGCTCGATTGCTTACTTGATTTGACTAATTTCTTGATTAGTTGATTTGTTTTAAGTATTGAGTCTGTGTTTGTTTTGTCTTTGTTTTTTGAGTTCTGGGCAAGTTATATTTACACACTTGAGGATAAGCGTAAGTAAAATGTGTGGGTGTGATGAAACCAGAAATTGTATTCATTTTATGTGTCTTTTGTTCATCTCTTGTGTGTGTTCAGAGTTATGTGTGTAACGAACAAGAAAAAAATTATTTTATTTCTAAAAAATTTTAATATTAAGTCTTATAAGTCGCGCTTAAAGTTATTGCACGAGCATGCATTCATTTTCTCTCGTATTTGACTCATTCAATTATTTAGTATGTTTGAAACTCATTTTGTTTATCCTAATTATTTATTATTTTGGGGCTTATTAGAATAAATTCAAAGTAAAGCCCAACCCACTCTATTTTATTTTCCAGCCCACATTTGTGGCCCAATTTCTGTTCATCATCTCTTCCACCTCCGCTTCCTTCGTTCGGCAACTGACGTGCATAGCGTGTATAGCCTAACTTTCCTTCTGCAATCTTTCTATTATTTGCAAGAGGAATCAATCCCAAGAATGATTGATTCTATGGTTTCATTATTTCCATGTTCAAACTTGGAAAAAATCAGTATAAATAGATGACCATTGATTCATTAAAATTTGAAACCGAAGCAAGGAGTGAAGGTATTAACTTTCTCCTTCTTCATTTCTGTTAATGCCTGAAATGGAGAACCATGAGTCGGGAGAGAGGGAGTCGAAAGGTGGGGACTCGGGCGCCGATCGCATTCCGGCGACTGCGGATGCTCGTTGTCTGCCATTCTTCCTCTCCTCTTTGACGAGTTTCCCCTGTTGTTTGCCTTTTTTTTCTGTCTTTTATTTTCTCCATGATAGTTTGTTCTTATTTTCGTCTCCCTCGTATTGCTGCTACTGTCCACTTATCTGAACTTCCAATTCCATGTTTTATCGCCTTTGATGGTGGGCCATGCCTTATTCTAAATATGTAAGGGTCAGTTCTCAATATTTGCACATATGTATACACGCATATATATTTGCTTATTTATATGATTGTGAGACTATTTATAGTATTTTAAGACCTATTTCATCTCCTTTTGAATCGACATATATGTGTATAAAAATTAAGTACAGAAAATTATTATGTATATCCACTATTGGAATAACATGTACTTCATATACTCACTAAGATAATTTATTATTTCATATACCTATTGACATATTTAATGTCATTTTCGGTGGTTTTTATGTTTAATTTTATTTGAGAAAAAATGACATTCATCCTTGTTGTCACCAAGTACATTCAATCATAAATAATTTGATTACTTTTTGAATAAAGCCAAAATTGGTCTAAAGTTTGCAGATTTCTTCACGTGAAGAAAGTCTATTAAATTAGCATGTATGCATGCAGCAAAATTGTACCATTTTTAATAGTGATATTGCATGCGAGTAGATACATTATTGAATGCGAATTCTATAGCCTATATATGAATCACACTTTTAAGAATAGATGCATGCAAACATAAGAGAAAAAATAGAGAAAAAAGAAAGAGTAAATATTTGAGGGAAGCAACTACGCACACTAGATCGAGTATTCCATATAAGTGAGCAGCATGCAATATCATAATTTTTTTTAAGTATACAGATCAAGTATAATATATACAGATCGAAGGTAATTATACTCGATCTGTATAGAATATGTTCGATCTGTATATTTTTTTGGTATTAAAAAATGTATGCACTTTGACAATCTTAACTAGTATTATTGTTATAACATTATTGTTTGTATTTTACAGAAAATATAATTGAACAAATATCAAAAGGGCTGAATCCAGGCTAGAATATTATTTTAATTATTTTTGCAATTCCAATTTCGAAAGGTAAGTCTTAACACATTACAATAATTTTCAAAAAATAAAAAAATAATACAGATCGTTAATTTATTGTACAGGTCTAGAAAGCTAATAATCCGACCTGTACAGAATTTATTTGATCTGTATACCTTTATTTGTTTACGTAAAATAGTTTTGATTTTTATAAAACTATTAATTGTATTTATGTCAGAAAATTAAATTGTAATTGACAATCTTATATATAGGCTTTTTTTCAAACGGTGGTGAATCCAAATAAAATTTGTATTTTCATTTTCAATTTACAAATGTGAGCCCTAAAAACATTATTTTAAGTTCTAAAAAAATTCAAAACTATATAGATCTAACTAAACCTGTACAGGTCTAAGTAAGTTTTAGATCGACCTGTACAGTATATTTAAGATCTGTACAAAATTTTATTTTGTACTAAATTAATTAATTTTATTCACGTATATTTATATATTAATAATTATTTTAAATTATTTCAGATTGAATGCAAGATGTTCCGTGTTAAATTCAATGGCGTTTGGGACGATTATGTTTATAATGGCGGAGAAGAGCGCACATTCTATCTTCTATTGGATATGATAAATTTTCCAACATTAAGGAACAAATAAATTTCATAATGATGTCTAGATTGTTAAGTTGTAGTTTTAAAATATTCTATTTTTCAACGTCTCAGTTCGGTGTCGAAAAATATAAATTGAGTAATGATGATCAACTTCATCGATTGTGTGCTACTGAGTCTGAGCCTACGTTGTATATCGGGCACAATGATTCTATGTAAAGACCTAGCTTTGATTTGAATATTTCTTCGCAATTTGTCTATGATGATGTGTATCCGTCTCAGTACTTCGCACGTATGGCTTCATGCAATTGGTTTGGCAAGATGCAAATGGGTTCTCAAAGTGGAGCGATTGTTATTGCTCAGGGGCAATCACAAGTACCAAAGCCAGAGCCGAAGCCACAGCCTGTGCAGTCCAATGCCACTGTTGTAGAGGATGATGATGATGAAGAATATTATTCTGCTGAATCTAAGTCTGACGATACTGATGACGAAGAGGAACAGACTGCCACTCTGAAAATTGGAACTCTGGTTGAATTTGTTAACTGGGTGCATATTCAAGGCGGCGTGAACAAACTCCTGGCAATGCTGATGCAGAAAAGTCGTACACCCCTTGTTGACGAAGAGACGGAGCTCGCCACTGAAGCGGCCGACCTACAAAATTGGTTAGTTCCCATGATTCCATTAGAACATGCTGCTTCGCTTGTTGAAACTGTTCTAGATAACATACCTGGCGGTCATTTGAGTATGAGCTCCCTATTTAAAGACAAAGAGCAGTTGAGGCTTGCAGTTGGGTTGTGGCACTTGGAACAACGAGCTGAGTTTTGTACAGATCGATCAGATTCAGGGCGTGTTACTTACAAATGCAAGTTTGGAGATATGTGTCCTTTCGAATTGCGTGGTAGGAGAGAGGGAAACTATTGGTATATTCACCTGTTTAACCCGACGCATACTTGCACAACCAATATGAACCATCCTCTAATGGAGAAGAAGGTCGAATCTAGTGTGATTGCAGCTCATTTTGCGAAAGGCATGAAAAATCAGAAAGAAATCATCACACGGAAGATAATTATGGCAAGTCTTATGCGGGAATATGGCGTGGCTGCAAATTACAATGTGTTTCTGCGAGCACGGAACAAGGCCTTGGAGATGCTGTATGGTGGATATGTAAATTTGTTTAAGATGGTTCCTCAATATCTCTACATGCTCCAGAAAGAGAATTCAGGTTCGATTATTGGCTACAGTTTTAGCCCTGATGATTTCCGATTCGAACACTATTTTGTGGCGTTGTCAGCTTGTATCGTTGCATTCCAGTACTGTCTTAGGCCGCTGATTATATTAAATGCAATGCACTTAAAGGAAAAGAATAAGGGAATTATGTTCGTTGCGATGGGAAAGTACGGGAACGAGCAACTTATACCACTGGCATAGGGGATCGGTCCAATTGAGAATGACATCATGTGGACATGGTTTGTAAGTCATCTGAAGTTGGAAAGTCTATCACCAAGTTATATCATAAAGTAGCATTTGCGTACCGGAGAGCAGCCTACAAGAAAGCGATGAATAATATAATGTCGGCAAAACCTGAAGCGCATGCCAAGCTGCTGTCCATTGGTCAGGAGAAGTGGGCTCGATGTATGTGTCTGGACCGACGATATAGTAACCTGGCGTCGAATGTCGCAAAATAATTCAATAAAGTTTTGAAGTTTGCTAGATGTATACCAATTTGTTCGTGTTTGGAGACCCTTAGAATGACCGTCAAGAGGTGGTTTGATGAAAAACGACAATTATACGCATCTAGTACTGCGTTTGTCACGAGCACAACAGATGCAAAACTTGCAGCTGAGGTTGAACTGGCAAGAACGTACACGATCATTCCCTTTAGAGATAGTGTATTCAAAGTCAACGATGGAAATCAGACGCTCAATGTCGATCTCAACGCGAGGAGCTGTCCATGTCGAGTGTGGGATTTGGACTTGATATCGTGTTCTCATGCCATTGCATCAATTCAGTAAGGATAATTAGAGTTTATTTTGTCTGATTTGTACATTTTTGTATAACTTATTTCACGAATTACCTGTTTCATGATTTGCAGGCGAAATGGCCTGCACCCATACAATTATGTGGCAGATTTCTACATGAGAAATACCCAATTGCAGATTTACTCACTAGAGGTGAATCTTGTCCCTCCCAGAGATGAGTGATTTATTCCTACACAAGTTGCTGCTGTGGAAATGTTACCTATGCTTCCGGTTAGGCAGGCGGGTCGCCCAAGCAAGACTTGTCAACGATCGTTCTTGGATAATTTGACTGGAAGAAGACGTCAGCCCACCGTCGATGGTGCCTCAAGCAGTAAAAAACAAGCACCTAAAAAATGCTCTATATGTCACGAAACTGGTCACTCAAAGAATAAATGTCCATACAAATGAAGGTTTTTTTTGTATGAAATGTTCCTCACTAATATGTGTCTTGAACACGTTTTATTAATATTATTTGCTAGATGTTTTTTTATAATAATAATAATAATAATAATAATAATAATAATAATACAAATAATAATAATAATAATAATACAAATAATAATAATAATACTAATAATAATAATAATACTAATAATAATAATAATAATAATAATAATAATACAAATAATAATAATAATAAAAATAGTCATCGTACATTCAACTAATAAAACGTACTAATATTGTTACGAGCACAAACGTAAAATAAAACATAAGCAAATTTACTAATACAATCAATCTTCAAGACGAGTTTGGCCAGCGTTGCAAAGAAGATCACGAGCAAGTTTTCTTCTATAAACTGCGACATTCCCAGGTAGGTTACCCCATGACGTACTCAGTCTTCCACTGATCATTCTTTCGATGGTCATGAGCGCAAAAGGACCGCAACTGTGACTGTCATCTTGTCTAAATTGTCGCACGGGGTTCTGCTCGGAAGTCCTCATCGAAACAGTTATGTTCAGTGAATCACTCCTGTTGACTGCCTTCGATTTCACTATCGTCTTCCAATAGCCTCCCTGGTCCAAGATGGTCCAAAACTTCACCGCAAATGGCTTAAGTGACTGTATTCGATGTGTTCGAGCATCCTCTAAGTGTGATTTGGAGTCCCACACCTCCATTTCCTACTGAACCATGTTGATGCGGAGGACAAACCAATGTGCGCTGAGGTAGATTGGAATTATTAACTGTAACAAAAAATCAGAATTTTAAAAAAAATTTAAATGATAACTTCAATTTTAGAATGTTTAGATTTTTTACCCAGTCAGCTTGCCGCCAAGATTTGACATCAACACCTACATCAAGAGACATTGTGATGTTGGCACTCATTTTCGTCGATCTCGCCATTTGGTTAAGTTTGTGCATGAATGACGTCTGCTAACGAAAAATATTAGTACATATAATAAATTGCATGCACACAATAATATAAATGTCAATAATGATAAAATAAAGGATTGCTCACATAGAAGTCGACGTTCAAAATAATGGTGTTGGTGTCATTAATCCGAGCTAGAATGTGCTCATGTTCCCTCAAACGCTTGGCCAACAATTGGACTGCCATGACGAAAACTTGACAAGAAACACAAAAAAGTCATATTTATTAAAACAATTTTAAACTAATTATAACGAGTTTAGAATTTAGAAAATTACCGAATGATCCATGTCCGCCGTTATGTCTTCAATTCGGCAAAAGTACTCAACTGTCCATTGAACTCCTTCGACATAGACGAATTAGTCTATGTTTCCCATAAATAGCTCATATCTACGCCATTTCTCCTTGTTGTTAAGGTCGGCAGGAGGAACTTCCAATCCTGGCTGAAGTAATTTCTTATCTCGGCGTTGATCTTCGACATCTTCTACGGCAATACCCTTCCCTTTTGCTGGCTCAAGCGGTTGTGTCTGTGAGAGCGACTTCCTAAAAAACTCAGCATATGCAGCGGGATCGTACAATACATCTTGAGGAGTCCCATCAAGACCCCTAGCGGCCAAGGGTTGGGCTCGAATGGGGGATCATCCAGCTCATAAGCATATTAAGGGCCACCTTTTCTCACTCATTCCAGAATTGTGCACTCCGGCGCTGAATTACGTGCTGGCACAAAGGGTTGATGTCCTACTGGACTACCGTGGGTTGAGGCACTGGACGGTGGTGAAAATTGCCTCGGGCTAGAATGTCGGCCACTCTTCTTAAATAAATATGTGAAAAAAGACTTGATCTCCGGAAAAAACACTTCTCTCCACTGTGTAGTCAATTCAGTTCCCACCATGCTTTGCAATTCCTCCATGAACTTCTTTCTTCTCCCCTCTCTCCGACTGCCAGTGTCGGTGCCGCTGCTCGATGATGTCGACTGTACTATGCGAGCACGTTTTCCTTGACTTTTCTTAGCTTTCTCACAACTGTAGGTGGGAGCCTGTCTCTCAGATCATATACGCTAGGTTCTGACACCGGAGGGTCCCTAGAGGGCTGCTGAACTGGGGCACGACGTTGAGGTTGTTCACCCTCGGAGAGCAAGTTGACGGGATTCACATAATTCACTGCCAGCGGGTTTTCAGCATTTATGAGTGACACCCAGTAAAACGTCCTTTCTTCTTCTTCTTCAGGGTCCAGGGAATCTCTACAATTCACCCCGTCGAGAAAAGCCAGTTCTAATTTGCCCTGCAAAGCCGGATCCAGCCTCCATCTTAAACAACGAGGAACGTCAGATTCGGATACTCTGTTGGCAGTCATCGCAGACAAAGAAGGTATAGCCTCGTTAATCCACATCTGCAGTGCCCAAACCGGCCCGTAAATGTTATACCTGTAATTTTTTCCAAAATCCTTTTTGTGGCGCGGTACCGCCGAGACATAGTTCTTCAACACTTGGTATGAATATCCGCCCCAAGGAAATTGGTTCCATCGGTTGAGATCATCCGCTAATACCCAAAACCACGAATTTATCTTACCTCTAACGTCGAAACTTAAGCAAATTGCTTGTGCGACGAGCACATGGGCTACTCGAAGATACAAATTTGCATCTAGACCCTCCACATTCAAAAAATCTAGCAACACGTCCTTGAATTCTTGCACGTCCCCAGAGAAGACCCGACAAGCTTCCACATTATCCGTCGACAAATCTGCACTGTGTGGATCAAATGAAGAAGCTCCAAAAATAAGTCCCGAAACAAGAGCGTATTCACGAGGTGAAAATCTCAAATTTCTTTCACCAATACGAAACTATATATCCATCGGATTGGCACCGGCCACTTTTACCTCTCTAGCGACGATCATTTGAAGCGCTTTTCGGGAGCTTTACCCTTATTCCATCTCAAAAAATGCCCTAAAGCGCCCATAGAGAATGTTCTAATGAGCTCTGCATCCCCAACTTCGAATAGTCGTTTCTCTATCGATTCCAACATGCTGAGCTTGTTGTTCGTGTTCACCACGCAAGTCACATCCTGTAATGTCTTACGTACCCAGCACCAACCATGCTGAAACAGAAATAAAATCAATTAAAAAACAGAACTAAAGAAAATAAAAACATGTGACAAATTCTTTTCAAACGTGATAAATTATACATCTAACTATAATAGATCAACCAGACATCATTAAATACTTAAATCATAATCATAGCATAAAAAATAATAAACTAAGCAAAAACTGCACAGATCTAAAAAAAAAACATACATATCTCATAAGTAATAATCACACCCTGTTTGGTTTGTTAGCCATCTGTATAATTTTTTTTAAGTAATAATCTATCTAATTTCGATCTATAATACTATTAAGTTCAATAATTGCATTAAATTAATAATTATATTAATTATTAGATCACATTATAATTAAACTAACTAATTATAGAACATATACCACGAATTAGCATAATATACAATCATAATTTTCACAAATCATCCTAATAATTTTATACAGATTAATTAAACAAATATTAACAAAAAAAAAGCATACAGGGTCAATAAAATAATATACAGGTCGTGTTCTAAAATGCACGCCCTGTACAGTTTATACACGACCTGTACAGTTTTGTATAGCTGGGTATTTATCTAATTCGAACTATATTATAATTAAACATAATAATTATATTAAATGAAACTTATTGTATAAATTATTCGATTAATATATCACTAAACTAACTAAACGCCTCCACATACCACGAATTAATATTATAAGGACTTATAATTTATGAAATCATCATCATAAGTTCTTAAATTAAATGAACTAATTTATATGAAAAAATAAAGCATAAAGATCGGTATAAAACTATACAGGGCGGATAATAATTAAAAAAATATATGCACGAGCTATATAATTTAATAACGATCTGTATAGAAACTGACCTCTTGTAGATGTTTTTTGTTGTTCTGTTAGATCTTCAGATTTTTTTTCCACGCTGTATAACGATCGGATTTGATGACGAAGCCATAATTTCTTGAAGGATTTGAGGGATATTTTCAAAACGGTAATATCGAAACAGGGTCTGTATGGATGTGTATGGGGAAGGAGGGTCTGTATGGATGTGTATGGGAAGGAGGGTCTGTATGGATTTTATAGGTAATATTGAGGGAAAGAGTGGTCTGTATGGATGTGTATGGGGAAGGAGGCTCTGTATGGATGTATATGGGAAGGAGGGTCTGTATGAATTTTATAGAGGAAGGACTCTTATTTTGTTTTTTACCGTTTCAACATTTAGTGGGAGAATAAATTCTCTGTGAGGTGGGTGGGGGCTTAAATCGTACGTGTTGAGTGTTTGAGTTCATGCAGAAATTGAATTGAAAGTGGGGGTTAGGGTTTTATTTTATTTGAATAAAAACTGATGCAAAGTGGGGGCCCATGAGAGAGTTACTCGGTCAAAGGAAGAGAAAGATTCTCTTATATCTGTCAAAGTACGCTTTGTGGGCCAAGTGGGTATATAGTGTAGATAGTTATCTTAGTGGGTATATGGAGTACATGTTATCTCCATAGTGGATATTTCGAATTTCCACTCAATTAAGTATATAGAATAAATGTTTGAATTTCCTTATTATCGAATAAAACTACCATATGTAAATGAAATGTTCATTTGAATAAATGTTTGAGTTTCCTTATTATCGAATAAAACTACAGTATGTATATGAAATATTCATTAATACTAAATCGCTTTACTTCACTCTCAAAATTTACTTATTAATTATTAAGGAATTGCATACATGGTGTTTCATTAAGGACAAGCAGTAATTAAATCTATGTATTATTTATAGGGTCGGCGTGCAAGATTTAATTTTTAATTGTCAGTATTGGAGTCAAGTGAAGAAAGTTTAAGATGAGGTTTTTAATGTTGCACTTAACATTTATCCTTATTATACATTTTACTCAAATTATATGTGTGAGATGCAGTTAAAGCCTTCGGGCTATGAGACAGAAAAGTTATAGCCTACGGGTCATGAGACAATACAGTTAAAGCTCTCGGGCTAAGAGACAGAAAGTTAGCCTTCGGGCGATATGAAAGAAAAGACAATTTTATTGCACTTATATTTATTGTGATTCTTATAATTCGGATAAATGCACCCCACTGAATCATTAGCACTCACCCCAAAGCTATTTATCTTTTCAAGTTAGAGCTCGGGCGATGTACGGCGGAGCGAGTGATGATGGTCAAAGAGTGAAAATATGTTTATTATTCAATAAATGTTATTTAATTTAGTCTTCGCTATAAAAGTAATTATTATTGTCATTAATGTAAGAAAAATAACGTTTCCCTTTTATTTACAAAAATTGGGGCATTACAATGTGTCTAGGAGGGAACAAGTTGGAGGATGTGTGTGCAGGGCAGGACAGGTGGCGTTGTAGGCATAATCCGGTGGAAATCTGCTGAAAAGGCTTTGGGCAATGATACAATGCAAATGGGCAAAGGGCTGAAGCTTGCAGCTTGAGCAACAAAGCAATTATTTGGAGTGAAGTTGTGAAGTGAGATAGTAGCCCCCTTATTTTCATGTTGAGCATAAAGTAGCCGGAGTAGTGCGAATTGTGGGCAAGATGAGCACTGATGTGACCAAGATAAAATGCAAGAATTAAGCCAAGGACAACAGACGTTCCTTTCTCTCTAAGGAAGAAGATAAGTATGGGAACTTTCCATGTTTATGAAAAGACCGGTCATTTGGCTATAAGTCCTAGCCAAACAAGGAAAAAAGGCCAAAAAGGGAAGAAGTCCAGCCCATGAAGGAGATCGACTACAACCCTAACTCACACCTATAAATATGGCTTACTTTATTCTGTAAAAGGATCGAAATTTTGTCACATTTTATTTGAGAGTTGCGAGGAGCAAACAAGTCCTACGGGCAACACCTTTATATTTTCTGCTTTAGCTTCTGCTGGCTGTTTTGGCCAAGATGTTTACAGTTCTGTTGGATAACTGTTCTTATTTCAGTTTAATATCAAGTATATTAAGTATGTTTTCCTTTACTTCTTTTGTGTTGATTTCGATTTACTTTATGTTTAGCTAATTTCATAAGCTTGGATTGGACAAGATGATTTGAGCGTAAACTGAACCACTCAAAAGGTCTAACTTGGGCGTGATAATTACATGTTTATATTCCCGAAATACTAGGTTTGTTGACCAAAGCTTTTATTGAATTTGAATAGTTAATAGGTCGTTAATTACTTGGCAAGATAAAAGTACAAATAGAAATCAGGATCACGCATAGAGAGTCTTTTGTGTCTGAAAAGTATAACGAGTTACGGAAAGCAGTCGATGTGTTAACCATCTCTTAGCTGTTTTGGGTCTGAACGTTCATAATGCTACTTGGGCAAGATAGTTGTTGAAGAGTCTTTGTGGCTGTTTTGATCAAGTAAGGGGTTTTGCCTAGAGGGTCTCTGGCATGATCTATTTTAAAGGGACAGATAAGGGATAGAGTACTATTGATTGTGACTTTGTGACCTTAGGGCTAGAGTTAATATATTCTACAACCGAATAATATTTGTATGCCATTAAAATCTTTGCACCGATGAGCGAGTGAATGTTTATGTTCAGTGATTCGAACCTTGTTCATGTTTCTTTTATTATTGACCAAGTTTCTTGTTAGTTTTCAATTTTAGTTTACAGCGCTTGTTAACCAAAACAAGTACAATCCCGACCAAGAAAAATTTTTAGCAACACCGGTTACGAAGGGGAGAAAGCTATAACCAATTTTTTTGGGTTCGACCCTTACTTGCTGTTGGCTACTGTCTGCTGTGGGCAAATGAGATCTACAAAATTATTTGTGCGAAGCTAAATGACAACTTCGTCAAAGCTAATCATGGACTTCGTCAAGTCCGCTGCTGCTGAGAATCAAGTTGTATCTCCCCGATGACTTGATGAACATGCCAAGAATGTCATGGATTGTGGCTGGGTAGAACCAAGACCCTCCGAGTCTGCTCTCACAGTTCCTGTTTCTACTCCGGTAGAGGGCCAGTTTGAAGAGCCCAAGACTATTGAGTCTGCCGAGGAAGGACGCGCACTGGTCGTGCATGAGGCTAATCAACCTAGTAATGATGTCGAGCCGAGCCAACAGACTGGAGAGCCAAGGACGTTCAATAATCTCTCCACCACAAACTTTAACATCGAGCAAGTAATTGTGGAGATCAAAGAACTCAGGCACACAGTTGATAAAACAATCTCTGAGAAGACACGATTACTTGATGAACTGAAGCGATCGCTAATCCTCCTCTGAGCTGATGTTCAAAAATCATTCGAGGAAAGTTTAAGCTTCTGCAGACGACTGATGCGATGCTGCAAGAAGTGAAAACCAAGTTGGATGCTTTAATCGAGACCACTGTTGATGAAGTCCACTACACGAAGCTCAGCTCAAATTGATAGCGGCCAACTTCACTCAGTTCAGAGGGGCTTTTACTTCTCAGCAGGCATTCGATGGTCTCTCCAATAATGTCTTTGAGATCAGAAACATCATTGACTTCAGGGAATCCCGATCAGTTGTTGGAAGGACAAACCTCCGACCTTCTTGACGATGTCAAGTCTCTACAAGCTGATCACGAGTCTTTCAACTCTAAGCAGTAGACTCATCAGCTCTTAATCTCCGAGCTGACTCATCTCTTGAGGATGCCATTACTTCTCTTCTTGTCGATGCCAAAAACAGGGAATAAGAGCTGACACCCGATTGAAGAAGCTTACTGACGCGACCATCGTCTAGTCACGTACAAAATACATTTTTAATTTTCCTATTTCCCATTACCAGGATCAGCTAGCAGCAAGTATAGGGTCGATCCCATGAGGAGTTGGTGTAGCTTTCTCTTTGGTCACGGGTCATCCAAAGGTTTTGGTTTCTGCACGGACTCGTCTTGGCCAAACAAGAAAATAAACCTAAACTAAAACATAAATAAAAGATAAAGACAAACCTGGATTTAGGTGTTGAGTCAATTGCGCAAAAAATATGCCTTCATTGATGCAAGGATATATGGTACGTATGTATGTCAATGGTTATAGGCAAACCGCGTCATGGTCCTTTACTGTCACGTTGTCACGACCACAGCTACGACTTGCCCATCTCGTCCTTACTTGTGAATCCTGCATGGCATTTCCACCCCAGGCTTCCTAACTTGCCCAACTCACCCCCGAGCATTCCTCAAGGGGCAAAGATTGAAACAAGCAGCTTTGGGCACTAGACGAACCCGTTCCGGCCCTATGAGATACGAGGATCCCGCTCTGACTTTGCACCAGCGCCAGCATACTTCGATCGGCTCCACCCAAGTTCAACCTGAAAGTTACCGCCCTCAAGGAGCGTAGGGCAACTCTCTCCCAGTTCCTGTTGGTCTAAGCTACCTCACTTTTAAGGGACCTGCCTGCATCCAATTGTCCGCCGACCGAACGACCTCTTGGGACATACAGAAAACTTTGGAATCATTGCCTAACGTCTCGGGAACACACACACATATATATATATAGCTTTTCCTTGCACAAATCAACATCACGATTTAATGTTTATGCAGCGTCATCTTGCCCAAACGCAGATTTGTATAACTACCTAGGCATAAAGTAAATAACAAGAAAAGATAGAACAAATTAGGAAAAGAACTTTAATTAAAATAAATCCGGATGACACCAACAACGCTGACAACAAAGTACAAAAGTTAGTTTACCCCTGAAGGGGCAAACTCTCGTACAAAATAAAGAAAACCTTAGACTAAGGAAGATAAGAAATTCAAAAGATTCAAAGATAAAAGAGATACATATAGCTTGCTATCTAGAAGTATTTATAGAGGTGAAATTCGTGGGTCTTGGAGGCTCAACCCATTAGGTAAGTTGATAGCAACTAGGTTTGGGTGAGCTGTCTGCCAGCTGTCAATCCTTTCAACAGCTTCTGTTGACCAAGAGACTTTCCTTATTTAACAGATTTGATTTGATATGGACGAATCTTCATGGATAAAGAAGAAAATAATTCCTTCCTTATCGGCTACTTGGATAAGGTTGATCTCTTACTTGTTCCACACTCTTCCCTTGTAGGCTAATCTCTTTCTTGCTTTGCACTCTCTCTCTATAAGTTGGATTGACGCAGACCTCCATGCCCAAGACGTGTACTCCTGCCTCTCTTCTGTGCTCTGCCTTACGCCTTGGCCTTTTTGCATCTCTTCTTGCCCAAATGACTTGATTCCGCACAGTACTTGATTTGGTCAGGTTGTGAAGCGAGCAACTTTAGTTTTGAATGTCCTTCCTTGGCCAAGCTGTGAGCATCATTTCCTTGCCCAAAGTGCTTCGTATCTACGCCCAAAATGTCTTTTGCAGAATTTGGTCATTTCTTGCCCTTTTCTGCCTAGTTTCATCATAGTTTGCCTTGTACGTCCCTGCCTTCACAATGTGTCCTCCCAGACACTAAAGACAAACAAAAATACACAAAATAACTCGATCTAGACCTAAAACAAGACTCGAAAATCATACAAAATTTGGTCTCCAAAGCAGCCACTTCCAAAGAAAAATGGGCTACGAAGCTGGCTAAAGTAGAAGCAGAAGAAGCAGTCATCCAAGAGAAGGTTGAAGCTCTTACAAAAAGATGGAAGACGAAGAAGAGGAGCCCCCAGCTAATGAAGAAATGATATAGTTTGCACGGTTGTCCGAAGCCACAGAGAAGATGCTGGCTGACCCGAGGTGGATGAAGAAATTTGCTGAAAAGTAAAGAACTGGACTAGAAAAGTTCCGGGAAGCCATGCAGAAGAAGCTCGAAGAAAAATTTCCTCAAGGCAGTGACCACATCATCTACAAACAACATTTGAACAGAACTAAAGCGCGGTCAAGGGCCAAAACCAATATGAGCTCAAGAAGAGAAGAGACGAAGAAAAAGAAGCTCGGACTCCGCTTTCTCCATGTCGACAAGTGGATGTCTTTTGAACTGTCTGACGACTGGGAGGACATCAAAGCGGAGTTTGCTCTGATGTACTATTACGAGCTAGCCTTGGAGCAATAAAGCCTAACGTGACTATTGATATAAATTTGGAACTGTTTTGTCACAGCCCCAAATCCCGAGGGACGGCAGAAGCCGGGGTGCGACTGAGATTGGATTAAAGAAGCGAGGAAGAAAAGGGATGAATGAATAGACATACATACATAATAACTTATCTTCTATGAACAAGACTTTATTGACGAAAGGAAAGAGTTAATCCCGAAAGATTACTCGACAAGCACTTCAAAAGCTTCTAAGTTATATTACAGAACTTAGACTACAGTGATTATTACACAACATCAAAAGAGTTTAGAGTCTGGCAGCGGATTTGTGAACTATATACAAGAGTCTTTCTTAACTCTATTCAACTCTAACTCAACCGTCGCCGCTTCGTCGCTTCAACCTGCACATTTAGAAAACATATACAGGGCTAAGTACAATAGTACTTAGTGGGCACGTTGCCGAAAGCATAATCATAAGTATAGATAATCAGGCATTTCATTTCTGTAGCACATCGGGGTTTTTCAACAAATTCCCGTGTCTACTAAACATTTTCTTTCTCATTTTCATAAATTAGCTTGCGCAAGCAATTTTCATAGATGTTACATTCAAATCTTGATCAGTCATAATTCACCATGGCTGGCTACCCCTCAACAAGATACCACATACACCACAGGCTACAAAGTGCACTAACTCTGGAAAGCATAATAGCTAACTCAAAGCCGATCGTTAGTTAACCCCTTTTGATTAACTCATAAGGTACAAAAGAACTCAAATAAAACACAAAATAGTTCATGCCATGATTATCACTTTGAAAACACGATTATCAAAGCGATAGAGAAAAGGTTTTCGAGCATTGCTCGTTTTGTTTCATATATAAAAGCCCACCTTGATTAAATACAGAACTTAAGACACGTGCTTCCGTCTTCTGGTCTGCGTCTTATCCTTGGTGTCGACTTCCTCCTTCATTGTAAAAATCATACTTTAAAGCTCGGTCGTAAATGATAAACGAATACGAAAAGTCGAGTTGAGTTTTTGTTCTTTAGACGTTTTAGGCATTTGCACGCTAAACTAAACTCTTTTAGTTAAAAAGAAAGGAGATATGAACGCATCTCGTTTGTCACTCACTCGGTTCTGCACTTGACTCTTAGGTCAGTGGAAAGAAGATAGTCGATGTCTTGAAACGACTTAAAAGATCGAAAGAGTTCAAGTTGAGAAGAATTCAACTTAAGAAACTATGTTTTGAACATTCACTGCACGAGGTCAGTAAGTCCACCCAGAACAGGGGATTTCGAAACAGGGGACGAATCTTATAACAAAAGAAAGGTACGGGTGTCTAATTTACTCTCCAATTCGCGGATCTCAATTCCGATAAACGAGCTAAAAGATATTGCAGTTTCCGTGGAACGTCGCAAAACTGCGGAGTGAAACCCTAATGCTCGATAAAACCGACGCACGGTTTTCTAAGTTCGTTCTATGTTATCGAACCTAAATTTACTGACTCAATACAGTCTACTCGTATCATTATACGTGATAGACCCCTTTTCATTTCTCGTTTATAAACACGACGTTTAAAACATCGTCATTTCCGACTAAGCAATTACTATACCAAATCAAGTTCAACTTCTCGACTCTACTTCTCGGTTATAACTATAACTCATCTTTTCAATACTCGGACGAACATGTCGTCAACTACAAACTCGTTCATTAATCATTAATAATCATCAATATCCAAAAAGAATCCTTAATCGACTTTTCTATCATTACTTATCATCATTTGTTCGTCTCTTAAGAGAAATCCAACATCATTAGAATTCAATCAAATTTTACAATCTTATTCATCATCTATCAAGAATCATAATTACATAAATCATAACCTCAAACTATTATCTAATCTCGACTTATTGTCTGTCGTTCGTCTCTTACAATAAATTTTACGTTCTCCGTTTTCGTTCAAATTTTACGACAACGATTATCATCTAACGAGCATTACTAACATGCAAATCATAATATCAAAACATTATCGAGCTCTAACTTATCGACACATCTTCGTCTCTTACATTTCTCGTTTTATTTTTAGAAAAATCTCAATTAAATATATAATCGTCCTCATGCATCGTATATCTCATTTCCATTAAACGATCGAGCATATCATAACATTTACTATCCTAAATCGAGCCTTCTTCGTCTCTTAGGTTTCAAATTTTATTTTTAGAAAAATCTAAAATAATTCGTAGAGTCAATTAACATCATGAGGAAAACTAATCTATCATTCAATCGACAAAGAAATCGAGCTACGATCAAAGCTCCAAATTCTAAAAAAAATCGGTAATGACCTAGAACAAGGAGGTGTGATTTTCTTCATGATTCAAACCGTAAAACTCGATTCTAAACATCCTAGAACATGTATCGAACAAGAAATCACATACTATTTCATCCTTCAAATTTTCGAAAAAAAATAAAAGATGGGGGAAAAGAGATTTATTCGGTTCATACTAGAGACGAAGCTCTTACCTTTCATAATATGAACTCGGATATGGATTTGATCGGTAGATGCAAGACTTAAGCTCTTGGGGAAAGCTTGGAGTGGAGCTTCAATGGAGGAGATGATGAAGAAAATGAGAGAGGGAGGGAGATGGAGGAGTGGCGGCAATGAGGGTATAGGAGAGAAGGTGATGACTCACTATGGTGAGTCATAAAGTAAATGGAAATATCTAACAAGCATAGTGACTCGTTAAGGTTGCGTTTGGCGAGGGATTATTTGACGAAATATCTCGTTTCCGGCTCTTAAACGTCGATTTAAAAGTCGAGAAATATTTTTCTAGATAGTTACAGATTCGACGAAATCTAATTCGTCCGTTAGATTGGAAATAATTTACGTACTCGGAAAAACTAATTCGTTTTTCAAAATCCGAGAAAAAGTCGGGACATCACAGTCTAAAATTTGTCCGGAAAATCATAAAAACTAACTTTCTCCGGTGAACTCATCTCAAAGAAAAAGTGAATGTAAACTCTGACGGAATTTGATTCTGAGTTTTCGGGCGAAAAACTTACCAGACGCGAAAACCCTTATACAGTAGTCGTTCGTCCGATTTCTGGAAATTATTTTCGGAAACGGATTTCACCATAAATCTTAGAATTTAATTTCATGATCTTAGGCTTGCAAAGCCATAATTATTATTAACTTTCATTTTTAAAGACTGTAGAAAAAGTCTGGGGTATTACATCCTACCCCCCTTATGAAAAATTTCGTCCCGAAATTTGCATACCTTCTTCAAAAAGATAAGGATATCTCTCCTTCATCTTTTCCTCGAGCTCCCACGTAGCTTCTTCTCGCCCGTGGTGATTCCATAATACTTTTACTACTGGTATCGACTTGGTTCTTAATTCTTGAACTTTTCTATCCAAAATCGATATCGGTTTTTCTTCATAACTTAGGTCAGATTCAAGAACGACGTCTTGCTGACTTATAACGTGCTTAGGGTCATAGACATACTTTCTTAATTGGGAAACGTGAAACACGTTATGGACACTTCCTAGACTTGGCGGTAAAGCCAATCTATAAGCAACGGGTCTTATTTTCTCGAGAATCTCGTAAGGTCCTATGAACCTTGGTCTAAGTTTACCCTTAACACCGAATCTAATGATTCCTTTCGATGGTGAAATCTTAAGTAAAACCTTATCACCAACTTCGAAACTAAGATTGGTTCGATGATCATCGGCGTAAGACTTCTGTCGGCTCTGGGCTTCTTTCATTCTATCTCGAATCTATCGAACGATCTCGATCATTTCATTAATCGAGTCAGGTCCTAGGTTCTTCCTTTCACCCACTTCATCCCAATAAAGTGGTGACTTGCATTTTCTTCCATACAATGCCTCATAAGGCGCCATTCCTATCGTCGCCTGATAGCTGTTGTTATACGCGAATTCGACCAAGTGTAAAATATCCTCCCAATTTGCGCTTCGATCCAAAACCACTGTCCTTAGCATATCAACTAGAATCTGAATCGTCCTTTCGGATTGTCCGTCCGTCTGAGGGTGAAAAGCTGTACTGAAATTAAGTGCAGTTCCTAATTCTTTCTGCATGGTGATCCAAAATCTTGAAGTGAATTTGGCATCTCTGTCTGATATTATGGACTTCGGTACTCCGTGCAGACGTACAATCTCACGGACGTACAACTGAGCTATCTTCTCTGATCCATAGGTAGTCTTAATCGGTAAAAAGTGAGTTGATTTCGTGAGTCTATCGATAATCACCCAAATGGCAATATTTCCTCTTCTTGACTTAGGCAATCATGTCACAAAATCCATGGCTATTCCTTCTCATTTCCATTCTGGGATATCTAATGGCTGCAACAATCCATACGGTCGTCTATGTAAGGCTTTCACTTGCTGGCATGCCAAGCATCTTTCTACAAACGAGGCAACGTCTCGTTTCAATCCATTCCACCAGAAATTCTCCCTTAAGTCCTGATACATCTTCGTACTCCCTGGGTGTGCTGTATATGGCGTATCATGAGCCTCACTCATGATATCGTTCTTTAATTCTTCTTCACTGTCAGGAATACAAAGTCTGCCTTCAAATAATATCGCATTGTCTGGTGCTTCGGAATATCCGTCTGGTTTATCTGTTCTTATCTTTAGTCGGAGCTTCTCCATTGATTCGTCTTTTCTCTGGGCACTTATGATTCTCTCTCTTAAGTCCGACGTAGCTTCTAGTGCCGCTATTTGACTTGTGATCGTTGCTGGTGTATCAAGCAATCTATTTCCATCTTTTCAAATTCTCGTACTAGGGTTTCTTCCTCGACAAACAGACATCCTAACTTGGTTGGAGCCTTGCGACTCAGCGCATCTGCTACTACATTTGCCTTTCCTGGGTGGTAGTTGATTCTGCAATTGTAATCCTTGACCAATTCGAGCCATCTCTTTTATCTCATATTCAGTTCTTTCTACTCGGAAAAGTACTTCAGACTCTTGTGATCTGTGAAGATCTCAACCCTTACACCATAAAAATGGTGTATCCAAATCTTTAATGCATGCACAACGGCTGCGAGTTCTAAATCGTGGGTTAAATACTCGACTTCGTGAGGTCGAAGTTGTCGTGAGGCATAAGCTATCACCTTTCCGTCTTGCATTAGAACACAACCTAACCCGTTCTTTGAAGCATCGGTATACACCACATATTCCTTGTTTGCGTCGGGAAGAGCTAATACTGGTGCTGTGGTCAACTTTTCTTTGAGCGTTTGAAAACTCCTTTCACACTCGTCCGTCCATTTAAACTTATTTTCTTTTCGTAGTAGTTGCGTCATAGGTCTAGCAATCGTGGAGAATCCTTCGATGAATCTTCTGTAATAGCCTGCTAAACCTAAGAAACTTCTGATCTCGTTCAGACTTGTTGGTGACTTCCAATTATGCACTGCCTCTACCTTGGCAGGATCTACCTTGATTCCTTCCGCTGAAACTATGTGTCCGAGAAACATTACTTCCTTCAACCAAAATTTGCACTTACTGAACTTGGCGTATAGTTTCTCAGTTCTAAGTGTTTCCAACACTATTCGCAGATGTTCTTCGTGTTCTTTTTCATTTTTCGAGTAAATGAGAACATCGTCGATGAAAACTAAGACGAATTTGTCTAAGTGTGGGTGGAAAACTCTATTCATGAGGTCCATGAATACAGCAGGGGCGTTGGTCAAACCAAAAGGCATAACTAAGAATTCGTAGTGGCCATATCTGGTTCGAAAAGCAGTCTTAGGTACGTCCTCGGGTTTAATCTTCAGCTGATGATACCCTGATCTTAAATCTATCTTTGAAAACACTCCTGCACCTTTGAGCTGATCGAAAAGATCCTCTATCCTTGGCAATGGATATTTGTTCTTGAGGGTGATCTTGTTCAGCTCTCGATAATCTATACACATCCTCATCGACCCATCTTTCTTTCTGACAAACAACACTGGTGCTCCCCAAGGTGAGACACTTGGTCTGATGAAACCAAGGTCTAGCAATTCTTGCAATTGGATTTTAAGTTCTTCTAATTCCTTCGGTGCCATCCTATATGGGGCTTTAGATTTGGGGGCCGATCCTGGTTCTAGGTCAATCGAGAAATCTATGTGACGGTCGGGTGGTAAACCAGGTAAAATTTCTGGAAAGACGTCTTCGTACTCGTTGACAATTTTCACGTCTTGAATGGTCTTCTCGGCTCTTGGTTCTCCAACTAGGTACACAAGATAGGCTGTGCAACCCTTCTTCTTTATCAACTTCTTGGCTTGTAAGGCGGATATTACCGGTATTCTCTTGCCCATTGCAATCCCATGAAATTTGGTCGGCTCTCTACCCGGGGGTTGAAAAGAGATTTTTCTCTTGTTGCAGAGAGTTGTGGCATAATTCTCTGACAACCAGTCCATCCCTAGGATTATGTCTACGTCCCACATTATCATAATGTTCAAATTGTTCGCTTTAACCTTAAGAGTTCCGATTTCTAGTTCTAGGTTAGAGCAAACATGCGTGGAAGTAGTGATCTCTCCTGAAAGTGTAGCTACTCTCATAGGATGTTCAGCTCTTACAGGTCTGATGTCTAAGTTATCCGCACAACGACCAACAATAAAAGAATGCGATGCGCCTGTATCGAACAATATCTTAATAGGGATGTTGTGAAGTTTTCCCATACCTGCAAGGTTTCCTTTTCCCTTTCTCTTATTCTGCCCAGTCTGCCTATTCGCACATCCCCTTGCATTCTGCTGTTGTTGCACGTGCTGCTGAAACTGTTGCTGATTTATTTGCTGTTGTGGCTGCGCTTGTATGGCCCTCAGAGGTACTGCTTGCAGTGGTTTAGGGCAGTCCTTCTTTATGTGTCCCTTCTGTCCACAGTTAAAACAGTTGGGAGTGCCTGCTTGACAGACACCGGAATGTGGTTCGTTGCACTTGGGGCATACAGGAATGGTAACCCTCCCTGGGTTATTTCCTCCCTGACTAAAGTTCCTCTGTTGTCCCTGCGGCTGGTTCTGCTGATTATTCCCCTTCCAGGGTCCGGCTTGGTTGTTCCCCTGTCAATACAACCCAAACTGGTTGTTTCCCTACCACTGTCTTTTGTTGTTGTTCTGACTAGGCTGCTGGTGGCCTTGCTGGTTTCCCCGTCTCTGATTACCTTGATTATTGAAATTTTGATTGTAGCCACCGCTACTTCCTCCTTCCCACTTTCTCTTTCCTTGGAAATTGTTATTATTGCTGTTATAATAGCCTCGGTTTTGATTTTGGGTTGGAGCTGGTGTGGTTATTATTGTTTTCTTCTCATCTGGCATAACGGCCTCCATTTCCAAAGCTCGTCCTAAGACATCCGTATAGCTCAGTCCCCCGTGACTGGCTAAAGCGATCCCCAATTCGTGCCTAAGTCCTCCTCGGAACTTCTTAGAAATCTTTTCTTCGGTATCGACCTGAGTAGGCGCATACCTGGATAGCTCGCAAAACTTGGCGTCGTATTCTGTCACCGTCATCTTACCCTGTTTCAAGTTGTAAAACTCAGCCTCCTTCTGAGCCCTATACGTCTTCGGCACGTACTTGTAGTACAGCGCCTCCTTAAACTCGTCCCACGTAAGTTGAGCCAGATGCTCTGCAGGTATCACTTTCTGTCTTGCCTCCCACCAGTAGTCAGCTGGTCCGGAGAGCTGGAATGCTATGCACGATAGTCGCTCCTCATCAGTACATCTGAGGAGCTTGAAAATTCTCTCGATTGATCGCACCCATAGCTCAGCATCGCTAGGGTTGCCCGTTCCATTAAATACGGATGGGTTTCGTTTGAGGAAAAGATCCTCAATGTCCCTACGGGGTGGTGGTGGAGGTGGTGGTGAAGGGGGGTATCATGGTGTTCTTGTTCTTGTTCTTGCTCTCTTTCATTTTCTGGTTGACGTCTTCCACGTCCTCTGGGCCTACCAGGGCCCTTTCTGTTGTTAACATTTCTCGGCTGCATTTTTCTTTAACTATAGGGAACAGGAATTCTCATTAGTCCTTTCTTTTAAACATTCTTTTACTTACTCACTCTCTTTCCAACTTAATCAAGTTCACGGAAAAGAAAAATCGAACATAACTTTGATATTAGTTCTTTAATCTTTTAACTTTTCAAGTTAAACTAAACTTCTCGTTACACGAGTTCATTTGACATTCTGGTTTACTACATGCTTTATAAGGAAATTTTCTTGTGATCAAAACCCTTTCATGGGTCATGTATATATATATACATCAAAAAGAATATTAATTCTGCCTCCAACGAGGACTTATACAAAAAGTTAGACTACTACTAGTCTAAACTAGGCTGACTGTCTATCTATCAACCGGGTGCACTAACATGTTGCATCTCCGTATCTACTGGGAGTAATAAAACGGAAACGATTCATAAAATTTTGTATCCGCTAGAGTACTACAAAAACTAGTTATTGATCCGACTATGTACAGGACAAAAGAACTACTACTACTACTACTAACACGCGTCTACGACGCTTTGCTCAACTAAATGCAGTCGAGTCCGAACTGCCCTCTACGGCCTGTAAAACCCTAAGAGTCCTCCTCCGGATCCTCATCCGGGTCCTCCTCCGGATCCTCGTCCGGATCCTCCTCCTCTGACTCTGAACCAAAGACGAGCTGGAGTGCCTCGTCCTCCCTCAAAGTAGAGCCGTCAGAAAGTGCAAGTAGGGGTGGTGATGGTGCCTCTGAAACTGTCTCCTCTAAGTCTGAAACAAAATAGTCCTCACTGGTCTCTACTGCACGCTTCTTCAGAGGAAGAAGGTGCTGTGGAACGGAACCCGACTCGTACTCCTCCCTAGAACGGACTCTGGATGGTCCCGCCTCTAACTGACTTCTGACTATCTCCCACTTCGCGCAAATCTCCTCAAGCGGCGTCAGTGGAGATGGTAGCTCTAACATGGCAGCAAGCTCCGCGTCTATCCCTCGGCTCCCTGACCGTGTCTAAAACAGCCCTGTCTCAAAAGGTCATCGAACTCTCACACTGGGCTCAGGTAGAAAAGGAGTAGCTAACCCTAATAGGGCAGTTGTCCCTGCGTTAATCTCCACGAGTCCTGGTCCTGGGATCAACTCCTCAAGTGGCCCAAGTGGAAGTGGTAGCTCTGGTGTAGCTGCGGGCTCTTCGTCCTCCTCTAACTGCTCTGCCTCCAAGTCCGACTCCTCACTAAGCTCAAAGTCTGGTGGTATCTCCAATAACGTGGCCAACTCCGGGTCCAAGTCTAAAGGCTCTGGCTCGGTAACAGCTGAGAAGTGAAGGTAGGGAAGATGTGGCTCGAAAGGGACTGGAACCATGAGCCTGCTATCAAAGAAACGCTCGTGTATAAATAGAGCGAATCCCGTGTAGTTGCCCGTCGGCTCTGTGTCGTCGCCAAAAACCCCAAGGAAAAACCACGCCACGCGGTGCGCCCAACCGCGCCACTCGTTCGGCAGTCGCACAATCAGGTCGGATATCGCCTGACTCTCCGGGATAAAGTGCCGTGCTGCGTAGAAAACTGACGAAAAGTTACTCACTATCTGTCCTACATCCTCCACACCATAATCTGCCTCGTAACCGTGGTAATCATCCTGTATCATATCTGCTAGGGTACGCTGTGGTAAAGGTGCGCTCTTCCGAGCTGTAACGCGTCTCCTAACCATCCTACAAAAGTTTTTAAAGAAACACGGATCAGTAACAGGTAGGGAAATAACTTATCTTAATGAAATACTTAAATTACAAAATGAATATTCCTTATTCAATTGTAATATCACCACTTAAACAACCACTTATCATAACATCTAGCAATTCAAGAAATTGCACTCAAACAATATATAGAAATAAAATTTCAAGATTTTATTTCCATCCTTTATCTTATTATTTATTTACATTTCTTACTTCATTTCCTTATAAACTTTCTTTCTTTATTATTTATTATTTTCTTTCATTATTTCTTTCTTAAGGAAAATTTCTTAACGATTTTCACTTATTAAAACAAAGTATGTCCACTTTGTTCATGTTACTTATTCAAAAGTAACATCCGTTTACAAAAGATTTTGTCCTTTCTCGACACTCGAATCTCACTTACTCGTCGTATTCTTCGTTTAATTACGGAGTATGAAATAAAATAAATTCCAAAGAAAAGGAATTATAACTGGAAAACGACTTTAGAACCAAAGTTCTAGTCGTCGTCGGATCGAGCGATCGTTGGAAATTAATTAAGATTCGTACTTGATTCATGGTAATTATAACCAATCTCTTTTTTGAAGTTTGAGCGAGGCGAACTCCAACTGAAAATGCCTTCGTTCATGTCACTTTCATGGAAGTAACATTCGTTTCTTTCGTTTACTTGGTACAGAATTAACGTACCTTATCATTATTTATCTTATTTCCTCGAAGGAAATTCTAATCGATATTTTTTTTTGTAAAAACAAAAGTTGACTCTGCTGAGTCTTTGTTCATGTCAGTATACACACGTGACATTCGTCTATAGAAGTTCTTCCCGTTTCACGATCTCCTTTCGAAATCATTTGAACTAACGTTCTTAAAACGTCTAAGTTCTCGAGGAATCGGAAAGATCTTAGGTTTCAAGTCTACGTTCTTAGCGAACCGGAAAAAAAATCCCTAGAATCAATCTAGATTATCGTGCCATCATACTTTCAAATAAAAGAAATTATTGATCAAATAATTTCACGTAATTCATACGACAGATACAAGTATGATTCTCATACTTTCAAAATTTTATTCTTGGCACCATTGTCATTCTTAACTTTTTGGAATACGTATTCAAAAAGTTTTCTTAAAAGAAAACACATTTCTGAAATTGTTTCCTTTCTTTCTTTCTTTCTTTCTTTCTTTTTTTCCTTCGTTGAGTCGACATAGAGGGAGGTTGAGTTATCGTCTACACTCTTAAACTTAGTGTTACGACCTAACTTTACTTGAAAGAAGACTCAGGTATAGAGTATGAACGAATACTCTATCTGACTACTTTGAAAGAAACTTGTATACAGAGCAGAAACGATTGCTCTTATACCACTCTGTCACAACCCCAAATCCCGAGGGACGGCAGAAGCCGGGGTGCGACTGGGATTGGATTAAAGAAGCGGGGAAGAAAGGGGATGAATAAATAGACATACATACATAATAACTTATCTTCTATGAACAACACTTTATTGACGAAAGGAAAGAGTTAATCCCGAAAGATTACTCGACAAGCACTTCAAAAGCTTCTAAGTTATATTACAGAACTTAGACTACAATGATTATTACACAACATCAAAAGAGTTTAGAGTCTGGCAGCGGATTTGTGAACTATATACAAGAGTCTTCCTTAACTCTATTCAAATCTAACTCAACCGTCGCCGCTTCGTCGCTTCAACCTGCACATTTAGAAAACATATGCAGGGCTAAGTACAATAGTACTTAGTGGGCACGTTGCCGAAAACATAACCATAAGTATAGATAATCAGGCATTTCATTTCTGTAACACATCGGGGGTTTTCAACAAATTCCCGTGTCTACTAAACATTTTCTTTCTCATTTTCATAAATTAGCTTGCGCAAGCAATTTTCATAGATGTTACGTTCAAATCTTGACCAGTCATAATTCACCGTGGCTGGCTACCCTTCAACAGGATACCACATACACCACAGGCTACAAAGTGCACTAACTCTGGAAAGCATAATAGCTAACTCAAAGCCGATCGTTAGTTAACTCCTTTTGATTAACTCATAAGGTACAAGAGAACTCACATAAAACACAAAACAGTTCATGCCATGATTATCACTTTGAAAACACGATTATCAAAGCGATAGAGAAAAGGTTTTCGAGCATTGCTCGTTTTGTTTCATATATAAAAGCCCACCTTGATTAAATACAGAACTTAAGACACGTGCTTTCGTCTTCTGGTCTGCGTCTTATCCTTGGTGTCGACTTCCTCCTTCATCGTAAAAATCATACTTTAAATCTCGGTCGTAAACGATAAACGAATATGAAAAGTCGAGTTGAGTTTTTGTTCTTTAGACGTTTTAGGCATTTGCACGCTAAACTAAACTCTTTTAGTTAAAAAGAAACGAGATACGAACGCATCTCGTTTGACACTCACTCGATTCTGCAATTGACTCTTAGGTCAGTGGAAAGAAGATAGTCGATGTCTTGAAATGACTTAAAAGATCGAAAGAGTTCAAGTTGAGAAGAATTCAACTTAAGAAACTATGTTTTGAACATTCACTGCACGAGGTCAGTAAGTCCACCCAGAACAGGGGATTTCGAAACAGGGGACGAATCTTATAACAAAAGAAAGGTACGGGTGTCTAGTTTACTCTCCAATTCGCGGATCTCAATTCCGATAAACGAGCTAAAAGATATTGCAGTTTTCGTGGAACGTCGCAAAACTGCCGAGTGAAACCCTAATGCTCGATAAAATCGACGCACGGTTTTCTAAGTTCGTTCTATGTTATCGAACCTAAATTCTCACGAATTTACTGACTCAATAAAGTCTACTCGTATCATTATACATGATAGACCCCTTTTCATTTCTCGTTTATAAACACGACGTTTAAAACATCGTCATTTCCGACTAAGCAATTACTATACCAAATCAAGTTCAACTTCTCGACTTTACTTCTCGGTTATAACTATAACTCATCTTTTCAATACTCAGATGAACATGTCGTCAACTACAAACTCGTTAATTAATCATTAATAATCATCAATATCCAAAAAGATCCTTAATCGACTTTTCTATCATTACTTATCATCATTTGTTCGTCTCTTAAGAGAAATCCAACATCATTAGAATTCAATCAAATTTTACAATCTTATTCATCATCTATCAAGAATCATAATTACATAAATCATAACCTCAAACTATTATCTAATCTCGACTTATTTTCTGTCGTTCGTCTCTTACGATAGATTTTACGTTCTCCGTTTTCGTTCAAATTTTACGACAACAATTATCATGTAACGAGCATTACTAACATGCAAATCATAATATCAAAACATTATCGAGCTCTAACTTATCGACACATCTTCGTCTCTTACATCTCTCGTTTTATTTTTAGAAAAATCTCAATTAAATATATAATCGTCCTCATGCATCGTATATCTCATTTCCATTAAACAATCGAGCATATCACAACATTTACTATCCTAAATCGAGCCTTCTTCGTCTCTTAGGTTTCAAATTTTATTTTTAGAAAAATCTAAAATAATTCGTAGAGTCAATTAACATCATGAGAAACACTAATCTATCATTCAATCGACAAAGAAATCGAGCTACGATCAAAGCCCCAAATTCTAAAAAAAATCGGTAATGACCTAGAACAAGGAGGTGTGATTTTCTTCATGATTTAAACCGTAAAACTCGATTCTAAACATCCTAAAACATGTATCGAACAAGAAATCACATGCTATTTCATCCTTCAAATTTTTGAAAAAAAATAAAAGATGGGGGAAAAGAGATTTATTCGGTTCATACTAGAGACGAAGCTCTTACCTTTCGTAATATGAACTCGAATATGAATTTGATCGGTAGATGCAAGACTTAAGCTCTTGGGGAAAGCTTGGAGTGGAGCTTCAATGGAAGAGATGATGAAGAAAATGAGAGAGGGAGGGAGATGGAGGAGTGGCGGCAATGAGGGTATAGGAGAGAAGGTGATGACTCACTATGGTGAGTCATAAAGTAAATGGAAATATCTAACAAGCATAGTGACTCGTTAAGGTTGCGTTTGGCGAGGGATTATTTGACGAAATATCTCATTTCCGGCTCTTAAACGTCGATTTAAAAGTCGAGAAATATTTTTCTAGATAGTTACGGATTCGACGAAATCTAATTCGTCTGTTAGATTGGAAATAATTTACGTACTCGGAAAAACTAATTCGTTTTTCAAAATTCGAGAAAAAGTCGGGACATCACAGTCCAAAATTCGTCCGGAAAATCATAAAAACTAACTTTCTCCGGTGAACTCGTCTCGAAGAAAAAGTGAATGTAAATTTTGACGGAATTTGATTCTGAGTTTTCGGGCGAAAAATTTACTGGACGCGAAAACCCTAATACAGTAGTCGTTCGTCCAATTTCTGGAAATTATTTTCGGAAACGGATTTCACCGTAAATCTTAGAATTTAATTTTATGATCTTAGGCGTACAAAGCCATAATTATTATTAACTTTCATTTTTAAAGACTGTAGAAAAAGTCTGGGGTATTAATGTTTGCAGTTGATGATCTTATGGTGGGACAAAAGTTAATACAAGCCCTCGAGAAGGCAGGAAATATCCCCCAAAAGCTCTGAATGCTCAAACTTATCCGTCTCCGTTGATCACTGGCTCTAACCAAGTCAACTTCAGACAGATCGAGTATGTAGCATAGATGTTGGCTATAAAAGTGAAGAACAATCAGACTCATCATGCTGCCAAGTTTGAGAGAATTCAAAAGCTAATGTACGATAAATACGGCCTAGAATTTCCAACCGAGAAGCAGAGCTGATGCGATGAAAAGAAGATGATGCAACTGATGAGTTGTGTAACTTTTCTTTCGAATTCTTATATTCAATTGCTTTGTAAACTCTGTTTGTTATTTTAATAATAAGTTGTTTTTTTTTTTTTGAAAATCAGTGAATCATTAACTCGACTTGAAGACTACTATCTCGTTGTCCAAGTTTAGAGTTAATTTATATTTTTTTCTTGTACTAACACTCTGAATTCTCAGTTCGTCGTAGATTTTAGGTGGTGTCAGTAGAGGTTTTGACAGTATCAAAAAGGGGAAAATTGTTTGGAAAATTAGTAAGATTTTGATTTCTACCAAAATCCATCTGACCTCAACTGAGTAGATGTGCCTTTATTTTATCTTTAGCTAAAACTCACTGTTTGAGCATAAGGATTTTATCTTTACAGGATGAACTGAAGAAGACAACTGAATATCAAGTTAGAAGACAACTTAGTTGACTCCAGAACTGAGCCATGCAACTTTGCGTGGTCAGTGATGTTGAAGTCACAAGTCTAAAAGTTTGAAGATGAAGACTTAGAAGACTGAGAAGAAGAAGAAACTTGAATTCAAAATTCAAATCTGCTTATAAGTACAAAACAGGTTGGATCTTTCCTTTTATGGACCGACATTGAAGACATGCATAAAGAAAGTTGCGCAGTTACCATTTATGGCAAGTTTGCAGAGATTAGGTGAGGAGCCATGCTTTGCGGCAGAGGTCCAACGACTCTTTCCAATAACTACTTCGACCTTCTCTCTATAAATAGAGGCCTCCTTCATTGCGAGAAGACGACCGAACGAGCGTATAAGATTTGAGAGTAAAGAAATCTCCAAGCAAGAAAATCTCTCCAAAAGCTAAGTCGTAGTGTGTTTCTATCACCTCCTCGTGCTTCTTTTTAGTTTTCTAAGAACCCCTATTCTTGATCGAGTCTAGGGACTCGTTGTTTCTAAGTAGACTCACTGTATTAGTTTGAGTCTCTAAATCTTAGAGAAGAAAACTTTCACTTATAGTGTTGTAGGTTTATTAGTTGCAAAACTCCCCAACCCAATTTCTTAGGTCCCTTCGAACCCGAAATCGAAGAATCTAGGTCGTTGTGAACCTATAATCACAACTTAGGTTTTGATCAAACCTGTAATTGAACTCCAGGTCTTGTTCGAACCCACAATCGAACTGTATAGGTTGTTTGGTGCCCGCAAACCAAATCTAACGTTTGGGAAGTACGCGAAAACTTGTCTAGTGGATTACCAACCCGAAAAGTTGGTCGTGGACGTAGGAGTTAATCTGAACCACGTAAAAACAGTTGTGCATTTACTTTCTGTATTTCATGTTATTGTTTGATTTTATTTCTCACTAAGTGCATACAAATTGATTTTGTCAAACTGCACTAAGTTTTGCGAACTGACCTTCGCGCTAAAAAGGTTTTTCAGTTAAGGAATGAGTCTAAAATAACCACCAAATTCCGCATACATTCACTCTGTCAAAACCTCAGTCAAGATCATACAGTTGACCCTCAGTCCAAGAAGTCAACTATATACCAAACTGAGCGACTGCTCCAACTGAGTTTTACAGTTGTCGAGCCATCGAATTGAAGAGTTAGAAAAAGTTTTTGAAAAATCCTTACTGGTGTATTCCTTCCCCCCCCCCCTCCAATACACCAGTTAACTCGTTATCGGGACCATCAAAACCCATTAACTCTAAATGTTTCCCCAAATTTACACCTCCCTAAATTATTCTTATCTCACAAATTAAGTTGGACCGATAAATTTTATAAAATAATTAATAGAAAATAGGAGATTTGTTGTATGCAATTGTAAAATAGGAGCAAAATGTAGTATAAGGAAAGCTTTAGGAGTAAATTTTTATATCTTTATCTTTATAAACTATAATAGTAACACCGGCTTGCGATTCTAGAAACTTTTATTTCTCGGTTCTTTTTCAATATTCCATTTTTGGAAAATAATTTTCATAAAGGTATGTTCTAATTGTTCATTAATATTTATCAATCAACTAATTAATAATTGACAAACATGCAATTCTTAAAAAAAAAACGTTACAAAATAAAAATTAATACAAACAATTAATTATTTTCCTAACTTACTATTTTTGTGTCTATATAATCTAAAACTCTACAAGCAAAAATACTCACACATTTCATCGTTTTACTCTTTTGCGAACAATTGGTTTAGAATGTGTCTATATTTCATTGTTGTGCAATAAAAAAAAATCACAAAATTCAATGTTCTTAAGATGTCCTTCATTTTTCTTCACTCTATATAAGATTTATTTCTATTATATGGATCTTAAATAAACGTTGAAGAGCTTGCACGGACAGATATAAAAGTCTGTCATGACAAATAAATTGAAGATATGCTGGGGCTGGAGATCGAGAAGCAAAATATAGACTAGCAAAGACATATATGAACTATATCTGTCGTGTCTCTTCAAGATCACAATTCACAACTATATGTACAATCCGTAGGTGGTGATGACATGCATATCTTTTGAGAGAATGGCATTACCAATGTAAATAGATGAAGATGCACTTGAATTTTTTTTCACCATCGGGTGGGAATGATACTATATTATATTTCACCAAAATATATGGATGATGAACCAAAATAATATATCTATATCGATATACGATTAAATTGTTTTAGAGAATTACAGAGGTATATATATATATATTTATATAGAGAGAGAATTGATATACTAGTCACCCTTCGTGAGCACAGTTCGTGGGTACCACCATCGATTTGTCATATTAACAATATTTTATTTGATTTTTGCTATTGCATTTTAGTCTAATACCTTAAAAAATGTTATTGAAATCATTAAATTGAAAAATTACATTAAAATCAAAGCTCGATTTATTATTTTCCCCTTTAACGTTAAAGAAATGAATAAATAAACAAATCGAGCATTGATTTTTATATAATTTTTCAATTTAATGATTTCAATAATATTTTTTAAAGTATAAGATTAAAATACAATAGCAAAAATCAAATAAAATAATGTTAATATGGACAAATCGATGGTGGTGCCCACGAATGGTGAGTAGCATATCGGTTCTCTATAGACTATATATATATATATATATATATATATATATATATATATATATATATATATATATATAGAGGAAATGCACTCATATGTCATTAGCTGAAATGTAATATCAAAAAAGGTTACTAGTTCAAATTTTATCAATTTTTGTCATATTTTACTTTTTTGACATTTATATCCTTATAATTTATACCTTATTCCATCTTAATACATTCTCTCTCCTACTTTTTCACTTTATTTTTCTTTCTCTTTTTTCTCTCTCTTCTTCCCTCAGCTCACGTCTTTCTCTCCCTATCTCATTTTTTTTTCGGTTTTCTTCTTCCTCAAGTTTTTCTCTCTGCCGATTTATCTCCGTTCGACGTCGTCGCCATTGTTGATCTCTTTCCGTCATCGTCGTCGCCATCGCCATCGCCATCGCCGTCGCCATCGCCATCGCCATCGCCATAGCCGTAGCCATAGTTTGGAGCTTTTTCCTCCATCATCGTCGCCGTGTCTTGTTCGTCGTCACCGTGGCTTCTTCTTTTGTGGTCGTGTTTAGCTTCGTCGTCGCCGTCGTCTATATGCTTTGGCTGTGATTTTTACTGCAATTTCATTAAGATTTGTGGAGAATTTTTTGTATTTGTTTTTTTTTATTCTGCAAAATTGTTTGCGATTTTTCTTTGTTTTTTGCTTTAATTTTTGTTTAGAAAGTGTTACGGTGGTTCAATTGTAATTTTCCGGCGATTTTTGGTTGTGGCGTCAAAGCTATGGAGGTAAATTTCCGGCGACTATATTTTCTGGTTCAGGGATGGTACGTTTTCTTAATTGCGTACTGGTGCGTACCAAGTTTACCTGATACGCAGTACGTATTGATAAAAACGTACCGCGTACCTTAATTTATTTTATTGGTACGCAGTACGTATTTATCATTACGTACCAAGTGTACTTGGTATGCAGTATGTAGTTATGAATGCGTACCAAGTTGTAACTTCTTAGTACACCTGGTACGTAATTGTAAATGTGTATCAAGTGTACCTCATGTAACTTGGTGCGCAGGTACGCTTTGATCAATGTGTACCTGGTCATTAAGTTACGATGGGGTACACTTGGTACGTAATTGTAATTACGTACCAAGTTTGCTCATCAAAACTTGGTACGCCGGTACGCTTTTACTAAAAACGTACCGGCGTACTAAGTTTGATTTGGTACACCGAGTACGCATTTACAATTTCGTACCAAGTTTGCTTACCCGAACTTGGTATGCCGGTACGCATTACCCAATGCGTACCAAGATTTCAAGTTTTGATGCGGTACACCTGGTACGCAGTTATATATACGTACCATGTTTTCCTTCGATGAAGTTTTAATTTGTTTACACATTTTTAGGTTTAAGAAGGAATCCCTATTGTCATATGTTCATGAATATTATTCTACTGCGACGTGGCGTGAGATTTATGCTGATGATGTGATACCTATTCCAGATAAAGATTCGTGGAGTGTGCCGCCACATGTTGCTTCAAGGATTGTTCTTACACCTAAGGAACCTAAGCAAGCTGGACGACCGCGTACAAAGAGGATTCCAACTGGATCTCATACCAAACGCACTCGGGGGTGTTTGTGGTGTCATGAGAAAGGTCATTATATGAGTACATGTCCTCTAAGACTCCGCTTGATTAATCCGGAAGAAGAAGGGAGTAGCAACCAACCAAGCATCAATACGAGAACCCGCAAAACGAAGAAATGTGGTATTTGTGGTGTCGCGGGTCATACTCGCCAAACATGTCAAGATCCACATAGATTTGGTTGATAAGTGGAGATTTATTTAATTCTATTAGCTGTGTAGTGTTTGTCATGTTTTTTTGTTTGAAATGTTTGACGTTTTAATCAATATTGTGTCAAATATTAGCTGTGTAGCGTTTGTATTTTTTTAAGTAAATTTTTGTACGTTTTGTTTAATTGATTACCTTGCGTACTAGGAAAACTGTTATGAACTTGACTAAAAACGTACCAGCGTACCAAGTTCTGATGCGGTACACCGGGTACGTATTTACAATTTCGTACCACATTTTCTTATCAGAACTTGGTACACCGGTACGCATTACTCAATGCGTACCAATTGTTCGAGTAAATCTTGGTACGATTTGTTTAATTGCTTACTTTGCGTACTAGAAAAATTGTAAAGAAATTACTTTTGAGTACTGAGCGTACCAGAATTCACATTAAAAAATATACATAGTTAATCCCTAGCATATGCTAATAGTTATGGATTTACAAAATACTATCCATCATGCACAAAATATTAACAGAAATGCACTGTTCATTCAATTGCCTTCATTCCCTTCATTGAGTACATCGAAATTCATGCATTCCGGTGTCACTTCCTCCGTGTTTTTCAATTTTTCAAGCTTCAGCCTCTTGTATTTCCATCGGTTCTGCAATAAGAAAAAAAACAATTCAATAACAAATACATATTCACTGTTTAGTCATAATTTGCTTGGTAAAACTCGGTACGTTTTTACAAAATCGTACCTAGTGTACACACACAACATGGTACACCTGGTACGAATTGATAAAATCGTACCGAGTGTACCAATTCTATGCTGGTACACCTAGTACGCTTTTACAAAATTTTACTCAGTTTACCAATTGCAGAATGGCACACTTGGTACGTTTTTGCTAATGCGTACCTAATGTACTTGTCATGTAGGTACGCATTTTGCAAATACGTACTTGAAAATAATGAAATACTGGTACACTTGGTACGTTTTTCATATTTCGTACCAAGTGTACCTGTAGAGCAGGTACGCTTTTGTAAATACTTACCTATATTACAATAAAAAAATTGGTACACTCGGTACGTTTTTCAAAATGCGTACCGAGTGTACTAGAAACATACTAGTTTTCTTGGTACGTATTTGGGAAAATCGTACCAATTTTAACCAAACAAGGTCATATTCAAATGATCAGAATGCAAAATACATCATGCATAAACAATCTCAGCTATTCAACAAGAAGTTATCCTCAATTCCAGTAATTACATATCTGGAATTACCGGTACGTTTTTTTACAAAATATACCCGGTGTACCTGTAGAGTTTTTCCCCAAAATTATAGATATGCAAATCGTACCCTAATTTCCATTCTACTCAACAAACTAGGTACGCAATTGACATTCAAAACATAATAAACCCGCGAAATTGGAGAAATCAAGCGATAATTAAACATGCAATAACTTTCAGATCTGGAAAACTTACCGGCAAATGCTCGAAAACATCTTCTTCATCGGCTTCCTCCTCCTCGTCCAGCGGCGTAGGCTGGTCTTCTTTGTCTTCTCCTTCTTCTTCGCGCGGCCCCGGCGGCGTCTGCTCTGCTTCTTCTTCGCGCGGCTCCGGCGGCGTCTGCTCTGCTTCTTCTTCTCGCGGCAGCGCCTCTTCGCGCGACGGTGCCTGTTCAAGCGCCGGCGGAACTTCGGTCCTTTGAGACCTTATTTTCGTCGGGGCTTTGCTCAGCGTCGCCGCGGCTTTTCTCTGTTTCTTTGCGCCTTTGGGCGGCGTTGCCGCTGCTTTGCTAGTCGTCGCCGCAGTGGTGACCTTCGCCGTCGTTGCTTTTGCTACTTTGGCTTCTTTATCCTTCCCCGCGGCGGCAGTTTTTGATTTTTTTGTTCGCGGCGCCATTTAGATAGATCTGTATCTAGGAGGTTGACGGTGGAGTGTGGCGGTGTGATGGCGGAGTGTGGCGGTGTGGTTGACGGCGGCGGTAGGGTTGGAGGGGAGATGTATCGTCGTAGAGAGAGAGAAAACGGGGAGAGAGAAAATGAGGAGAGAGAATGATGGGGAAGAGAGAGAGAAGTTCAGTAAATGTATTTTGAATTTTAACCATACACACACCCACTACCCTATAAGGGTATTTCTGTCAAATTGAGTACAATTTTACCCAAATTTTGTCAAAAGTGTACTTTTGACAAATTTTGGTATTACCATGTAGGGTAATGACATATCACCATTTGCCTCTATATATATATATATATATATATATATACCCAATAAAATACTACACTATCATATAAATGAGACCTCTACACTACACAAATATAAGATTACTAAACCACCATATAAGGTGAGAATATACTATACTGTATGCATACGAGATCGAATTCAAGACTTCTCACTAAAAAGAGATATGTGGTAAACAAATTTTGAATCAATAAACTGGTCATCACATAGGGTAGTTCTTGAATATTTGGGTGATAAATGTGTATCTACCGTTCATAGCCTAACTTTTGACATTATTTTTAGTTTATAATGAAATATGTTTAAAGGGCTTTGAAGCCAATGATATGAGTTATCCAACAATATTATCTATTTATCTGTAGAATATTTGACAATAAATAATTAAATCAACAAGCATAATACAGGGTTTGCGGCAATTGAATTGAAATTTGGGCATCAAATCAACATCAGATGGGAAAAAATGATTTAAGGTCTAGTAGATTAGATGGGAAAAAATGATTTAAGGTCTAGTAGAACAAGTAGAACTTGAGAAGAGTCCAACCATAATATAAATTAGACAAAAACTTGTGTACATGGTTGTATAATAAATGTGCAGAAAAGACAAAAAAGTAGTGTATACTATACAATCGATATACACAAGTGTGCCTCTATGAATTATGGCCACAATTATTTCAATTTCATTAGAATTTCGATTCAACGTAAATTCTAAATATTTTATGTATCTTTTCATTAATGTGTGTATATTATGTTTAGCATAAGAATGTTTTAAAGACCAAATTTGGTAATAGCTTCTGTACTCATGGATGATTTTTCGACATGGAATTCATAGATGATTAAAATACTTGAAAACCCAAATTTAAGTATTATAGCACTGCATTTGCCCCACAAGGAAAAAAGAAAACGATAAAAAAGAAAAAAATCCTTAATCAATAACACAAAAATTTCCCTACAACTGATTGCATACAGTGCAACCGGTTCGCTCTATGTTATATACTCCCTCCGTCCATGAAATAAACTCCCATTTCATGGACGGCACGGAGACTAAGAAAAGTGAAAAAGGTGTTTTGAGTGGGGTAAAAATTGAAAAGTAGGGGTAGTGTTAATGAGAAGCTTACTTTTGTTAATAACTCATTAAAAATGGCGGCTGCAATCTTATGATCAACCATATTCATGTTTTTTCTTTTTTTTTTTTTTTAATTACAGCAGATTTTTTTTAGCTATTTTCGGATTTTTTTTAATTACAAGCATATTTATGCAAACAAACTGTTGAAATTAATAAGCATCACACCTATTCTATTCCAAAATGACAGATCATCTAAATACCATAAATAAAAAACGAGAGGGAATTCGAAAAACACAATTGCATTCATTAAACAAAAAAAGAGAGGGAAATCAGTAAGATTTGGAGCCAAAACACATTTTCATTCATTAAACAATCCAAAAAGTACAGCTGATGTGACCAAATAATTTGGGGGGAATTTGAAACTACACTAACCTCTTACAACCACTATAAATAGAGCATTGAATAGGCAAATCTGGTCTCAACTACTCAAAACAGTACAGCTTCATTACAAAAAAAAATGGCAGATGCAAAAGCAAGGCCAAAACTAACACATAGTGAGAAAAACACCATCGTCCAATGGTTGCTACAGCACAGCAGTGGGGGGAAGCTTCTTTATGGTTGCAAAAAAGAGCCTGCTCAGATTTTCCATGTGGATTTGAGGACCATATGGTCCATATGGAAATCAGCATCATTGCAGCAAGCTTCCGGAGTACCTATACAGTTAAAGTCAATGAAGAAAGGGCCAGTGCATAAGGATAAATGGAAAATGGATGCTGACAAAGTGAAGAAACTGTCTACTTTACAGAGATCCTCACTTAGAGTGATGGCAGGCAACCTTGGAGTAAGCACATCATTAATTCATGTGTGGGTGAAAGACAAACAGCTTAAACCACACACCAATGCCATCAACCCATTTCTCACCCCTCAAAATAAGCTGTGTAGGCTAAGTTGGAGCCTTAGTCAGCTTAGTTCAGTCATTGAGAGAGGTTTCATCAAATTTCAGAGCATGTACAATACCATACACATAGATGAGAAGTTGTTTTACTTAACCAAAGTCAAGGACAGATACTACATGCTTCCAGATGAGGTTGAACCTTATAGGACATGCAAATCAAAGAGATATGTACCCAAGATAATGTTTAATAGTGCAGTTTCAAGACCAATCATAGATGCACAGGTAACAGACATTTTTGATGAAAAATTTGGCATTTTTCCATTCATAACAGAGGAACCAGCTCAAAGGAACTCCAAAAACAGAGACAAAGGCACTGTAGAAGTCAAAGCAATACAAGCCATCACAAAACCAATCACAAGGGACTGCTTAATCAAGCAGGTATGACAGCTTACACCTTTCCTATCAGAATCTGCTCAGATTCATCATTTAGACAGTTATATTTCATTCATGCAGATGGTGCCCGTTTTTAAAGCTAAGTGGCCAGCTTGTTTACGCAAGCACATATTTATCCAACAAGATAATGTGAAACCACACATTAAACCAGATGATCCAGAGTTTTTAGCAGTTGCAAAAGCTGATGGATTTGACATCACATTAGTCTGCCCACCTGCTAATTCCCCGGACACAAATGTTAATGATCTTGGCTTCTTTAGAGCCATACAAACCCTCAAAGATCAGAAACCAGCCAAGAATGTGGAAGAGTTACTACAAAATGTCAGAGCTGCATATGAAGAATATCCAGCAGACAAGCTCAATCATGTGTTCCTTACACTGCAAGGATGCTATGAAGAGATAATGAAAGACAAGGGTGGCAATAACTATAAAATTCCCCACATGAACAAGGAAAGATTGGCAAGGGTTGGAATTCTACCAATCTGCATTGAGGTTGAAGAGAAGCTTGTTAGGGACAGTTTAAACTTCCTAAATTCTCAAGGAAGTGAGGGAATTCAAATGTACAGTTTGGATGATCTTGTTCAGGGAATACAACATGTGGCAATTAGAGATTAAGGCTAGAAATTCCCTGTTTTTTGTTAAGGTTTGCAGGGACAAACACAATTAAGGTTTTTTGGGATTGTGTTTGGAATGTAAACTGTTTTTTGTGGCTATTTTACTAAGGGAATCAGTCTCAGCACAACCTTTTGCATCATTGACTGTATTTTGGGCCTTTTTAACACTTAAATCAACCTCCAAAACTAGGTAATGGATCATCACCTAGTGGTGGCATCATTAAGTGTAGTATCATGTTCAATTAAACACATAAACCAACACTAGAGCATTGAAGAATGAAATCTGGTCTCAACAACTCAAAACAGTACAAGGGAAAGCTAAAAAATAGAAGGCATCACCAGTCAACCATTTCATTCAAGTGTAGTATCATGTTCAATTAAACACATAAACCAGCAATAGAGCATTCAAGAGGCAAATCTGGTCTCAACAACCCAAAACAGTACAACTTCATTACATTTAAAAAATGGCAGATGCAAGGGCAAGCTCAAAAATACAAGGCATCACCAGCCAACCCCTTCAACCACAAATCATAGATCACCAATCACAAATCAGAGATCAACAAATCACCAATCACAGATTAAACCACACCAATCAGAAATGAGAGGTCAGAGATAAGAACGTGATCACCTAGATGAGAGATAACACAGAAGGGACAAAGATCCCTAGCGTCTGCAAATATCGGACTCTCTCTGCTTCGCTCTTTGATGCGTCTTCGACTTTTGGGTCTTTTTGGCCCCAATTTTCTTTTCTTTTGTGTGTGTATGAGTCGTATAGGGGAGAAAACAGATATTTTGGAGGTGGAAGCTCGGAAATGAGCATATGGATGAAATATGAGCGAAATGGGCATTACTGAGACAAATCAGCCCAAGTTGCATCTGAGCAGCAGTGATTTCCAAGGTGTACCACCTGGTGCGAGGCTAACCGAAGGATGCAGTCAATATGACCATACTGGACAACAACAGTCAGCAGCAAGAGCTAAATATGGAAAGACGCGTGAAGGAGATATTAAGGAGATTCTGGCGAGTCCTAACAATGGAAGGATCTGGAAAAACGTGGAGTCAACTTAATCAATCAATAATTGATGGCAATTACCAATCAGATCAATCAAGGATCAAGCTAAATATGGAAGGTGATCACTCATGTTGGTAAGGCCATGACAGACTGTCCCAATCAGCACATATGGGCTATTTATGGAAAAACGTGTGAAGGGCCAAGGATGGAAGGTTTTCAGCGAATCTGGGATATCAACAGCAAGAGAAAGATAAAGTCAACTCAATCAATTAAGCCAATCATCCCCAACAATCAAATCAATCACGATCATCTATTTATGGAAAGTCAGTCACAGGGATACTGTCAGACAGCTGGGTTAGGGTTAGACTGACGTCTGTCAACTATATAAAGCCAGCAAGTGTGGCTGACAAAGGTGGTTACTCCCCATCGTGTTCTACTTCATTTTCAGTCCCAAGATACACTTTAGTTCAGTATTTTCTTTTACATTTTCGTACCAAACAATTTACTTGCTTTTATTTCAATTCCGTTGTGAAGAACAAGCCCAAGGCGGTTTGCCTTTGGTATTTATTCAAGTATTTCGTATTTTCTTCTATTCATGTGTTCATTTTATTTTGTGTTTATGTATTTAATTATGTGTGAGTAATTCCCTTGGTGAAATTTGGGTGGGGAAAATGATTAAGTGTTGATATGTGAAATGTTCGCGAGGCATTTGTGCCATCGGTTGGATCCAGTGGTTCTGGAGAGATCTGAGCAGAATCCATGGGCAGTTCTGATCCAGCGGGCGATCTCCGCTCGGTTAGAGCTGTACCATGACAAGCAAAGGCCAGGGCATGACAGACGGCAACGTTCAGTATGTCTATGACCGAGTAGCTGAGCAGCGCCTTCAATGGTGTTGTAGATCTGGATGGTGAGAAAAGGGCAAGGGGATACTGCGTCCTTCCTCAGTCTTGGGCTTCTCTAACAATCAACCATCAACTGTGATGAGGCATCAAGCCATGGTTATCGACCAAAGGACTCATCTCGCGTATCGTAGATATATCGATGACCGGTTGGACGTAGTACCGGAAATGGATATCCCGCGAGTTATGTCTACTCTGTAGGTGCGGACATGGGAAGCTTGGGAGAGAAGGTTGGTGAGGGTCATACTTTGAGAGATCGGGTATGACTACTATCTAAGGAGGAGTGAAGCACGGCCTTGTGACCGGGGTGAAGCGTGACCTTTGGACCAAGACAACAACAAGGGACTCAACCATCCCAAGTGTGGAGTATGAACTCTTGAAACGCCCCAATGTCTTTGGACCACGCCTTGAGTTTGTATGAAGCATGGACGGATCTTCAGTATGCCCATGACCGAATAAACATATCAACAATGATCATGACCTACCCCAAATCTTACCCCTTTTTTTTTATATTTGATTTCCGTTTAGTTTATTGTGCAGATATACAGGTTGAGACTGTGACAACTCAATTTGTGCACCGAAGAGTAAAGTAGTTCCTCACTCTCCGTGGGATCGACCCTAGCTTGCCACTAAGACTAGCCAGTCCGGTAGTAGGCTCAGGAGCGTGTATTGTCCGTCTGGGGCATACACAGGTATTTTGATCGTACCACACGACGGGTGCGTGTCACTCTTCCACCCCGCAGGGATAAATGGCGGCATATCGGAGCATCCAGGTGTTTCCGGCACCCAAGTTTCAGGGAAGACGACGGAATCTGCACAGATCGGAGCAGATTCATCGTTGGTGGACTCGAAATCAGAGAGACCAACCACCTCCTCCGCCTCAGATTTCCTCATAAACTCCTTCGAATCATCAAGAGGAATGAAGTCCTCCAAATTACAGCTTCGTCCTCCACTTCCATCACCGGAAAAGCTGTTTCCGGCACCATATCGATGGAGTCAGTCTCCAACTCCCACGAATAATCGGGAATCGGAGAGAAGTGAGTTGCAATAGGGATTGTTAAATTAGAAATGAAGGAAGGAATATCATTTTGATCGGGAGTTGCAGAGAGAGAATCAGAGTGAGAATGAAATGATGCCATAGAGGATTGCGGCGTGAGAGAGAAGAAGTGAGCTAGGGTTTCAGCTTTGCCGATTTGAGGGATGAATTGGAGAGTGGGGGATGATTTGTCTGTTAAGAGGGTAGTGGGTTGTGGGGTATCGTAGGTTAATTAGGTTGGGTGATTAGTGGGTTTAATTAGGCAGTAATAATAATGAGTTAATAGGTAGTGGTGGGCCCATTAATGGTAAAGGGTAGAAAAAATAGGAAACAATAGAGGGTATAATTATCCAAAAAATAGAGTAGGAGTTTATTTTGTGGACAAAAAAAGTGAGCAAATAGGAGTTTATTTCGTAGACGGAGGGAGTATAACATATACTGCAGCAATAACACTAAGAACGGAAGGTGGCGGAGTGGTTAGAGCATTTTAGTTAGAGTGTTGTGCCTTGTTCTGTTGGTCAGGGTTCAAATCCTAGCGGGTTACATGTTCTTTTTTTCCCAATATTTGATCTATTGGGACATTTTGAAGTGTTCCATTTATATGTTTGTTTAATTTGTTTTGTATAACTTTTAAATTGTTATTATTTATAAATTATTTATTTAAATAATATTTGTTAATATACAATTACTATTTTATTTTTTAATATTTTTTTTTATAATAAATTTAACTAAAAATAAGAGTTGTGATGAATAAAATAAACATTATCGCAATGAGAAGTAAAGTAATTAATTTTTAAAATTTTTATTTCTTCATATCAATAATTACTTTACATCAAGATTATAATATTTGAGCAAATAACTAAAAGTACACGTTCTCGTAAACAAAAATAACAATTATCGTGAAGAAAAGTAATATCGTAAAATATTACCTTAGTTCATATCAATAATAATTTTTTTATCACGACAATAATTATTTGACCAAATAACTAAAAATATAAGTTCTCGCGAATAAAAGTAAACATTGTCATTAAGAAAAGTAATATTTTTGAAACATTACTTTTCTTAATATCAATATTCAATAATTACTTTTTCATAACGGCAATAATTACTTAACAAAATAAGTAAAAGTACATGTTGTCGTGAACGAAAATAACAATCGTTGTGGAAAAAATTTAATAGTTGTGAAACGTTACCTTTCTTCATATCAATAATAACTTTCTATCACGACAATAATTACTTGAAGAAATAACTTAAAGTATAAGTTGTCGTAAATAAAAATAAATATTGTTGTTAATATTTTTGAAACATTACCTATATGTTCATTTCAATGATTACATTTCATTATTATTATTTTATACGTTTTTTTATGATAAATGTTTGTGTGAGCAATTTATATTTTTTTATATTAATCAATTCCCAATTAGGATTTATTAATTCATAATTAGAGTTTATTAATCCAATTAAGACTTAGTTTTTATCATATACTTTTATCATGAGCAAAAATTGAAAATAAAAACCTAAAAAGTAGAAAAAGGCAAAATTAAATAAAAAATTAAAAAAACTTGGAAAAAATAAAAACTAATGAGATGAAAAATAAAATTGAAATTTAATTAAAAAAGTGAAAAAGAAAAAAAACGAAAATAAAATAAAGAAAAGAAAAAAAAACAAAAATGGAAAAAGGCAAAAGAGAAAAGAAAAAAAAACGAAAATTAAAATGGAAATGAAAGAGAGAAAATGAAGAAATTGCGTAATCAAACGAAAAATCGAACCGGTTGCATGCAACCGGTTGCACCTAAGTCCTTCCCCAATTAATAAACTCCTCATACTTAAGGGTGTTCAAAGTTTGGTCTAAATCGTAAACCAAATCGAACCAAACCGCAATTTATGATTTGGTTCGGTTTTGTAGTTTCAAAAATATGGTTTGGTTTAGATTTTTAAAAAATTATGGTTTATGGTTTAGGTTTGGGTTTTAAGAAAATTCAAACTAAACCAAACCGTAAACCGAAAAACCGTATTTGATATAATGATATTAATATTATCATTTTATTTAGTACGTTACGAAATAAGGATTTTCTTAATTGCATGTTATATCTAAATGTTATACAAATTTAATTAATGAAATTGTACAATTTAAAATCATTAAACCCTACAATCTACTATACATTTCTATTTAGTTGTTATAGTGACTTATCTTCACCTTTGAACACAAGGTACAAATTTCTATTTATTTTATTTTCTTCTATATCCTTTCAAATTCAAGTTGTTTTCTGATAGAAAAAGTATATAATATGAAATTATTTTACTACAATTTATTACTTAGCTAAATAATGTTATCCTAGACTCCTAGTAACGTATATGGTAATGACAATAACTTTATTTAATTCTTTTTATTTCTATTACGAAGAAAATAAAAAAAACATATTAATAAACCGCAAATCAAACCGTCCGTATTATTACAGTTTGATTTGATTTGATTTTACTACTTAATCAATTCGATTTGATTCGAAAAAATTATCAAACCGCATTTTACAATTTGATTTGACTTTAGTATCAAACCGCACCACCGCGAACCCCTCTACTCGTACTTATCAAAGTCGCCCAATTTCCTCTTCCTAAAAATTGCGTATGCAGAAATTGATTTTATCTTTCTGTATAAATAACCGGCTAAAATTAGAGTAACACCAGAAGAATTAGAAGATGGCGGCGGAGGCTTCAACGGCGGCGACGAGCGGTAGATCTGGCGGCGGCGGCGCATCGGCGGATTCGTACGTCGGCAGCTTGATTAGTTTGACTTCGAAGAGTGAGATCAGATACGAAGGCATACTCTACAACATCAACACTGAAGAGTCCAGCATCGGCCTACGCAACGGTGAGAGCTTTTTCTGTAAAGAAATGGTCAACCTTTTATTCTGTGTATGTATTTCTTGAAATCTTGTTCACCTGTAATCTGGAATTGGCTTGATTATATTTTCTTATGTTTCGATAGTTTTCCTGATTGTTTGCTCAATTTTTGGAATTTTTTACGTTCTGTGTGCTCGATATTAAGTAGTACTGTGCTAGTATTTCTTTTGTTAGGGTTTTCACTTCTCTGTATTTTCAGTTTCGTGTAGCCAAATGTTATTATTGTTTATTCTCTAGAAAGTTTGCTTCGGTTTATTGTAATTTAGGTTTTGAATGATTTATTTCAGTATCTTCAAATGGTGATTATATGGATGATACACTTATAATGTTCCGACTTATCTAAACTTTCATTTTAGTTCTAGTGTTTGACTAATTAGCTGGAGTTTATGTTCTGCTTGTCTTTTAGGTTTATCTTACAAAATGAGTATTTTCCAACTCCGAGGTATTCATGAGAAATCAATGATGCTCTATGTTTTGAACTAGAAAATTCCTAGTTTTTATGGTTCTTGAATTCGAAAATCCTACATTTTGTGCAATTAAGATCTTTAGAGTGGAACAGCTTCCAAACGATAATGGTATTCTTGCTTCTTAGCTGTTTACTAGTTTCAGCTAATTGGTTTTATAGTAATATCATTTTTCATGCGAGGCTTCATTTAGATGCTCCATGAAATGAGAAAAGTAGTGCACTTGAACTTGTATTCTTGGTCACTAATTGGTTATCTCAATCTATCTTGTTCCAGTGCGATCATTTGGAACAGAAGGACGGAAAAAGGATGGACCACAAGTCCCTCCCAGCGACAAAATTTACGAATACATACTGTTCAGAGGAACTGATATCAAGGTACTAATACGATTTGATACTTCTTTCTTCTGGATTTATTCCTGTTCTTTAGCAAGTTCATGGTTGTCACTTAAGGATGTCAGGACATTGTTCCTAACTTCCTGTTGAGAGATTTCCTAATTGCAGCTCAAGTTGTTGGATTATATCAACATCTGATTTGGCAGCATTTTGTCATAAACTAATTTTTGGTTTTAAGTTATTATCTATTTTAAGGAATCACATGGGTTGCCTTTACTTGTATGTAGGAGTGGTGTTTCATCATTCAATTCATTTCAGGCTTCAGATTTTACTTGTCTACTTTTCCACAGGACTTGCAGGTGAAATCTTCCCCTCCAGTTCAGACTGCACCAACCATCAACAGTGATCCTGCTATTATTCAGGCAAGTAGTACCGCAACCTCTTCCATAATGTGATCCAGGAAAGAATTTACTCTAACAAATCTGTGTTCTGATGCAGTCCCATTATCAACGTCCAACAGCCCCACCTACAAGCTTGTCCACAGGTCCTACAGATCTTGGTTCCCATTCTGCTCCAATGGGACTCCCTGGATCAACTTTCCAAAGTGGTCTCCCTTTATATCAACCTGGAGGGAACTTGAATTCTTGGGGGCCTTCTCCACCAAATGCAAATGGTAGTGGCTTACCTATGCCAATGTATTGGCAGGGATTTTATGGCGCACCTAATGGTCTTCCACAACTACCCCAACAGTCCTTGCTTCCACAACTACCTCAACAGTCCTTGCTTCGGCCTCCTCTTGGCATGTCAATGACTCCGTCCATGCAACAGATGCAATTTTCTGCTTTCAATTCATCTTTACCAACAGCGGTCTCCAGCCTGCCCAGTTCTAGTTTGCCTGATCAGCATTCTTCGTTCGTTCCTAACAGCACAAGCTCATCTAGTTCAACCACTACTAGTTTTCCTGCTTCGACTTTGTCTTTGAATATGCCCCCTCTGCAACCTGTTTCTTCAGCATCTGAAATAATGACCAATCTGCTGCCAAACAAAGCTCCTCTTTCTGTGATCCCTACATCAATGCCTAGTTCTGGCTTGCCATCATTAGCTCCATTTTCAGTTCCTGATAATGCAGGAACAACTTCAATTACTAACAAGAGCATAGTACCTGACCCAGCAGCCTTGCCCCAGCAGAACATATCTCAGCCCATAACATCTAACACCGGGACATCTGCTTCTGGTCTTACAGAAACTCCAACACATTCTCTAGTAACCCCAGGGCAGCTGTTACAGTCTGGACCATCTACTGCTTCTGCACCTCAACCGCCACTAACAACTCATAAGGATGTGGAAGTAGTTCAAGTGTCATCAAAGCCTGTGGTAGAACCTTCAGCTCCTGTGGCAATGGAAGCTCAACCACCAATATTACCATTGCCACCAAATGCTCGCCCACATAAGGTTTTCCTTTTCCTGTATAACATATTGCTTCAAACATCTGCTTATTCTTTTAGCATCTTCAGCTAATCTTTTAGCATCTTCTAAACTTTTAAACTTTTTTTCTTTTTGAGCAAAGCCTATGAGTAATAAGTCGAATAGAACTTGCTATTGAATGGGAATGCCATTCTTGAAGTATTGTTAAAATGAAGATAGAGGATTTTGAGAACTGAAGTGAAAATAATATGAAAGTCTATTGGTGTGTGGTGGTGGGTCACAATGGTTACTGTTATGGTGGTGGTGCTGGTAGAAAGAGTTATGAAATCTATGATGTGTTACCCCATTTCTGTTTTAGAGTTCTTTCAAAATTATGATTCTGTTATAAGAAGTAAGATCTCACCTTTGAGTTAAAAATTAAAATTGCTTAATGAGCATTTAGAATGGTCTGCAGTAAAATTATAAGGAAAATTCTGTATATTTGAATTCTGAGTAAGAATTAGGAATCCATTGCGACAGGTAATCTATCACTAGTTTGCACAAATATGATTCTAAAATATCCTTGTTGTAAAGCGTTTACAATCTTTAGGATGATTTAATCTGAATTTTTCTAGATACCAACAATCTTTAGTTCATTTTATGAACTTTACCATACCGGGGGTCTCCTAAATGACGTTTGAGAAACTGAGGCGTACTTCCAGGAATGTTTTAGGGGGTAATTTTGTAGTTTTAACTTCGATGTTCTTACCGTTTTCTTGATTTTTCAACGAGTAATATATTATGAATACCTGATATTGGACTTTAAGAGCTAATAATAATGTATCTTCTTATTTTTGCTTAGCCAAATGGAGGTTCTTATTACATGCGCAGTAATTACAGAGGGCGTGGTGGAAGAGTATCTGTGGTAAGAAGATCCTTGTCTGTATTTCTGTGCACCATGGCTTTCTCACATATATATCTACAAATACATACACCAGTTTGATAATGAAACACTTAACTTGCCTTGTAGAGCCAGCGGCCGGTGATGAAATTCACTGAAGATTTTGATTTTGAGGCAATGAATGAGAAATTCAACAAGGATGAAGTTTGGGGTCATCTGGGAAAAAGTAATAGGAAGGATAAAGAAGGAAATGGTAGTGGCAGTGATGAGGAAGATCGAGAAGACGAGGATGACTTTGAATTGCTTAATGTTGAAGCCACGGTGATTATTTAGTCCATGCAACTTGATACCCAGCAATTCATAGGAGACTTCATGCTAATGGTACATTATTGTTCTGTTTATTGCAGCCTACATACAATAAAGATGACTTCTTCGACTCCCTTTCTAGCAATGCCTTGAGCAATGGTCCTAATCATGGAAGGCCGAGATACTCAGAGCAAATGAAGTTAGACACAGAGGTATGTTAAACCTTATACTGGTCTCCTATATTTGCTTCATGACATTGGCTTATGTAACCTTATCAACTTGCACAGACTTTTGGAGAGTATTCAAGGTATCGAGGTGGTAGAGGAGGCCGAGGACCTGGTCGTGGTGGTGGTCGATACCGTGGGTCCTCCTATGGAAGAGGTTATGGTGGAGGTGGAGGTGGAGGCGGATATGTAAATAGGGGCCGCGGCCGTGGCATTCAGAGTCGAGCTCCCTAGAGCAGCAAGGTCGACATGCTGCACCAAGTAACAGTCTTTGGTGTAGGATTTTCCTGTAATGTCTTTGTATCTTGATTGTGGTTTGAGAAATTGAACTTAGGTTATGGGGTAGGAATTGTTGATCTCACTCTTTGGTTAAATCTTTTGCATTTTCGTTCGACCGTGAGGTTGAAGTAGAGGCTCCGAGTCGAGTCTTGTAGAGGAGGTGCTAGTTGCTGATATTTCGTTCTTCTTGTTCTCCTTTGGAGATGTACCTAAATTGCAAGGTAATGAAGAATTAAAGTGATTTCTACTTTCCTACGAACTGCTTTCTCCCCTTTCTCCCCTGTACAGACATTCTAGACACAAAAAAAGATAGGAAAAATAGGGCCAAATGGTTCAAAAGTCGAACATGCATCAAACAGCTCGATTCTTATTTTCTACCCAAGCACTAGTCCACAATCAAAAACTTCTAAATCCACAAGTCAAGAATAAAATCTAGTTTCCAATACTTATTCAAATATTGAAAATTGATAACTTACTACTTAGTAAAAACCTATTTCCTCAATTTCCTTAGTCGATTAACTTCAAGCAACTTTCGAGATTTATTCTCGATCACTCACACAATTTTTCAATCACTATTATAATATATATATATATATATATATATATATATATATATATTTTGCGCTCGACTTTTAATCTCGAACTATAGGTTCTCGTTTTCTTGTGCAAATAACTTTATTTCACTTAGAAAAATTCAAGGAATCTAAATACGAATTTTATTTTAGAATTCGAGACTTTATACGAATTTTATCGAGTCGAAGCTCGACACATTTTTCGAGATATGTATATAGACATGCTCGAAATATTCTCAAATTTTTATATCTTATTTAAAATAGTTCCAATTGAACGATTTCTCATTTGATTATATTTTTGGACTAGAGAATCGAGAAAATACTATTTATACTTATTAATTTTCGGTATTCACCTCTTTTATTATTAAGGGTCCGTTTTCGCTCGATTCAACTTCTAATACACTCCAATTAATTTTAGACTTTTTTGATTCTTTAATTTGATTAATTTCAACTAGTTTCTTGTAAGTTAACTTTATTTTATGATTTCTTTGACTTTTTCATATCTTAGTCATACGAATTCCAAATTAAGTGATTCAAGTGGCTATCATACTTGTTTTAATCTCAATTTCATGTTAGTAACATCAATTACATCTTTTATTCATCCAAAATTCATCAATTTTCTTTTTAAATTTTCTGCACTGTATACTTTTCTTCATACTTAGTCTTTTTCAATATTTTCAATTGCTAATATATTTAAAATTACTCCAATTGAGTTCTTATAACATCAATTGATCCAATTCTTATCAAAATCAAATGTTCCTAATTCTAAGTTCTTAAGACTTTTGAAATTTTTGTAAATATATAAATTGTTGCTCAATTTCATCAATTCAAGGTTTCATTATACTTATAAAATTTCTAATTGCATAATTCTTTCATCAACTTCATCTTTTATCAATAGAAATGAAAAATCACTATTCAACCCTAATTCTATCGATTATTTTAGGGTTTTCTTCATAGAGTTTCATTTCTTTCAATTGAGTATATAATTATATTCCAATTAATCCCAATTTCATTATTTTAGGATCAATTCATCTTATTGATTTCAAGAACACTAAAAATTTATTTTCTTATACTTATAGAGTTCGAAATTTTTGGGGGTTTTCTCTTGAGGAGGACTCCCCTGCGACCTGTCGCATTTCACATGCGACCAGGTCGAGTCGGGTCGACCCGGTCAACCCGGGATTGACCCGTTGACCCGGTCAATATTTTTTTAAATTTCAGGTTTTTTTTTTGGTCTTCGGCTTCAATTTTACGGCTCCGATTTTACGGCTCCACCTTCGCTCCGATTACTAATATAAAGATTATCGGTGGGCAACAATTTGTACTTTTTCGGCTCACTCTAAGGCCTTTGGCTCCCCTCGCTCGAATTTTGACCAAAGAAGAAGCGGCAAACAAAAAAACGAAGAGGCAAACGAAAAAAAAGCTAAAAAAAAACAGAAAACACGAAACTAGAAAATAGGAAAAAAGGAATATATGTATATATATATATATGCCCGTGCACCCCACGCGCGGTCGGTTGGGGTGCGACCGGTCTTATACAAGTATTTGCGTTTTCTCTTTGATCACCAAATTCTTGATTTTAACTTCTAATCTTGTTCTAATTAATTCGAATTTCATTATTCTGTACTTAATTCATCAATTTGGACTTAAGAATTTTAAAAACATAATTTCTTGTGCTTAGTATGGTTCGAATTTTTCTATGTCTTATGCAAAGGATATTATTTCTTCAATTCCTTTTTAACTTATGCTTATTTTATTTCTAATTTCATTTTATGACCTCAATTAATCCATATAACTATAGTGTGATACCCCGAGTTTTTATCCCTTTAAGAGAGCGTCTAATTAACCGAGTAAGTTCAAAGATGAGAATTTAGGAGCAAAATTTTTCTTTTCTAATCGATGAGTTTTGAATAAAACGTTTAAATTGCTTTGTGAATCTTGTGTGAATTTATCTGTTCCATTTATCTGAGATAATGATGATGCGATATGTTTGATTGAGTCGTTTATATGAAAATGAGTATGAGATTAAATTCCGGAAGAATCCCGAGAAGTTTGTTTAATTAAGATAACATAACGTTAATCGCCGAGAAATATGTTTACGCCGATGAATCTAGAATAGAATTAAATTAGAACCTTCAAACTTAGAATTTGTTTTAAGATCACTGAGATAGGGTTAGAACTTATCCGAGAATTGAGAAGAGAAATGAGGCATTAGTCTTGAAAAGGATTAATAAACGAAATAATAAGCCGATTAAATTCTTTTAAGAATTAAAGGACTAAAATGATCGAAGCCTTTAATCTTTTAATTTGAGACGTGATATAGGATTGGGACGAGTTAGTGTCAAAAGTGAAACGAGAAGAGGTTAGACCCGTTAATAGAACAAAACGAAATTAATACGAATCGTTTTACCCGGAAAACCTTTACGACCGGATAATTAATACCCGTAACGACACGACGACGACACGTGTCAACCACCTCTCTCCCTCTTTCGCCACCTCACAACCCTCTCCCATCAACCCCCAATTTCCAAGACCAACAAGACATAGTGGTGTCTTGTACATAGCTTGCTTGAATTATACAAACAAGTTAACTTCAAATCAAACCATCAAATCTTGTCTTATGCAATTTCCAACAAGTTTAATTCTTTTTTTCACTTTGTTGAATTTTAAATCCTATTCATCCAAGATAAGAGAGGAATGCAGCAACTTATTCATTCATTTCCATCTCTCTCTCCATTCGATCTCTCTCTCTCAAAAACAAAAAGAAAAAACTCTCTCAAACCTCTCTCAATCTCTCTACTCTCGACACTCCCTCTCTACACACACACTTTGATTTTTCTTCACATGCAACTATAGATTCAAGCTTATCCTCCATGGAAATGAAGTAGAAGCCATTAATCCTCCATCAATTCCATCCATATTTTCAAAGAAAGGTACAAATTTCCAAGTTCTTGAAGTTGAATTCAAGAATTTTCCAATACTTTTCTTTAGTTTGATTCCTAAAAACCTATGGATGATTAATCCTATATTCTTCTTTTTCTTTGAGGATTCAAGAAGATATTCTTCTTTCTTTTCAAGATCCAAGCTTTGAAGCTACCATTTCCATCCATTTCAATCCCAAGAGCCAAGAGAAGAATTTCCATTTATTTAAGTATGATTTCATTTGATTAGTTGTAAAAATGTATGTCTATAAGTCCTAAAGGAAATATCTATGCATGCATGTTATTTAATTTATGTTTAGGCAAACTTAGGATATGCATGTGCTAATCGAGTGAGAAGAATTCGTTAGGAGAATCGAGCACTAGGTATTAATCGATGAATTAAGAGAAGAAAAAGAAACTAAAACCCTAAAAAAAATGATGAATGCCAAAAAATATAAGAAAAATAGGAAAAATGTGAATCTTTGAGTTATTGTTATTTTGATGCTTGAATTGTTATTTTTGTCATGTTAGTAATGAGATTAATTGCATGAAAAATTGAGGAATAAATTGCACAAAATTGTACATGTGTGTGCCGTGTGTTTTTGAAGAAAATGGAGAAATTATTTTGATGATTTTGTTGATGTATTGAGTGATGTTTTGATCTATGAAATGATTGTATGTTATGTTAGTATAATCATACATGTGTTTAAGTGAAGGAAATGAGATTGCATGTTAAATTTTTGAAAGAAATTAAGTGTAGAAATAATAAAAATATTTGAATGTTTAAGTATTTCAATATATGTATCAATGATAGTTTGAATATAGAATAAAGATAGAAGTTTTGATAAAGAGATTTAAATTTGAAAAGCTTTTAATTAAATAAAAGATGTATGAAAAAGATTTCTTAATTAAATACTTTGTATTAAAATTTAAAGACTTGAAATTTTTACTAAAAATACAATAAAAAGATCTTCTATAATAAAATGAAGAAATTCATAAAAATGTTTATCAAAAGATAAAGAAATCATTAAGTAAGAAATAGCTTAAATGTTTAAAACAAATAAAGAAGAAATTATTAAAGAAATAAACAAAATAGAGAAAACCGAGTTTAATAAGAATTAATCGTTAAGAAGTAAAAAGGAAGTTAATTTGAGTAAAAAAAAAGATGCTAGACGAGTTAAGATAGATACTCGTATAAGTTAATCGAGAAAATGAGAATAAAATAAGATGTCGAATAATAAGATTGAAAGAAGATTAATTAAATAATTAATTGAGTACGTTATTTTCAATCAAGCGAAGAAAAGATAAACCGAGATAATAATTAAAGGAATGATATTCGAGTTAAGAAATGAGAATCAAGTTACAATTTAACAAGAATTTATAATTTCAAAAGAGTTTATTTAAAAACTAAGAGAATTTTTGTTAAATAAACAAGAGTTATAAAATACCTTATAAGATAGCGGATGTAGAACGAAGCGTTGTCTATATAAATAAGAAAGATAGAATCAATAGTTTAAGCCTTCATAAAAAGAATTGCATAATCGAGTTAGACCTTAAAGTCAAAATGGAATGCATGTTAATGTGTCTTGAAGTATGTTTGTTCTATAAGATTTCATTGTATGTGTGAATATGTGTTTAAATGCATGATGATATTATATTGTGAAATATGATTGAATTTGTATGATAAATGATTGATTGTTAAATTGAGAAAGAACTAAAGTCTTTAAAAGAAAGCTCGAGTAATAATTTGTATCAATGAAGTTACTAACTAGAACGAGAAAAGTATACGATGTGAAGTAATAGAGTTAACCTTTTCGAATAGAGTTAATGAAATAAAGACGAGAACGTAAGATCTTTTAGAAAAGTTAGAACGAAGAGAGCGACGACTCAAATAGAAGTCCGTCAGTTTAAGTCCAACGCCTTTTTGTCCGTCTTTCATATATCTTATCTATCGATGTCGAACTATGAAGGATCGAGCCGGACGGATCGTTAAGCGAGGACAAATAACCCTAGACCACCTAGCTAGTTCTTCGGAAGTCAGGTGGGCTTTTCTGAACCAAAATCTATCGATGAAAATTAGTATGCTATTGAATATTATGTTATGTTTTTCAAATGTGATTGACTTGCCATTTTATTGAAGATTAGTATGTGTTATCATCTATGAAGATGTGATTATCCTGTGAAAGCAGGAACCCACGTGTGGTAGATGTTGAGGTGACTGTGAGCCTTGCTTCGGTTAGGCCGGTCACAGTGTTTGAGAAGGAGGCCTACTTCTCGGCACATGAAGTTATTTGTAATAGATGATACATGCTATTATATTATATAATATTTGACTGCGCAGTCTGTTTTAAATAAAAATGTTTTGACATGCACAAGTAAAACCGTTTTTAAAACTGCTTATATACTTGTGATGTTTGGCAAGGCAAGTTCAATTGATATAGCTTTAAGAAGCATCTTTATTCAAATGTTTTGGCTTGTGTTCACTGAGTACGAAGTACTCAGCCCTGCGTGTGTTTCTAAACATGCAAGTTGATTGGATGACGATGGCGTGGATACTTGGTGGTGTGGTTTGGTTTTGTTGGTTAAGTTTGGTAGAATTTCAGACTGGCATTTGTACGTCTTCATACGTGCAAGTGTTGGGAGTTGATGCTAATTTCCGCTGCAATCTTTTTGAGCTAATGTCTGTTGAAGTTAACACTTTTATCCTCATGTTTTTGATTCCGAGCGTTGTGCTCGAAGACTTTGAATGCCTGTTGAATTCGTAACCCCTTTAACTTGTAATCCCGAGCGATGGGCTCGTTACTTGACTTGTTGTTGAACATGATTTCCTTATTTTGATGTATATATACTCGTATGTTTTCCTCTTTTTGTTGGAATTCCCTTCCCATCAGCATGATTTACTTGTTTGAATTCCCGTTCAAAGTGAAGTTGAGATGCTCGGTTATTATTCTTTATGCTTTTGAAAACCAAATTCGATTGCCTTATATTCCGCCTTTGTTTTCCCCGAGCATGTTCCCTTTGTTTGAGTTAGTTGTTAGTTATTTAGGTTTGTTGTTGTTCGTAAGTCGCACCCCGGGAGTCGGGGCGTGACATATAGGAACAAGAATTCTCTAATTTATTTTCTCCATATTCTTAAAAAATACACTTATTGTACATATGAGTTTATTTCTTTTAATTGAAGATAATTTTATCCTTAGTATATTCTCAAATTTCATTTTTAATCCATCAATTGATCAATTATAACATAAGAATTATAAGTTCACATTTTTTGCCATAATTTTCAGTACTATATACTTTTATAGCAATTAAATCCACAACTTCAATCAATTCATATTTTCATTCTCCAATATACTTGAATTAAGGATTTCCATCTTTAATTTAAACATAAGAATTATATTTCAAAAATTAGATTTCACTATTCATCATCTTCCTATCATTTTTCTTTAACATGCTTATTTCTTGATTTTGATCATCAATTCATGCTCAAATAATATCAACTAACTCATCTATATCATCGATTTAACAATCAAGATCATATTTCACCAAAAACCCTAATTAATTCTTCTAACTTTCGAAAAATTCAATTTCCTCACATAAATAATTTATTCTCCTCAATTGATCATCTTAATAGGCTTAGAACACCTCAAGGAATTAATATCCATCATAAAAATCAAGAGAACAATTTAAACATGAAAATTCCTAATTTTTCTTAAATTTTCGGTACTAGCAAGATTTGAGGGTTTTTAATTTTTCTTTTAGTTTTCTTGCATAGCATGCAAGATCATAATCCTATAAATTAAGACACAAAAATCATGAAACTCTTATCCTATTTTCATAAGGTAGAACAACATGGAAGATTTGACGTAGAGTTCAATAGATTAAGAAGTTGAATTTCTTCGAATCACTCAAGGCATGGAATAGATAGGGGATCATAGATTGAAACCTTGAAGTTCAAAACCAAATCATATCATGAAAATTTGCAGAATTTATGAAGGACTCATGGAAGAAGAAGACATGGAAATCATGGAGTTTTAGGTGGAATTCTTACTTCTCTTCTTGCTCGTTTGTTCAAGACTCGATTCCTTGCAACTCTAGCTTTCCTCATTGCTTTGCTCGATGAAGAAATGAAGGCTTATGGAGGAGTGGTGGTGTCGGCAACCATAGAGGTTGAAGAAAGAGAGAGAACCAATTGAGGGAGAGAGAGAGAAGTGAGGGTGTGTGTGTGCGTGAGAGTGTGGTAAGAGTGGGGGAGAATTTGGAGAGTGATGCGTGGGATGAGGGAGCTGTGAATAGGATATGATTTATAGATGGTGAGAAAAATCTAGAATGGTGAGGTGGTATTTTATCTGGTAAAAATCTCTGGAAGAAAAGATTTTTACGGTACAAAACATCTCTCTAATATTATCAATTCTTCTAAACTTAAAATCTATCCTCGGCATTTTCTCGACATCCAATTCCACTCTACTTCACATTACTCACGAAATAATTCATAGATTCGGAAAACCTAATTTTCGGATCAAAATTCCCAGAAACGAAGAAGTCGGGAAATTTCACTATTCGTATTAGGGTCTCTTCGAAATAAAATTCAAAATCATCTCAAATGACCTCAGAAAATTTTCAAACTTGCATCAACAGTCTTAAAATAATTTCTAGATTAAAAAGACACTAATTAGATAAAAATTGAATAGTGATTTCTCGGCAAAAGTTACTATTCATCAAAAAATTCAACTCTTTCGGAAATTTTTCCGAATTTGCACTCTTGCTTATTTCTTAATCTTATACTCGAATATCTCTTCCTATATTCGTTTCGATTAACCGAAACGAAAAAATTTACGTTTTTACCCTTCAGGGGTATTTTGGTAATTTCACGAGAAAATTTATTCTCGGAAATTTTTATCACACACTTTCACACATAATAACATATAATCACATATTAAAAGCATTTAAGCATACATAATCACATTTAAGACGATTAATTTACGCTTAGAAAAATCGGGTTATTACACATTGACCATCTCAACTTCGGTTTCACTATAGGGTTGCCTGCCCTATCAGTCTCGATCTCTTAAACTTAGCCTCATAACTTATCATTAAAACTTTATTGGGCTTTATCTTGGCTTTAAGACAATAGGTAGGAAGTATTTAGATATGGACTAAGGTCATTTGAACTCATATTGGGCAACAAAGTATCTCAACTTCTTCTTTGATTCATTACCTCATTTTCCAAGTCTCAGCATAACAACCTTGTTGGGAGGGGGAAACTTATTTTTCTCTTTTTTTTTTTTTTGCTTTTTATAGTTTTTATTGATTTTTCTTTTCCTCTTTTTTCTATCCTCCTATTCTTCCACAACATTTACTAATCTGGACAATAAGGTACCTAACTATCAGCAGAAAATGTCTTGCCCAGATTGCACCCCATCATCTCATTCCTTCCCTTTTCTTCTACATTCTCTGAGTTCTCATAACCGAGTAGGACATTTTATCAAAGCAAAATTTAAGTGAATAGAAAAAATTAAATTAGCTCAAGGGGGCTAGTCAAAGGATGAATGATTAAGATAGGGTTTTAAGGCTCCATGGGCAAGTGAAAGAAACTGCCTAAATCATATCAAGCTTATAAGCTCAGTTTAGAAATCATCAACAAAAGCACATGCAATTTATAGTTCTTCCTAATTGAGATGTCATTAAATCATGTATTGGCCAATACATCAATTAAGCTCAAATCCTCACAGGGTATGCTCACAAGTCATTCCATCATACAAGTCATCTTCTAGCATGCATAAACTCAACACTGTTCAACAAGCATCAATTAAGCACAAAGAATTTATCAAACTATCTTGACAATACTCCTTGCATGTTGACCAACTAACTCACAAACATAAATACATAAAAACAACAATAACCCCTACCCACACACTTTACCTTTGGCAAAGTGGGTGAAATGATGGTCAATACACTCCTAAAATAAAACTGACTCAACAACGACCCCCAACCACACACTTTGCGTTGAGCAGAGTGGGTAAAGTAAAGGTCAAGACTCGACAAACTTGACTAAAACAAAAGAAAAAAAAAAGAAAATAAAAGACTCAAATTAAGTAAAAACTACAAAATACGAAGGAAGAAACAACTTTGAGGAAGATATAGTGAAACACCTGGATGTGTTGTGGGCAGAGTATGCATTGAGGGCAAAGTGAGTGGCCTGGAGTATCTTCATATGTGTAACAAATAATTTCTTCCATTCTTGTCAACGCTCTCAAGTTTTGCAACTCCTTGCTTCTCGGGTTAGGCAGGTCTACATCCTGCCCACCGCTGATGATTCTAAAATGGCACGTTGAGTTAGCGAATTGTGCCATAATGTGCAACAAGATTCTTCTTCAGTTAGCCCAGGCCGCTGACCTTGATGCCTTTCATCAGAAAGGTAGCAGACTTCCTCTTGCCCATTTATGAATGGTTCTGGGCAAGAAGGCCATGCTAGTGGTTGTGCCTTCGCTTTTGAATGTCATTCCATCCTTGCTATTTTTACCAAGCTCTTGAATCCAATGTAGGCAAAGTAAGCTCGTTGATCAGCCTCGATGTCAGCAACCATTGCCTCCATGTTGCCCAAACGCTCCAGCAGTACCTTGTCTTAGGCAACGAGAGAACTTATTTCCCCATTCTACCCCTCTACATCTGCACACCAAAAACAAACCCCCCCTCCCCAATGCACGGAAAAATAACTATCTATCCTAGGGTTATTATTAAAACTAAATTTATTAAAAGCAAATTACGAAAATCAAATAACATACCAGGTTGCCTCCTAGTCAGCGCCCTATTTTTCATCCTAGGCATGACGTGGGACTCATTCAGTGTTCATTAAGGTCAAAGAGATCTAGAGCCTCCTTCTGACCATAGTAGTGCCCATAGCAAAATTCATTTTCCTAAATGATTACGTCGAACTTTCCTTCTCCATTGGCTAAACTTTCGATAGTCAATACATGCCCTTAGATCAGTTTGGAGTCTCATAGTCACCATCTTCTTGTTCTTATCTTTAACAACTTGACTACCAGACGTCTTGGGCACAGTATGCGCTTTGGGCAACAAACGATCTTCAGATTCTAGATAGATTCTGGCCAGACCCAGGAGTTTTAGGATCTCCTTCATCACTTGGTTCAACTTTCCTTGATGTTCCATTCTGGGCACAATGTCTTTTTCCATCTAAGGGTGATGCATACAAATGGTTGGACTCATGCCCTGGATATCGGCCAAAGTCCAATCAATTGTCTCTTTGTTCATGTTCAAGACACTCCTCACCTTTTCTTCTTTTTCAATGGTTAACTCACCATTTACGATCATGGGCATAGTCTCATTTTTCCCCAGGTGCATGTATCTCAGATGTTTGGGCAATGACTTATCCTCCAATTTAGGTGATTGCTCAATAGATGGTACCAAATTGTCCTCTGGGCACAGTGTTGGTATGTTGAGTGGCTTGGTTCTGTCTTGCTCGTCAACCTCAGAAGTTAAATATTTGACCACTTGGACAACCTTCAAATCACAATCTTGGGCATAGTCCTCAGTTATGTTCTCTTTAATAGGATCATCAATACCAGTCTGTTGCCCAAGCTCCTTCTCTTTTCTCAATCTGCCTGGAAATGGTATTATGGGCACATAGGTAGATATCTCCACCTTCTTGGGCATAGCACCATCCTTCTTTTTAGCTTCTATTTCTTGGGCAAGTTGATAGCAAGTACAGTCCTTGGATAGTTTATGAGCGCCGCAAGCGAGGAACTGCTCGTTCTCGTTGTTAGTTATTTGTTTTATTTAGTATTATTAATTTCAGTATTTTTTATAGAGTCAGGGCCACCATGAGTGCATGGGCTTTAGGTCACTTAGAGTTTAGTATTTATATTTTCTCGTGAGATTTTGTTAAGGAGTTTTTGGTACTTTGGTTATTCTGGACGGCTTGCCGTAGGCCTCTACGGAGGAGTTAATACTATTATTGTTGGTTTTTCTGTGTCACCTGCCTTCACTCTATCACAAGTTCTTCTTCATCTGCTGACCCCATGTTGACCTCTTCTTGGACAGAAAGTTCCCCTTGCTTCTTTCCCATTCTGGCCAACGTGTGCAACTTGAGATTGTTGACTATTCATGCCAGTCATCAACGAGTCGTCTATATTCTGATCATGGTTGTGGGGCAAAATATATTGTTGTTGGTATTGATGTTGTTGAGGTGTATTCTGCCCAATGTTCCAATTCTACCTTGGTTGTTGCCCCCAATAACAGAACTTGGGCAATATCTGGATCAAAGTGTGCTTGAATTTCCAATCTCCAATGATTTTGGGCAACGTGATGCCCATGGGCTCCAGACTCATATTGCTCGGGAACAACATGGCTCGCAGTGTTTTCTCCTCAACTTGTGCTGCCATCATAGGTTCTGCCTATTGATGATCTTCTTGACCACATTGGTCGTCCTCTTAAAGGTTAATTTCTGGAAAGCTATTGTCCTAAGCTTCCAGATTTTTTATTGCTCGTGCTTCTCGCCCCAAGATAAAGTTACTAAAATCAGCTCCCCGGAAACGACACCAATTTTGACGAGGCTGTCATTAGCACTTGCAAAATAAATTTGTAGTCTATGTCCACACCTATATAAATAGCCGTAGAAATAGGGTGGATCCACGAGGAGTTGATAGTATCTTTCTCTTGTATCCTTCCACGGTGTCACTAAAAGGTTTTGGTTTGGTCATGGTATCCTTCTTGGTCAATATGCTATAATAAATAACTGAAACTAAACATAAGAATTGATCAATAGACAAAAGTAACGTGGCCTGGACTTGACTAATTAAATATGAAGGCTTACTCGATCATCGGTGCAATATATTTACTACATACTTATATCATTGGTTTTAGGCTTGGAATGTCGAAGTCCCTTTTTACTCGTCGCCGCACTGCCAGCTCTCTACTCTGGGCAATACCTCCGTCCCAAAATCATCGTCCGGTCTCTTGCCCAGAGAACATTAATTAAGAACTAGAAAGACCCAAAAAGGAACAATAATGTCTTGCGCAACAGGACGTACACCTTCCGCCCATGTGAGTCAATCTTAACCAAGATCTAATAAAGAAAATTCTCTCGTTACCTCTTGATTAATTAGTGATCAGTTAATTAACCCATTGCACAAATCATATTGAATCATACCTAACACTTCGGCAATACTTGCATGTGGTTATTATGCCCATATTAGACTTCTCGAGTTTATTGGTTCATATTTTATTCATCGTTGTCTAGACTAGGTTAGAGAAACTTAGCTAGGCATAATTAAATAAACAAAAACAATAAAGATAAAAGAAACATACTTTAATTGAAATAAAACATAATCTGAACGTCTTGGGCAACGACGTACTCCGATGTTGCCGGGAAGAATATAAAGAAAAATATAAAAATACTATTCTAAAAGTAAGTCGAAGCTTCTAACTAAGAATAATAAAGAACTGATTGTCTGGGCGTGGTGTAGAGTAGTATTTATAGAGGTAAGTGTAAGGTTTCTGACGGGCCCAGCTCAGAGTTGTAGGTTGTCTTGCCCTCCAAGACTTTTCTTCTTTAGCAACTGCCCAAATCTTCTTGCCTTTTTTGGCAGCTGTTTATATTTTTCTTTCTTCTTAAGTGCTGCCCAGATTCGTCCATACTTATCCTCAAAAGATTTGATGTAATATCCGGTTTTTTTGAGTCTTAATTGATCGTCCTAATTATGCTTAAATGTGCTTAAAGTGCTTATTAAATGTATTTCTGATGTGATTCCTTAGTTTTTGTAATTGCCGAAGTAATCTAAAAAAATTAGGGGTTTTTGAGTCTTGATCTTGATCATGAATTTTCTTGAGGATTTGAGGCTTATAAATTACTTTAACTACATATGAATGATCAATTTAAGAAAAAGAATTCGTATTCTAGAAGTTCATGAAATTTTTGATGGAATAGTGAAGTGGAATTAGGATTTTTCATGTTATGTATTTGATGATCAAATTGATAATGATTATGATGAATTTAAGTATATATGAGCATGAATTTTCGATCAAATTGAGAGCTTGAGTTCTATTGTTTTATTTTCTAAAATTTTCGAAAGAATTAGGAGTATAAATATGATTTTTGAGTTCTTGAGATGCTATTGAGTGATTTTGATGATGGATTTGTGAAATTGAGAGTGATTTATGGATGAATTTAAAATCAATTTGAAGAGGTAAATTTTCAAGATCAAAATCTTAAAAATTTCGAACCAATAAGCATAGGAAATTGTGATTTTTGATGTTCTTGAGTTTGATTTGATGAATTGATGTTAGATTATTGAAATTGGATTTATTTGGAGTATGATTATATGGTTAATTGAAGAATTTGAATTCCTATGTCAAAATGCCCAAACTTTTCGAAGAAATGAGACTTATAATTTGGGATTATTGATGCTTGATGTTATTTGTCGAAATTGATTGAAAAATCGATCAATTGAAATTTTTCTAAGTATATTTGAATTTGGAATTTTTAAATTCGGACGAGTTATGCCCAAGTTTAAAAATTTCGAAACTTTTAAGAAAATAAAATTTGGAACTTTTGTTCTTGATCTTAAATGATTAAATTAAAGTTATAATTAAGCAATTAGATTTATTCTAAGTATGATAGAACTTGAAAATGACGAAAAAGATTGAGTATAAGAATATTGAAATTGTGCAGAAAATTTAAGAAGAAAAATGATGAAATTTTTGATATCAAATGATGGAATTGATAATTCTAAGATGAAATTGAAGTTAAAACAAGTATGTTAGCCTTTTGAATTTCTGAATTCGGATGTCGTATGAAAAAGTTATGCAAAATCAAAGGTTTTGTGCACTAAGAGTCGATTTTCTAAAATTGAAATAAAGTTAAGTGAGGTTATGAGTTAATTGAGCTTATATAATTAAATCAAGCATGTTAGAACTTGAATCGAGTAAAAAACAAACACTTTTGCATGAAATTGAGTAAAAGTCAATAGTTATGACAAATTTTAAATTAGGAATTTTCGATTTATAAGTCAAAAGTTGAAATTAATTGAATAGTTGTTCAATTAGATTAATTTCAAGCTAAATGTGAGCTTTTGAGAATTTTTGGAGCATGTGCATGTTTTTCGAGTAAATAGTGCCTTACTTTATTCTGAAAATTTTTGTAAGAGGTTTCGGATTTCGAATCCGATTCCATATTTGGATTCGTTGATTTTTTATAAGAAAAATAAAACTATTTTCATGCAAAACCGAGAAATTTTATTTCTAAGTTAAAATGTCAAGCAGTAACGAGTCAACATGAAAATGTGTTTTGAGTTCTGAATAAAGTTTCGAGTCAATATTTAAACTCGTATGTTTATTTGTAGTTTGGTGGAATTTCATGTAATAAATTGAGAAGTTTTGAAAATTTTTCTTTTTTTAGCTAATTATTGAAGCTAGTCGTTTACCTATTTGTGAATATCTGATTTGAGATGTGACGGCTTGAATGTGAATGAATTGTGTTTAAATTTATCGAGATTTAATCTCGTAATTTTCTGAAGTTATTTGATGTGTGAAATCGAGAAATTCTGAATTTATAGAATGAATAGTTATTTCTCGATTTTGATTATTTGATTAAGTTTCAATTTATCTAACGTACCAAGTTTGTTGAGTATGAATGTTCGAGTCTGAGAAAAGTCTGTTGGTATAGTACTTGAGTAGAGTTAAGAGTCGAGAAAGTTTGATTAGTTGAGCCGAGAAAAGTTAGATTTCCCGAGTCAAATAGATGTCCGAGTAATCGAGTTTAGACTTCGTTTTCATTCGAAAAAATAGAACTTGTCCTTATAAGAATGTTATCCTTAAAGGAACGAGTGGAGTTCGATAGTAGGAAACGACTGGAGTCCATAAGTGAGGAGCGAGAAGAAGAAAGTTATTCCAAGCAAAACCACTGGATGACAGGTGGGCTTTCTAACAGAAACAAATCGATGAATGTGATATTATGATTATCATATTATGTGATGCTTTCAAATAATTGACTTGCCATTGTTTGAGTTTTTATGTATGTTGCCATCTACTTGAGGAGAACGAATTTCGTCCTGTGTGAGATAGGATTTATGTGTACACATAGAAGTGATCGTGTGCTTTCCTTTGAGTGAGCCGGTCACGACGTTTGAGAAGGAGGCCTACTTCTCGACACTCATATTTGATTGTAGAATTGGTACATACTTGAGTTATATATTATTGTCTGCGCAGACATTTTTAAAAGTGAAATGATGTTCTAGCTCGGATGATGATGGTGCAGTGTGCTTGGTGGCGTTTGTTGTTTCGAGTCAAGTTTTGTTTAAGCTTGAGTTATATGTCTTCATACATATAACTTTGGGACCTACTCCACTGCAACACCGATATTTAATCGTATTTTAAATTCTTTCAACTCTGATATTTAATTAATGAGTTTCGTGCTCGACACTTTATTTTGATTTTCTCGACTCTTAATTAATAAACTTATTTCCCTAAGATTTTGAAATGGGTAATTGAAATCAAGTTGAATAAATGTTATCACTTTCAATAGAGATTCCCTTGTACACGAGCATGTTTCCTTGTTTATTTTTCATTGTTTTACCCTCATTGTCGAATGGTTTCTAGTTGTTTCATACATTAGAAATCAGGCTGTGACATGATGCGATTTGAATCTATATGGATAAAACATGACTGATTCGGTTGATTTTCCTTCCTTATCTGCTTCTTTGGATAGGATGCATTCGTCCAATGCCCAGATGCAAGCCCTGGAAGGTCAACGGACTTCCTTTGGTCAAGATCCATGTATCGGGCACATCGAGTCCACTGATTACTGACACATTTGATGCTAGCTACATTGTTCAAGCTGGAGTTTCTTCAAATGCTCATTGCTCGTAGCCGCAACATTCGCCTTTTTCACGGAATACATCATTGTTTCCTTTTAGTGTTCGTCTTATGTAGTTTAGATCGAGTCTTTGTGTGCGTTTTGTCTAGTTTTTGTGTCTTGGAGGGCATATTTTGGGCAGAAGGGTGTTTGCTGAATTGCAGATGGAAACTGGGCAATACAGGGGAAGAAAGCAGCATTTCTGGAAGCAGTACAGGCAAAGCCATAGTGGTCAAGACAGATAGGAGGAGTGTTTTGGTCAACATGCGAGTTTCTCTCCTAGGTCTAGAAGGATAAGGAAAAGAAGATTTAACTTAAATTTCTTTCCTTATCCGACTAGATTTAGGATCCGCAAGGGATCTCTTGGAGATAGATGTGACTTGCCATGTTGGGGTCGAGCTTATCAAGTATTACTTGCATCCCAAGGTAGCTCGTGGATTCCTTCCATGTTAAGGACTAGGGGGCCCAAATCCTAAGCACTCTCCTATAAATATCGAAGCCTTGCTGCTGTGATAGAAGACCGTCTTTTATGCTTTATTTCCCTGTAATATCTTCGAGAGTTTGAGGAGAAAAATAAGTCCTGCGGGCATACTTTTATTCGTATTTATTTATCGGAACTTTTGGCCGTGTTTTGCTTTTGCATGCACTTGGTAAGTTTTTAATATAGTTCTAATGAGTTCCTTTAATTATGTGTTCGTTGTTTTATAATTATGTCTAGCTAAGTTTTTATACTTGATCTGGGCAAGACAGTTAGGAGTTAACTTATGCTTGAGAGGTCTAATTTGTGCTAGGGAATTGCATGCGTGTGTTCCCAATATGTTAATGAGCTTGTTCAAATATGAGATAATACGATTAAGAGGTTAATAGGCCGTTAATCACTTAAGATATATTAGATCACCAATCAATTGGGAAGTAGGAGTGTTTTCCACATCTTCTTGATTAAGATCGATTGACATTAGAGGAAGGTGTCTGCCTTATTGGGTTAGACGTGATGATTCCTTGTTGGGCCTATCTAGAGATAAATGCTCCTCGGGCAAGAAACTGAACGATGACTCCGACAGAGGTATTGCCCAAGGTAGGGAGCCGGTGGTGCGTCGCCAACTAAGTAAGGATAGGTAAGGGAAGGGTTTGTTGAGAGTGTGGCGAGTAAAAAGGGATCTTGGCATTCAATTCCTATAACTAACGATGCATGCATGAAATGAATATATTTGCACCAATTCTTATAAAAAACGAGCACGAGAGGAGGAACGAGCGAGTGACGAGGAAAGGTCACCACTACAAACTTCGGATTGCAAACAATCTGATGAAGAGGAGATGGCACGACAACAACCTGATCCTGAGAAGACTCTGAAGAAAGTCATGTTTCCAACAGATGTCAACTTAAACCCAGCAGGCATCACTTTGCCCGCCATCACTAACAATTGGGAGCAGAAGCATTCGTTGATACAGATCTTGCCCAAGTTCAGTGACTTGCTCGGAGAGGATCCACAATGCCACTTGCAGGACTTTGAGATGGCAATGCGTACCGTGCACACTGCCGCTGCGGAAAACACACTGAGGGAATACATTCGACTCCTGACATTCCCATTTTCAGTGCAAGATGGAGCGATGGAATGGCTGTACCAATTGCCTCAGGGCAGCGTAACATCTTGGCAACAAATGCAACAGAAGTTTCTTGAGCAATACTACCCCTTTGGCCAGATCCAGAATGCTAGAGCTGCAATTCAGAATATAAAGATAGGCAATGGAGAATCTATCTATGACTACCACTCTAGGTACAATAAGCTAATTGCAAGGTGCCCTCAGCATGGTTTGGGTGACAAGGATTTGATTAATGCTTTCATGAATGGGTTGAGGCAATCTGAACGGGACTGGATTGATGCAGCCTGTGGAGGCAATGTTATCAACAAACCACCCAGTGAAATCTTCAAATTATTCGCTGAGATGGCAGACAGGAAGAGAAACCAAGATAAGACCATCGTGCCCAGGACGCATGAGCCGAGCAGCAATGATCCCAAATTTGATATCCTGGACTCTATGATGAAAGAGATGATGAACCGGAACAAGAATAATGCTAATGGGAATGAAAACCCTGGACAAATCCTGAGGAAGAGGGTTATGAAGTGTGAACTTTGTGCTGCCAATAATCACCTCACTGATCGTTGCCCGTCATTGTATGAAGATGAAGAAGTTAATGCGGTTGGGCAACCGTACCAACAAGGAGATGCTGGGCAGCGAAGGAACTTCAACAATGGACCTTGGAGGCCCAATGACAATTTGAGATATGGAAACAACTATCTGAACGCACCTCAACAAGGGCAACCACCACAGCAACCATATGTACCTCCACACAATCGAGATCAACCAAGAGATACCCTAAGGACTGAAGTGGAGAGACTTGTAGCTGAACAAGGGAAGGGGTATCAAGAATTGGACAGTTTTAGCATGGAGACAAGAGGAGGCATGAGAGATATTAATGGAACATTGAGCCGCTTGGTAGAATCAATCTCTCAAATCAAGTCAATGCTAAATGGAGGGAAAGGAGAACTACCATCTCAAGTTGAGATAAAGAAGGCTCAAGTGAATGCTATCACATTGCGCAGTGGAGCCAAGTTGCCTGAAGTGAGAGTTCTTGACCATTATAAACGTTAGAAAGCTGCATCTGGGCAACAACAGTCTCTTGGGCACGATATCAATCTGGAGCAAGATGATGAGGCTGAATCAGAGAGGTATGAAGAAACGCCTATGGGATCAGGTGATGTTGAGAAGCTATGGCAAGAGTTGTCGGTTGAGAAAAGAGCACAAGTTGAAAGGGAAGCAGCAGACATAAGAAGGAAAGCTGAGCTCGACGCTGCCAAAATTAGAGCTAAAGCAATGAAGGAGGCTGAGAACGTGACCAAGTCCAAACTCTATGAACCAAAAGCTCCTTACCCAGGACAGTTCGCGAAGGATAAGGAAGCTCAAGAGATGAAGGAACTGACCAAAATGTTCCAGAAGGTTGAGGTCAACATACCCCTCTTGACCGCTTTACAATCTATGTCCAAATGTGCCAAGTTTTTGAAGGAGTTATGCACAAGGAAGATCAAGTACACAGGCGATGTAAGGTTTCAAGTCAGTGAGAATGTATCTGCAGTGCTGCAAGACACCCCCTGCCGACCAAGTGCACTGACCCTGAGATGTTCTACATTCCATGTATTATTGGATATGAAGATTAAGAAGGCTATGCTGGATCTTAGGGCATCGATTAATGTCATGCCCAAGTCAATGTATGATGATCTAAGGATGGGGCCACTTAAACCTACAAGGGTGGCGATTCAACAGGGGGATAGGTCGACTGTATGGCTTGAAGGGATTTTAGAGGACGTCTTGGTCAGGGTAAGAGACTTAATTTTTCCAGCTGATTTCTACATCCTGGACATGGGGAGGTCATCACAAAAGGTGCCAGTAATGTTGCTAGGAAGACCTTTCTTGAAGACCGCTCGTACAAGAATCAACTGCGATACGGGGAAGTTAACTTGTGAACTCGGAGAAGAAGTGGTGTCATTCGACATCTACAACACCATGAAGCAACCTAGTGACACGGAGCTGGTGCATAGCATTGATCATATTGACCAGATGGTGAATGAATTCTGGCCAGAAATAGCAATTGAAGACAGGATGGATGTAGCTCTACAAATTAGCTTAACAGAGGTTGTTGCCCAAGACGGGTCTGTTGAGCTAGTCGAAGCAGTTCACTATTTAAGATCGGATGCAAAACCAAGAAGTAGAGTGGAACCATTGGTGATTCCTACATTGAAACAAGAAGATAGGTTGATGCCATCAATAGAGAAAGCACCCAAGTTGGAATTGAAGGCATTACCCAGGCACTTGAAGTACATCTACTTGGGAGAAGAAGAGATACTACCGGTAATCATAAGTGCGGAGTTATCTATCGAGGAAGAGGAACGGGTGAAAGAAGTCCTGATGGAGTACAAGTTGGCCATTGACTGGACGTTGGTTGATATAAGAATAATAAATCCCACTGTGTGCAGACACCACATCTTGCTCGAGGAAGACACCGTCCCCATTAGAGATCCTCAAAGAAGACTGAATCCAGCAATGAAAGAGGTAGTGATGAAAGAAATCTTGAAGCTGTTAGACCTTGGGATCATCTACCCGGTCTCTGACAGCAGATGGGTTAGTCCAGTACACGTCGTGCCCAAGAAGTTCGGAATTTAAGTGATAGAGAACGAGCAAAGAGAAATGGTTGTGACAAGGTTATAGACAGGATGGCGAGTATGCATAGACTACAGGAAGCTGAATCAGAAGACCAAAAAGGACCACTTTTCGTTACCTTTCATTGATGAGATGCTCGAAAGGTTGGTGGGCAACAAGTACTTCTGCTTTCTCGACGGTTACTCGGGCTACATGCAGATCTGGGTCGCGGAGGAAGACCAGAGTAAGACCACTTTCACTTGCCCATTCGGTACATTTGCGTATAGGAGGATGCCTTTTGGTCTATGCAACGCTCCTGGCACATTTTAAAGATGTATGATGAGCATATTCTCAAATTTGCTCGAGACATGCATAGAGGTGTTCATGGACGACTTTACTGTCTATGTATCGGATTTCGATAAGTGTCTAAACTATTTGGAGATGGTGCTAAAAAGGTGTGTGGATAAGAGTTTAGTCTTGAACTATGAGAAGTGTCACTTCATGGTCAAGGAGGGAATAGTCCTTGGGCATATCATATCAGAATGAAGGATAGAGGTCGACAAGGCCAAAACCGACATCATAGCCAAGTTGCCCTACCCAAGCAACGTGAAGCAGCTGCGAGGTTTCCTTGGACATGCAGGATTTTATAGGAGGTTCGTCAAGGATTTTGCTAAGATCGCGCAGCCCATGACCAGACTATTACAAGGAGAAGTGGAGTGGAACTTTGATGAAGACTACAAGAAGGCATTCCACACACTAAAGAAGATCTTGGTGTCAGCACCTATAATTCAACCACCGGATTGGAAAATGCCATTTGAGATGATGTGTGATGCGAGTGACTATGCCGTGGGAGCGGTTCTTGGGCAAAAGAGAGGAAGAGTGAATCATGTCATATACTATGCATCCAGAACTCTCAATCCTGTCCAATGTAAATATTCCACGACAGAGAAGGAGTTACTAGCAGTGGTCTTTGTTGTGGAGAAATTTCGATCGTACCTGCTCCGGGGCAAGACCATAGTCTACACTGACCACTCCGCCTTGATGTTCCTCATGGCCATGAAGGAGACCAAACCCAGATTGATAAGGTGGATCCTGTTGCTTCAGGAATTCGATTTGGAGATCAAGGACAAGGCTGGAACCCAAAGTCTAGTGGCTGATCACCTGAGTCGCATCATCTAACAAGAAGAGATCGAACCAATCAAGGAGACGTTTCCAGACGAGCACCTGGCTCTTGCCCAAGACAACTCAGATCCATGGTATGCCGACTTATGCAACTATATTGGTTTGGGGCAACTTCCAGGAAATCTCAGTCTTTATCAAAGGAACAAGTTGAAGGTGGAAAGTCGATACTACATATGGGATGAACCATATTTGTGGAAAATGTGTACTGACCAAGTCATCCGAAGATGTGTTGATGAGATGGAACAAGCAAGCATCCTCGCACATTGCCATTCCAAGGTGTGTGGGGGACATTTTGGACCAAAGAGTACTGCAAGAAAGATATTGGATTGTGGATTCTATTGGCCCAATATATTCAAGGACAGCTTCAAGTGGTGTAAGCGATGCATTCAATGCCAGAAGGAGGGCAACATTGGCAAGAGGAATGAAATGCCCATGACCCCGATCATACCCGTGGAAGTATTTGATATATAGGGTATGGATTTCATGGTGCCATTGCCCAACTCAAGAGAGAATCTCTATATTCTGTTGGTAGTAGATTACGTGTCTAAGTGGGTGGAAGCCAACGCAACATCAACTAATGACTCAAAGGTGGTTGTGGAGTTTCTTAAGAGCAATATCTTTAGCCGGTTTGGTGTGCCAAGGGCAATCATTAGTGATCAAGGAACGCACTTTTGCAATGGAGCTGTCAAGGGATTGATGAGTAGATATGGAGTACACCATAGGATTTCGAATGCTTATCACCCTCAAGCAAATGGTCAAGCTAAATTGTCTAATCGCATTGTGGAGGCCGTCTTGAGGAAGACAGTTAGTCCAACAGGGAAGGATTGGAGTTTGCGTCTTGAGGATGTGTTGTGGGCATATAGGACATTGTTCAAGACTCCATTTGGCATATCACCCTATAGAATGGGTTTTGGCAAGATGTGCCACTTGCCTGTGGAAATAGAGCATAGAGCGTATTGGGCAGTTCAAAAGATGAATTACGATTGGGATGAAGCTGGCCAAGCTAGGAAGCTTCAATTGCAAGAACTCGAGGAGATCAGACTCAACTCATACGACAGTTCCGTGCTGTACAAAGAAAGGATGAAAAAGGCTCACGATGTGTTGATCAAGGTCAAGAAGTTTGAACCTGGGCAAGAAGTGTTTCTATACCAATCCAAGTTTAAACTCACGTCGGGGAAGTTATCAACTAATTGGGTTGGTCCATTCGAAGTACAAGCTACATATCCAAATGGGACTGTGGAAGTGATGAATGCGAGCACGAGAAAGATTTTCAAAGTCAATGGAGAAAGATTGAAGGCCTTCTTCGGCCAAGCCTTGGAGAAACCAGAGGAATACTTGAAATTCCTCTGTGAGATAGAGCCCTAACTTGGGCAAGGAGGACGTCGTGCCCACGATGATAACTGGAGCGCTGGCTAGGAGGCAACCTGGTATGATTTTCAATTTTGCATTTTGTTTCTTTTAGTTTTTGCCTTAAAAAAAGGTAAGATAAGGATTAAAATAGCCATAATTTTAATGTTTTCCATCAAATTTAGGCGTATTTTAATTCTATTATGGGTAGAAATGTCTAACCATAGGATGTAGTACTTTTGCCTTGTGCATGGAAGTGTGTTGGTGAATTGCAGGAAACAGGTATTGGGCAAGAGGAAGAAGGAAGATTGGACACTTTGCTCTGAACAAAGTGTGTGCGCAGGAAGGCAAGAGCGGCGCTCTGGGCTAAGCGAGGAACTTGAGCAACATAGTTGACGAGGCAGTAAATGCCACATCACTTGCGATGTGACAGCCGCACTCAATACCTATCCCTAGCCCTATAACTGTTTGCCACCCTACCACGACTATCCCTCCAACCTTTCCACTTCTCCACGTAAAACATCAATTCAAACTGCATACACCACTTTCCATCCTTAACCCCTCAATTTTGGATTTTGCAAATTTTCCTTCCTATATTCAAACCCTAAATTCACAATGGTATCAACCCGCCCCAAAAACAAACTAAACAAAATCCCTCACGGCACCCATATCGACCTCAGCGAACCAGAATCGCCGCCGTCGGAGTACTCTTTTGCCGAACCAGACCCATCGCTTTGGGTAGTCCCCTACCCCCTTACAACCGAAGCGGAGGAGATCATCAGCGCAGCACTTGCTGAAACCATGGTGATACCAGAAAAAGCGCGAGAAGAAGAAGTTGTACCGGTGGAGGAGACCTTCATCACGTCGGAGGAGACTGCTGAGGAAGCTGTGGAGGAGTCTACGCCTGAGAACACATAACAGGAACCAGAGAAGGAAGGAGCGCAACTAAACGACGACGTGGAGATGGAGGTGCTGGAGGAAGAACATGAGAAGAAGGAATCCGCTGATTCCTTCGACAAGCTCTGTTAGGAAGTGGAGCGGGATGCCAAGAAGATGAGAGAGAAGGGGAAGGAAACCAAGAAGAAGAAGACGAAGGTGGTCACGTCTGAAGCTGCCTCGTCGTTTGGAGGAGAGTCGTCCACAGAAGAGAAGAAGGCCACCACGCCTTCGTCCAAGAACCTAGGAAAGAGACAAAGGGTGGTGGAGTTGGAGGATGATGAAGATGTCCAGATAATGGGGGAGAGAATCACAAGGTCCGCTGCTCGGAAGGTCAAGAAGGAGGACTCCGAGTCGCAAGGGAAGAAGAAGCCCAAAAAGGCAGAAGACCTGTCTGCCAAAAAGGTCTTTGTGCCCAGGGAGGTCGACTTTGGCGACCTGGACGCTTTGGGCATAGCGTTAGAAGTGAGGTCCCTATATGAGAAATGTGGCTGGGGAAGATTCCTGACGCTACCCTGCCACATCTATGAAGACTTGGAGAGAGAGATGTACGGATCGATGGAGTTCGTACTTGATGGAGAAGAAAACTTGGCCTCGATCGAGTTTGCATTGAATGGGCAGCCTTACGTGGCTCGGCTGAATGACTTGAACCAGATCTTGGGGTTCGCCACGATGATGGAGCTGCAAAGACCGGAGTTCAGAAGGGCAGGCAAAAAGGTGCCAGTGGATTTGCCCAAGGAGGAATGGATCCGAATGTGGAAAGAAGTCAGTGTGGGGACGGAGTTCAAGTCAGGAGACAACAAGGCCTCTGATCTTAAGACGCCAGCCCTCCGCATTGCCCATAGGATTCTTGCCTACAATATGTTTGGTAAGGGAGATAGTGGGAATTAGCTGGCCAACAAGGAGGTGTAAATACTGTTTTGTATGTTGACCAGAAAGAGGTTGAACTTTGCAGCCTTTCTGATGGAGCAGCTGAGGGCAGTAGTGGCCAAGGCGAGTTAGAAGTACTCATGTGGGCACTTTGTGACGGCCTACATTGAGGGATTGGAGCTCCATGATGAGGTGAAGGAGTTTGATATGACACCGGTTGACGTGCTCAACATGGAGAGATTGAGCAGAATGAAGGAGGTGGTGAAGCATGGGAAGGGGTGGCGTTTGTTGGAGGCGCATGAGAAGGATCAACCAGCTTCAGCCAGCTTGCCGCCCAAGAATTCAGCCAGATTGGCCAAGAAGTCCATGATCGAGGAGGACGAAGAAGAAGATGAGGAGGAGATTGAATCTTCTTCTGCCCAGTTGAAGGAAGTCCTGGAGAGGCTTGGCAAGACTGAGGAGTTGCTCAAGGAGCTATGGACTGGGCAATTGACCATGCAGGCCACTCTCAACAGCCTTGCCCGCCACCTGAAATTAGGGTCAGCTTCTGACCGTTCTGCTTAATTATGTCCTATATATGTTTGTGTCTTTGTTTTTGTGTTTTTATCTTGTGTTTAGTGTCTTAGTGTTTTATTTGTTTTGTGTCTGTCAAAGTGATCGAATACCTCACCCATATTTTGCTTTGCAAAATGTGTGGTGAGGTAGGCGAACACTCATGTTTGTGTTTGTTAGTGTCTTGACCTTTCTACGTCCATTACTTTGCTATAAGCAAAGTGTGTGCGTAGGGGGGCCAATTTGTTTATCAAAGAGTGTGTTGAGTCCAAGGTTGAGGCCTCCATGGATGGACTTTGCTATAAGCAAAGTGTGTGCGTGGGGTGTCTGTGCCGTGTTTTTTTTTTTTAATTTAAGGTAATTGTGTTGATCAGCATGGAGTTGTTGGGCAAGATGATATAATGATTTGTGTGCTTAAATTGCTGCTTGTTGAACAGTGCTAAGTTTTTGCATGCTAGAAGATGACTTGTATTATTTTGAGCTTAATTGAATTCATTCTTGTGTGTGAATTGAAGACATCTTGATTAGGAGGAAATAGAACTTGCCTGTACTTTGGTTTATGATCTCTGAACTTAGATGATTTAGGCCATTCTTTCATTAGCCCATTAAGCCTTGAATTGACTACCTGATATCATTATCCTTTGATAACCCTTTTAAGCCAAATTGATTCTTTCTAACACTTAGATACTGCCTTTTAAAAGAGTTTTATTTGGTTGTGGGAACCTGGGCAGTATAAAGAAGAAAAGGGCAGGGATAAAATGATTGGGGTGTATCCTGGGCAGGAAGTTTTGTGTTGATAGTTGGGTTATGTCTCAACTAAGAAAAATAATGAAAGAAATAAGGGGAACAGAAGGAAAAAAGAAGAAAAAAATGAAAAAAATTATAAGTTCCCCAGAGAGGAAAAAAGGGTTAAAGCTTGAGCCTGGAATAGTTAAAGGCAAGGAATTGAGAAGAAGTTGGGAACCGCTGTTGCCCAATACGAGTTTATATTGACTTTAGCCAAGATCTAAATATTTCCTACCTATTGCTTTAAGCTTAAAACCTAAAAAGACCTAATGATGAGTTCTGAGATTTAAAATAAGAGCTTTAGATTTAAAGATCAGGCAAGCCTATGGTGATACCGAAGTCAAGATGGTCCATGAGTGTAAAAGAAGCCTAAACACATGAGTGATGAGTGTGGAGAGGAGATCCCAAAAGTTCACAATTCTATCTTGACTTGTTTGATAGCATGGCATTTTCTTTTCCCTTCACTTGCAGATTATTATGAAAGATTGTTGTGTTGCCTTGACTAACTCTTCTGTATTGATCATGTTTTGAGTCTTTTATTTTTTTGTTTGTGTCTTGGGCAAGTTGTTTGTGCACACTTGAGAACAAGTGTGGGTTAAGTGTATGCGCATGATGCTTCCATATTTGGGTCTTTTTAGTGTTTGTCTTATGTAGTTTAGATCGAGTCTTTGTGTGCGTTTTATCTAGTTTTTGTGTCTTGGAGGACATATTTTGGGCAGAAGAGTGTTTGCTGCCTTACAGGTGGAAACTGGGCACTATAGGAGAAGAAAGCAACATTTTTGGAAGCAGTACAGGCAGAGCCATATTGGTCAAGACAGTTAGGAGGAGTGCTTTGGTCAACATGCGAGTTTCTCTCCTAGGTCTAGAAGGATAAGGAAAAGAAGATTTAACTTAAATTTCTTTCCTTATCCGACTAGATTTAGGATTCGCAAGGGATCTCTTGGAGATAGATGTGACTTGCTATGTTGGGGTCGAGCTTATCAAGTATTACTTGCATCCCAAGGTAGCTCGTGGATTCCTTCCATGTTAAGGACTAGGGGGCCCAAACCCTAAGCACTCTCCTATAAATATCAAAGCCTTGTTGCTGTGATAGAAGGCCGTCTTTCATGCTTTATTTCCCTGTAATATCTTTGAGAGTTTGTGAGGAGAAAAATAAGTCCTACGGGCATACTTTTATTCATATTTTTTTATCGACACTTTTGGCCATGTTTTGCTTTTGCACGTACTTAGTAAGTTTTTAATATAGTTCTTATGAGTTCCTTTTAATTCATGTATTCGTTGTTTTATAATTATGTCTAGCTAAGTTTTTATACTTGATCTGGGCAAGACAGTTAGGTGTTAACTTATGCTTGAGAGGTCTAATTTATGCTAGATAATTGCATGCGTGTGTTCCCGATATGTTAATGAGCTTGTTCAAATATGAGATAATACGATTAAGAGGTTAATAGGCCGTTAATCACTTAAGATATATTAGATCACCAATCAATTGGGAAGTAGCAGTGTTTTTCACATCTTCTTGATTAAGATCGATTGACATTAGAGGAAGGTATCTGCCTTATTGGGTTAGACGTGATGATTCCTTGTTGGGCCTTTCTATAGATAAATGCTCCTTGGGCAAGAAACTGAACGATGACTTTGACAGAGGTATTGCCCAAGGTAGGGAGCCAATAGTGCGTCGCCAATTAAGTAAGGATAGGTAAGGGAAGGGTTTGTTGAGAGCATGATGAGTAAAAAGGGATCTCGGCATTCAAGTCCTATAACTAACGATGCATGCATGTAATGAATATGTTTGCACCAATGACCAAGCTAGGGTTTTCACTTAACGTCTTAGTCCAGATCAAGTTCTTTTTATTATTGATCAAGTTACTTGTTTACTTTTCAGTGTTTAATTGAGTTCTCGAATTGGACAAGAGAGCCCTAGTGACCAAGATAGCAAAATCCAACTTTTCTGAATAGGTGGAGGAGGTTTCAAGAAACAGTGACAATAAACTCCTTGTGGATCGACCCTGTACTTACTTGCTAACTATATAGCTGTGAGGATAGACTACAAATTCATTTTGAGAGTGCAAACGACAACCTCGTCAGTTGCCCAAATCCTAACTTAAGGTAGATATTGTCATAATTTTCTTTTTATCATTTTCCTTAGATAATCGGAATACTACCAAAGAAAATAACAATAGCCTGTTCATCATATCAAACTAAGAAGATGAAACCCAATTTTTTTTTAATTACCCAATGTTTAAGTTATTGCAATTTTTTTCGCTATTAATATTTCAAAATGCTAACTGTAACATATATAGGCATTCACGTCTGAGATGTATATGCAAATGTAATACATAATAATCTCACCAGAATAATCATTTATCTATATGGAACATATGTACGGAAATAACATGTTTATTAAAATAAATAAGGAAAATATTATTGATTTGATTTTACTGATTTAAGAGTAGTATAATGCAAGAAAATAAAATAGATACATCAAAGTTGTGAGTATTATTACGGGTTGAAATGAAATTGAATAGTAAAATCACTATTTAATCAAGTTTGGGGTGAGTATGGTGTATATATGAAATAAATTCAAATGAGTTTTGTACTCCATCCGTCCTGCTCATTATATCTACATTTCCTTAAATGAATGTCTCACTCATCTTGTATACATTCAAATAAGGATAGAATTAATCCTACAAAACACTGGGACAGAGAGAGTAGATTATATAATTCATAAATATAGATTAGAAAAATTATTTTTGATTGGGTTCAAAACAAGTACGAGTTTAATAAGCTTAAAGTAAGTTAAGATATAATAGAATTGTGAATTAACACAATTAAGTGGATTTTTTTTTCTTTGTATTCCTATTAGTTTATGAGTTCTCTCATTCTCTATGGTGACTACACCGAGTTTGATAGGTAAGAATGTGATCTAAAGATCAACCCTAATAGATTGAGAGAAAATGGTTATGTCCGAAAAATCCTAGACTGAATTTTTTTTAACCAAATTAGCTGAGTAAGTAGGTAATTATCAGATACTACCTCCGTCCCATTTTCCTTTTTTGTTTCTCCCATCAATAACGTCTCATTCCAATAAGAAAACAATTAACTCTTCAATATGATCTACCCATTTTCTAACTTTTCACTAATTTTTGCATTTTAGTTTAATTTTAATTTTATAACCTCAGCGAAAACCTTTTCATCTAAGCTGTTAATTTATTTTTCAGTTGCCTAATATATTTTTTTCAAAATTTAATTATTCTTATTTAATAGGGTTTGAATTGGATATGTGTAATAAATTTCTAATTTGATCAGAACAAAAATACTTATGGAATGAATAACCGACCATTGTAATTCCTATCCAAATCTCATATAAATGGCCAAAAAATCGAAACTAATTTGTTTAATTTTTAAGTATATATAAACTATTACATAAAGTTAGTCCACGTCAAATTTCGACGGGTTACGTACTAGTACATTATTATACAAGGTTTACGACAATTAAATTGAAATTTTTGCATCGAATCAACATCAGATGAGAAAAATGATTTAAAGTCTAGTAGAACAAGTTGAACTTGAGAAGAGTCCAACCATAATATAAATTATGGCCACAATGATTTCAATTTCATTAGAATTTCGATTCAACGTAAATTCTAAATACTTTAGGTATTTTTTGTTAATGTGTGTGTGTGTGTATATATATATATATTTAGCATAAGAATGTTTTAGAGACCAAATTTGGTAATAGCTTATGGATTGAGTGAAAAGTTAAAATACCCTATTCCAAAAATAAAATATAAATAATACCCCTAAATTTTGAAAAATGACTAGGATGCCCTTTTTCCTTCTTTTTTATTTTTTATAATTTCAATTTTAATTTTTTTTTCCTCTCTTATCTCACTTCTAACCATAATCTTCACCATTTTTTCCGGTGGCGGTAGTCAAAGCCGGTGGTCAACTCCGGCAACAATTTTCTGGTGACTTTTCCGGCAACCTTTCGACGACTTTTTTTATCGCCGACATACATGACCAACATACATGAATACCATACATGAATACATGTTATGTATGCTACTCATGTATGCTAGCTAGTCATACGTGGATAGCATACATGATCAACAAATGTCAAAAAACACACGAATACCATACACGAGTTGGAGATATACATGTACACGGGTTCATACATGAGTATGAAAATATTGTTGTATAATAACCAAACTCTATTAAAATTTTCTAACATACAATACTCTTTCACCCTATTCCTAGTATGTACTCATCATTGTCATCTATCGTCTTTGTCATTCTCCAGCCTTTGGTCTTCGTCATATTGTAAAAATTTACATCCTATAAAAATAACATCATACATGAACAATTGCATCAACATACATGAAAATATTGAATATACTATGAATCATACATGAAAACTACATCAGGATAAATGAAAATACTAAACAGTCTATGTAAGCATACATGGTAGTTGGATCATACATGAAAAATGCATACATGAAAAACTACATCAATATACATGAAAACAAACAACTTGTTAAAGCATACATGAGATTAAACCTTATGCATACACGAGACTGAACATGACTGTAATTTCATGTATGTAAACTCAAAAAAAGAATGAAATACGATCCAGTTACCTCTTCCATAATGACACCCACGACATCGATGTGGATCTTAAAAATTAGAATCCGCTCCATATATATTTTGGCAACAGTTAAAACGGCAATGTGTAAGGTGCAAAGTAGCGGTGGCTAAAATGAGAAGCATAATGATGATGGAGTTCGGATGATGATGACAATGGCAAGTCAGATAAGGGATGACGACGATGATACAGATCTGTCTACTTTCAAACGAGGGGGTCACAGATCTGTGTTCTTTCATGAGTCTTCGCCAGTGACTGAGAGAGGCGACGACGTCGGAGTGAGGTAGTGGTGACGGGGAAGATGAGAACACTCTGAGCAACTACAGGTCTGAGATTTGTCCCGAGATGGTGGCTACGGAAGAAACAGTGGTCGAAATCACTGTCACACCAACAAAAAAAGAGTAGGATGATGTCAGAGAAGATTGTGTTGTCGTCGACGTGTGCTGTAGTGAAAGATACCGGTGATGCCGACGACGACGACCGTGGAAGACAATAAAGGCCAATGTTGAAGAACGGCGAAATAGATTGGCGGGTAAGAGAATGTCAGGGAAGAGAGATGAAAAATTTATGTGAGATAGAAAGAGAGATGGATATAAATTGAGATAACCAACGACATGCGGAGCGACGCTTAAGGAGGAAAATAAAGAATGAAGGTATGTAGGGTAATATTCATCTTTTAAAAATTATTCCCTTTATCCACGAAATGGTTGCCATATTGTGGACGACATGAATTTTAAGAAAATGGTAGGTAGTAGTGAATTATAGTGAGTATTGTTGTCAATGGAGTAAGGGTTCCACAATAAATGTGAGTGGAGTAGCAAAAGTGGCAACCATTTCATGGACAAACTTAAGTAGTAAAAGTGGCAAACATTTAGTGGACAGAGAGAGTATGAAGTAGTATTTCCTTTTAAAAAATGGGTATTTGAACCCATTATTTAATGATTCTTTTTTTACATGGTATTCATAGGGGCTTCCCGAGCTAGATGGACCGCTGGTAGGTCGGGTGCCAAATCAGCGCCACGTAGGAAAAAAACGTGACTGGACTATTGCGTTGGCACTAACACGGAAGAGCCGAAACCATGGACCATTTTGGTTTGGTCAAAGCGGTTTCACGAAATAATATTAAAATATTAAGTGGACCCCACAGGAAGAGGCGTCGTCCTTACACCAGCTATCTTTGATGGCACCTGCCAAACTATCAGCTTATCATCGACTCAACTACACAGATGCCAAAACTTTAAAATTCCGATTCGTCCAAACTTAGGATGATACATCGTTTGATGAAGAACGTCATACATTACTTGGCTTGTTAATTTGATGGTGATTTGTTATCGATCGAACTAGATTTTGGTTGGAAAAAGTCAAAGATCTTCAAAAACTAGGGCATTAAGTAGGTTTGTAGTAGGCTTCCGATAATACCCACGGTTCATCTTTACATGGGAAACGAGGGGTTGAACACAGGCACTCAACATCATCGACATCATTTCACTTCGGAGTTCAGACAATTAATTTCATGTTAGCTAAAGCTTAAAGTTCTTCTTCTCACTCTCCTTCCACTTTTACCTTTCAACGATGGCGCTGAAGGAAATAGTTGAATTAACGAATGCAAAAGGCGATTTGATGAGGTTCGAATTCAGTTCAACATCTGAAGACTCTATTTACGATCAGAATGAGTCCCCTAGAAGTGTCGGTCCCTCCATCCCAACATCGAGAAAGAGGAAGACGATGGCGGTGGATGATCAGGAACCATCTAGGCCTCGGGAAAACACAGAAAGCTCGTTGGAATGGACCAAGGAGGTGACCCCTGCTACTGAAAGTTGTCCTTGTGAAGACCCAAATGCAACCGATGTGAAGATGTAGCCACCGTCTGGAATAAAGCGATGCTGCACAAGGCCTCCGAGCCCGCCTCACATGAGGCATTCTTTCCAGAAGCGCTGTTGGGGGAGCTCCTAAATACCCTTGGTGAAACCTCCAAAGCTTTGTCGAACATCTTGGTAATCTATAAATCTTAATGTATTAATCAATGCTACACGAGTAAAAAGCTTAGGAATAGAGTTTGGAAGAGCTTTTCATAGTGAGTAGTTGATTTAATTTAAATTTTGCGCAAATGCTACTTCTGATAAGGAAACAATGCCTGTTTATAGTTCATTTATCATTTGTTTGATTTTCATGATTTTAGGATTGATGTTAAACTTTTTCTGGCAGTGGTGGGCATGCTTAACTTGTGATTGTAGTGTGTCAGTTGTGTCTGTTAATGCGTATGCTATTGTGTATGTTGTTTTCCTAAACATGCTTACGTGCATACCTTCATGTTGGAGGGATAGAGACACAATCTTAGTAATGTATGTTTGTGACAGCAGTGCACCTATGTGATGAATGAAATAGTCGAGTTCAATGTAAAAATACATGGTCAATTGAGTGTGATCATCCAAATTTACAAGACATGGCTCCTTCTTGTAGTTTGTTCACTTCAAGTTTCTATAAGTTCGGTACTTTAATTTGGCGAGATATGATTCTCAATTATTTGAATTGCAATTTTTCGTGGTCGATTCACTTCTTTGAATGTCTACTACATGTTTTTTATGACAAACGTAATTGAATCTAATTATATTGAAGTTTAGTAAGACTTTTGAAGAGTATAAAACTTCTATTAATTACTTTATTGTACCCAAAGAATGAAAGGAAAGTATTCATTCCAAAACCAATGTTGTGTTAGAAAAAGCTAAGGAAACAACTTAATTATTTGTTACTTGAGACCTACATGGCGACTGTAATGCTAACACTTCCTGTAAATTGCAGGACCTATACAAGTTGGTGAAAAAGATGATGGCCCAGATTGACAATCAAGATCAGGTACTGGCCGAACTCCTGCTGGATACGAGAAGTAGGAATGATTCAGTGGAGCAACAAGGGCAAAAGATAATTGGAGGGGAATGGAAGAGCAAGGTTGGCAGGCCGAGGAAGCATTTTTATCAGCCGCCAAAGCCTTAGAAAAAGATGGGAAAATCGAGGAAGAATAGAAAAGGTGAGGAGACAGATGTCATTGACTCAGACTGCATTATCGTGGGGATGACTCCTCCATCATCCGCCAGGAAGAAGACATCCCCCCGTTCCAAAGTTTCTAAGCGGTTGAATCTCAACGAACACACTAACATCATCCAATGGATGGAAGAAGGTCAAAAATGGGGCCGGAAGTAAGTAGCCTTTTTGGATTTTTTTATCAAACAGTAATATACTTTTAACGATTCTCCGTTTTATATTGAAGTCATCTACTGCGGGTGCCCGTGGATTCCGTTAAACTGGCCGACCTATGGTGGATGAAGATTCTATAGGAGGAGAAAACTCATCTCTCCACGTAAGTAAGTGTAGTAGTCCCTTTAGTCGGCTTGAACACTTAGCTTTGTAATGGATTTTTGTAATTTATGCATTGCTATTTAATATTGTAGCACGTAGATGCCTTGCTGAACATGATCTCCTTGAAATTTGATAAGGAGAAATCACCGCAACATAACTGGTCCATTGTGGAGAACTATTGTTGGGTTAGATTTATTTATCAATGCATCTATACTTTTGTAACAATAATTGTCCTACATTGTACATAACTAAGATTGATATAATATGTGCATGATCAGGATTCAGTGACAGGAGGCGGCAGCAAGGAAAGTCTTGTTGCAGATCTCACAGGCTACTTGAATGGTGATCTCCCACGACAATCTTGACCTCTTGCGTGGATGAAAGCGAAGAGGGTCTACGGTGTGGGCAAGATCAGAGCCGACCACTGGGTAGCCTATGAGCTGGACTTACTTCAACAACAGATAAATGTGTGTGATCCGATGGCGCGTGCATGGGAAGAGGTGAGTCCTCCCTTCCTGACCATGGCTCTTAACATTTCCACGGTCATCTTGGACCAAGGCGTATGGAAGAAGCGGCTTTCTGTGGGCTTCAAATTGAAACTAAGTTGGACTGTGATTCTCCGAGCTGGGATCAAAGGCATTGTCACACTGGAGGACAACGGAGTGTTGGCCATCAAGTATGTGGAAGCGCTAGCCGATGGCAAGGAATTGATGACTGCTGTGAATCCGCAAGATTGTGCCAAATATCGAAAGGAATTATGTGGCGACCTCCACCGTCTTGCATGTTATTGCCGCGATCACTGAAATATCTCTTACGGATGACTGATGAAACATTGTTTTTTTTAACTTATTTTGTGGCCTTTTGCTGTTAACTACCACAATTTGTTGCAGGTCATTCTTAACAAAACAATGCTCTTATAGAGCCATCATGCAGGATTATGCCCCTAATATGTATTTTAATGTGTTGTTTCTTCAGCGAGATGCTTTCGTATTTGAATAAATTATCAGTATTTTACTTCGTGCTGTTTGTTGTGAACTTGGTTGATTATGATAAATATTTTTGGAATCTTCGTACCAGCCATCACAAAGTTTTTCCGCTCACCAAACCTAGATAATATGAACGAGAGAGCTCCTTGATAAAAAAACATTATCAGTAATGTCGTGTCCATTGTGAACTTGGTTAATTATCAACACTCAATAATTTTTGTATCGTTCATACCAGACATCACAAAACTCAATTTTCTGCGGGCTCACAAAACTCATTATATGTGAAAGAATTAACTTGTCTGTATAACTCATGACCTGTAGCAGAAATTTGAAAAGTCACATATAAGTTGCATTGGGGAAGTTAGTAAGGGCGGGTTGCTGCAGTCTCCATAATTGTGGAGAAAACTCAGAAAAAGAAGTGTTGCAGTCTCTATCATCATTTCAAGATATAATAACCATTACGACTTGCTGCAGTTTTAATAAGGAAGTGTTGCAGTCTCTCTCATCGTTTCAAGGTATAATCATCATTACGAAAATCACTTCATCTATCTTCTACTACGCTTTCCTTCTACCGTCTTTACACACACACACACACACACACACACACACACACACACTACATCCCAAGTTCTTCCCTTTCATCTTCTTAGCGCGCACACACAGATACGAAGGCGCCTTTAGAAATAATTAATGAGGCAGTTAACATCTCCGATCCAAAAGAGAAATGGAAGGTGTGGAATCTAAAGAAACCGGTAATGACACTCCCACCACTTTCACGTTGAGGAGGATAATGTTGCCTCATTTGAAACCCTATCTAGCGGCTAAATATTCATGCTCGGAACGACAATCTGATGAGTATGGTAGAGGCATTTCCATGACCGATACGCAGATGTAACCAATGGAAAATGCCACTGCGACGAGATCACGGAGAGAACTGGTGCCTGATCAGGGGATACGAGTTCATGAATTTGGAGAAACCTCAAAAGGTTCGAAGATGAATGAGGTATTTTTGCTATTTCAAACTGGATTGCGTTATTTTGCTTGGATTTTATGGTTGAACTACTTTATTTATGTTACGATTTTATGATCTATCAGATATAAGGCTAATTAATCAAGTAATTCGATTGTGAGTTTCTATGTGAATTAATGAAATGTACTGATGCTAAATTGTTAATTTATTTATATATAGACTCGTCAGTTTGTGCCTCTTGTATGTGTCCTGTGCTTTGGGTTGAGTTATGGTAGGGCTTTGTGCTCTTAGGGATATAAATATATTGGAGTCTGTTATTAGGATGATGAATATGATTGAAGAACAAGTTTGTATATGTGTGTGTGTGTTTACTTTTGCCGAAAAGGTGTTGGAAAAGAGTGTGTGTGTGTGTGTGTGTGTGTGTGTGTGACTTGCCGAATCAGTTTGGAATTGGACTGATTTGTGTTGATGTGTTTGTATTCCGCTTTGATTAAGGGATAATGGCTATGTAAATTGCAGGAACAGGTAGCTGAGTTGCTAAACCGTGTAAATGAGCAAGGTCTCATTCTTGCTGACGTGTTGAAATGTGTGGAGGCATTGGAGTAGCAACGTAAACCGGACAGACCGAGGAAAATTCCTACGGATGATAATTTGGCGCCAAAGCCCAGACGTAAATGGGGGCAGACCAAGGAAATATGCTACGAATGCAGATGAGCCTAGATTTGAAAACTCGTCCGACTATGAGATTGTTGGAACATCCTTCGGTGGGAATATCAGGATCATGAATGCAGCGCTACAGGCACCGCTACAACGGCGCGATTGTCGAAACATGGAAAGCTGGGTACATCAAGATCGTTAATGCAGCACTTGAGCCAACGATAAACCCCTTACACTGCAAGGTCATCCAATAGATGGAATTAATGAAAACTGGTCGGATTTCAGGATCATTTTAGGAATTTTTGAATGCATATAATATAGTATTGTATAGTATGTCGTCTTGATTTTAATTTATTTCATTGAATATTGAAGTAAGCAATTGCATGTGCCTTCGGACGGTACAGTAACCGTGGACTTAGACTGGCTACAGCAGCTATGGGATGATGGCAACCATCTTTCTGGAAATGTAAGAATTTTGGCCCCTCATTTTTGCTTTATTACTTAGCTTATGTCATGCAGTTTGGTAACAACTGCATTTTAGTGGTATGTTGTAGCACATGAATGCTTTGTTGAACATGCTGGCACCGAAGTTTGACAACAGCCTATCTTCGGGAAGCAGGTTACGTCGTTGGTCCATTTTAGAGACATTTTGTTGTGTAAGATTCTTTTTATCACTACATATATGTTTGCATTTCCATGACTGAGTTTCCAACCTTGTTTATATCTGACGGTCGATACAATTTGTGCATGAGCGATCGCTGATGGGAGACCGAAGTATATACGTTATGGAGGACGTCAAGAACTGCGCAAAAGGTGTACTCCCAAAGCATTCGCATGCGATCCCGTGATCCGAAGCCCACAATGTCTTCGGTGTTAGATGTATCCGAGATACTCATTGGGTTGCATACAAGGTGGACCTCCTATCGCAGCGAATCAGTGTGTATGATCTAGCGAAAGTTGGATTAGAAGTGTAGCTGTTTGATGAAATGCTAGAAAACGTGTCGATCATCATGTCGATATCGGTACCAGATTCTAAAAGGAAAGATCCCGTACATGCACACACACAGTGGAAGCTGCACTTGGAAACGGAGCACATCGCACATTCCGTACTTGCTGACTCAGGAGTGCTGGCATTGAAGTATATTGAAGCCATGGTCTTCCCTCACGGTGGCATTAGCAAGATTAATCCATCAGATTGCAGCATCTACCGCTGGGATTACTATGCTAATCTCATTTATCACCAACATCATTTCCACTCGACTTAAGGACTTTTGTACTCGATCATGAACATCTTAAAACACTTTTATTTTCTCATCTTCGTCAAAACACTATTTTGGACCCTTGAGAATGACTTGTATTCTTCTCAAGGGAGTGAATTTTGTATTATTGAGCGTTGTTGGTGAATTTGACATGCATCTCACAAATGCTCAGCAGGCCAAATTGATTTGTTGTCTTAATATAGCTGTAAGCATTACTTCACAATCTTTGTTAGCTCACCTTCTAGATTTGCATGTAAATCTCCAATCGTTTGTCTCTCCGATGTCATTGCCTTTGATAAATTTACCACTGCTTGCAGCCAATGCATATCAACCATAGCCAAGGTTGGCCAACAAGTGAATTTGTCCAATTTGAGGCCTACAACAATTGCATTGATCGATAGGCCAAAACAGAAACTTTTCTGGCAACTGGGCCCGACTAACGAACCAAACGACATCTCGCACGTTGGAAAATAACGCTTCTTTCCCTATTTAGGCACAAATTCATCCCCTTTCTCGGTGATGGCTTCTTCCTCTTTGCAAAATGTCTCGACGACTAGGCAGAGGCTATGCCTATGTCTAGTACCTCGACCTCCGATCTTTTGGACATCAAACTCTCCGGTGAACCTGGAGAGGCGATACTACATCTGTACTCGTAGAGGTCAGGTATGAACAATTAATTATTGTAAATTCAGCGCTTTGCTTTATTGAATTAACTTGAATGATGACAGTTTTTTTATGTAGCTGGGAGGTTGTAGCTATTGGGATTGGATGGACCCAGAGCTAACACCGTACTATGTTAATTGTATAAACAAGTTGAAGGTTGAAAGGGACCTAGCGCTACAACAACTTCTTCGCGAGAGGAAAATTAACAACATTACCAGTAACGATGAAGGTGTTGAAGCTGGTGAAGATGTTGTAGTTGTTGAAGGAGTTGCTGAAGACTTGAAGAAATTGGAGAAAAAGGTGAGAAATATGAATTGGAAGATTATGGTACTATTTATGTTACTTACTGTTGTAGTAGTCTTTGTTGGTTTTATGCCTGTTTGATGATTTCATAAAGTCTCTTGCTATGTATATAGCATAGTTGCTGTTATCTTAGAATATGATGTTATTTAGGATCTGATGGCCAAGTTGTATGATAATCTGATCTCATTTTGATGTTTGAAGGTGAAAGAAAAAATTACATATAATGCAGGACCTTATTGTTTGTTTGTAATGCAATTCACAATCGAAGTTTAGTCATACATAAATTACAATCGAAGTTCATACTTCATAGATGGATCATATATACATGGATTAGATTACTAGATCGACAAGAAACCTACACAATTACTAAATAACAAATTTGAAATGAAACTAAATTAGTACTCGCGCCACCAACTATCATCATCCTCGTCAAAATCATAACCGGCATGACTGTCACAGCCCGAGTTCTAGTGTGTATGAACAACTAAAATCCATTGGACAGTGAGGATGGAACGACTGAATAAACATGACTCAAAAGAAATATCACTCGGGTGTAGTAGGGAATTCAAGTGAAAGCAATGACATTTAGATAGCTTGCTTTCATCACCCGATTCAATAACTCAACATAATATGTTTGATAATAAAGAATCAAAGAGATAACAAAATAAAGTGACGAACACGAAACTCTTCAAATAGACTTCAGAGTTGAAAGCATCTCAAACACGATTAAGTATTTGAGTTGCAGCGGAAAGATACTTCAATTCCCAAAGTTATATGTATGAAGACATATAATCCAAGCTTAAACCAAACTTGACTCAAAACAACGAACGTCGCCAGGCACACTGCACCATCACCATCCGAGCAAACCTGCACGTTTTAGAAATAACATGTAGGGCTGAGTACTTCGTACTCAGTGAACACATGCCCAAAATAATTTGAAAACTCTGCACATTAGGGTTTTATAATTGAACTTGCCTCATTAGTTGCACCACAAGCATTATATATAATTATTTAAAAAGATTTTCGACTTGTGGTAGCTTAAAAACATTTTCATTTGTTTTTCTGAAATCAGCATGCTATTTTTCTCGGGTACGAATCCATCCACACATCTCATCTCTAAGTGGTGTCGAGAATTAGGCCTTCTCCTTGAATTCCGTGACCGGCCCAATCAAAGCAAAGCTCACAGTCTTTATATAATCGGCCCAACCGAAGCAAGGCTCACAGTTACTTAACGACCGGCTAGACTATAACAAGACTCATGGTCACCTAATCTAATGCATGCATTGTCCTGCTTTGAACATGACTTTATCCCGTGCGTCCACATGACTCATTCAACTCAATATAAAGTAGAGGATTACATACCAAAACATAAAAACTCAGGCAAGTCAATTAACTTTAAATAAAAGCGCACATATAAAAATAAAATGCGCATTCATCGTTGAGTTTCGGTTCAGAAAGCCCACCTGATTATTGAAGATTAATCGAGGTAGCTTACTCTTTTCGTCTCCACTTACTTCTCAGTCCCGCTCGGCCCTTCAATAATAATATTGAATAAGATCGAGTCGTCTCGAAAAACGTAAAATAGACTTAGGGCTCGGCTAAAGGATTTCTACATGACTCGTATCTTTCTTATCTTATTTATACTTCTCTACATCGATATCTTTCTCGGTTCTCGTTCTCGGATTATCATCTTTACTCGGTTTCTAATTACTTCTCAAACTCGAAATCTCGTTTCTTGAAAATAATATTTTAATTTTCATGCAAAACGAGAAGTTACTATTCAACTCATCTTATACTTCTCAAGTTCTCGAGTTATATGAACTCAGAAAATTATAACATTAATTCTCGACTTATTATCATCACAAATCATTCATATCATAGTCAAGTATTCACATCAATAATTGAGAATTCATAATAGATAAATGATTGACTTCACAGATATGCGGATTAAGAAAATCCCACTTAATCACATAATCTCAATCAAGCGTAGTAAACTAAAAAATAATTCACATCTCAAACATAGTCAAATAATGACTCATTACTGCTCGACTCTTTACTTTTAAAAACTTATAACTTCGGATCTTAACGAAAATAATTTCGTTAAACCTTAAATAACTCAAATAATATTTATTATTTTGAATTTAAAATTCAAACTTCTATTTAATATTTCTCGATTCTAAAATACGTCGCCAATTTCTCAAAATATGAACTCATACTCGTATATACTCTCAACATCAAATAATTATCATTTAATATTTTCCTTTATTAAAAACTCTTTATTTTCATTTTTATTGAATAAAAACTCGTCTTTTCATTTCAAAACTTCGACGCTCGATAACTTCTACGTCTTAACTCTAATTTAAGTGATTCGAAAAGCAAACTTGCTTATTTTTACTCAAAGAGCATCATCAGATCACTTAACACATCATATATCATCAAGAACTTGACATTCAAGTATTTAAAACTCATTAGACTTGTTTCTCTCATTTTAATATGCATACTTGATCATTTTTTAACTTTTATAACTTTTCTTCATTTAATTAACTCTTCATAACATCACTCAAATATCCAAGCATACTCAAGAATATAAACATCAATCTCATAAATCATATCATTCAAGACTTTCTAGTTTTTAATGGAAATATTCCATTAAATTAAATATTCTAATTTTATTATTATTATTTCTCCAATAATATCTCTTAATTAATTTCTTATTCAAAATAAATGAACTCAAATACAAGTAACTCATCTCTTTAACTCGTATACTCGACTTCTAAGACATTTCCTCATATAGAAATTCATTCTCTTTCATTCTAATCTTCTTTTTATTCCTCAAATAAATATTAATATTAATATTCTATTTTCTTTTAAACATCAACATCATACTCATACATTTTCTTCCCTTATATCCTCAAAATCTTCTCATCCTTAACAAAGAAATGTTTTTCTTTGTTTTATTTAACTCATAACTTCATTTATTAACATCTCTTCTTTTTTATTTTCTTTTATTTCTTATATATATATATATATATATATATATATACATTTTTCAATTTTTAATAATTAAAATAATTAATTTATAATTATTTTATATCATCTTCAAATCTTCATAAGTTCCTCAAGAACATGAAGAACACATCTTCATATCTTCATGTTGGACTCAATAACATCAAGAACACTTATATATATATATATATATATATATATATATATATACTCATTTTTATTGATTCTTCTCCTAAAAAATTCATTAAAATTTATAAAAATTATATTTCTTAATTTCTCAATTTCCATGCATCTAAACTCATTCAAAAATTCATCAATAATATCATAGCATCATTATCATCAATATCATCATATTTCCTTAAAAAAATAATTTAAATCATCAAAACTCATTTTCTTCAAATATATATATATTTCTAATTCTTCAAATAAATTCATAGAATTGATATCATGACTTAAAATCACAAGTTAACTATATTTTCACGCTTCATCATATTCATATTCATCAAAAATATCATCAAATCCTTAAACAAGCATTTAAACATATTTTCTTCATTTTATCACAATAAAATCGGCATATATGCATATAAATCAAAAAAAATTCTCAACTTCACATTTATGCATAAAAATCACTCAAATCATCATCATAATCATATATCATCATCATATCATCAAATAATCATCAAATACTCATCAAATAATTATTTTTCCTATTTTCTCTCTTGTTCGATTTTTAGGTATTTTTCTTAAGAAAAGTTCTTTTCTTCATCTTTTAATTCCTAGATCAATTTTTTTTAAACCTCATGTTAATCATCATCTTATCATCATCATAATCCTAAGGTTTGCCTAAACATAAAATTAACATGCATGTTTTTCTTTCATCATCATAGATATACATATACATATTTTCAAATAAATCAAACTCCTCCTTGCTGGATGAAGAACTCGATGGATTTGAGGATTAAAGGGTGATGGATTTCACTTATTTCCTTGCATGAAAAGATATACAAGGGTATAAGAATTAAAGCTTAAATAAATAAGGATCAAATCCTTACTTATTATTTCCATGAAAATCGATGGAAATATAGGAATAAAAAGGATTTTCTTAGCTTGATAAAGATATGAACTTACTTCTTGATGATAATCTTTGATGATAGAGGTAGGAAAACACTTCAAGAATCCTCAAGCTTTCAAGCATGGATCATGGAGGAATTTTTGTATATGTATGTATATTTGTACGATGAAATGGAGGAGAATGAGAGAAGGGGCTACTGCTCCCTTGATAATTTCGGCCAGAGAGAGAGAGGATTAGGGAGATGAGAGAGAGCTGAATGTAATTAATAATTAAGAGGGGATGTATTTGTGTGATAGAGAGAGATTGGAGAGAGAGATGGGGCTAATGTGTTCGCTAAAGGAGAGAGAGAGTGGCTCTCACTCTCCTAAGTGAGAGTGAAATAGATTTAGGACAATAATTAGGGATAAGTTTTGGATAATTATGCAAATTTCATCTGCTAAAAATGCCCGGAATAAATAGTTTTCTGGTAGAAAATATCCCTATTATTTTATTTTATCTCCCAAACGTCTAATAACCCTCTTCGACTCTTTCCCAACATCGAAATTCTCTCTACTTCATCTTATATCTCCCAAAATAAATTAAGGAATTCAATTATCTAATTTTCAGATCAAGATTCCGTCTAACAAAGAAAAACTTAAAAAATGCTCGGCTAATTATGCCGTTAAGCAATTATTTTTAAAACTTCGCTCAAACGATCTCGGAAAATTCTCCGACTTACCTCAAAAGTCTTAGAATAAATTCTAGATTCAAATGACACTAATTAGATTAAATTCAGAGTCGGTCGATGAATAGTGATTTCTAGGTTAACATTACTATTCATCAAAAAGTAAAAATTCTTAGAATTTTCTGAAATTCATACTCAAGCTCAAACTAATATATTAATACTCAATCAATGCATCACATACTCGATTCGAATAATCGAAACGAGAAAAATTCACATCAGAGCACGTAAGGGCATTTTCATCATTTCACAAGAAAATTTATTTTCTTGGAAATATTTAGCACTAAAAACACATCATATAAGCATATAAACTTATTTAATATGCACTTTAAGACTTAGAAAAGTTCAGGGTATTACAATGACTCATCACCACCGGCTCACCAATTGCACGTGATGGATCGAACAACTTTTGGAATATATCATAATGAAAGTCACCTTCCACCTCGTACACAGCAACCACTGGCTTGTCCTACGTAATGGAACAATTCTGTAAATTAAATTTACGAACAAAATTAAAGTAGGAAAGTAAATCTAAAAAGATATAAAGGTAAATACTTACACGTATAATTGTTGCCCATGCTTCTGGACTACGGGGGGCGACAAGCAATCCTTCATATGGGTGTTTGATTGTTTTAATTTGGGGATGATTTAGGAGGAACTGAAATGTTATGTACCTTTCCTTGAAGAAATCTACGATGCGTTGCAAGAATTGAACACTAAAACTTGGTTTGGCATGGAGGTAATCCAGGAAAAATTCAGCGGCTCTTGCGACACATCGACGATTATCTTCACCTGCTTTCCACAACATGCACTTGAAATCCGTATGTAACTGGATTACAAAAAGGTTCTCCATATGAGAAGTCCATCTTTCATTGTAGAAGACAGCAACTTGCCTCTTTCGTGGTGGAATGTTGACAATATCAGTCAAGTTGTATAGGCCAGCAGCTTGAGCATCGTTGTGGGTTCTGCAAGACATGGTGTTCGGGGGTTGGTGCGATCTCACGAGTTATGACTTAGCATGCATAGGAATAAGAGGGAGGGTTTTATAGTCCTAATTAAGTTATCGGCCTATCGCCTTATCGACCAGGAATCGGCTGAATCGACTTAACTGCCTGACCATTAGTTTTTTATTGTAATCTTTAATTAAGTTAATTAACCTCCATCGCCATCAATTCACTGTCAGTTTTCCAAGAAGATAAGCGTGTCGGCCTTATCTCAACTTTATCGGCCAGACGATTAGTTTTTCAAGAGAAGTTTTTTTTTTGTTGGTACTTGTGCAACTTTTACCAACAGTCACCGTGATTAATAGTAGTCATCATTACGTACATGAATCTTTGCTTCTTCAAGTTCAAACCATGACGATTCAGATTCACACCGGCTGAGGTTTAGATGGCTATAAATCCCATCAATCACACGAATTCATCAGCAACCTCTACACGTCGCTTTCATCAGTATTGCATTCCATTTACAAATTAGATCTCTTCTTCCAACCCAACTCTATCAATATTAGTGTCCATCTTGTTCTTAATAATGCCTTATTATCCGTCTCTAAAACTCGATTGCGAGGACCAAAAAATCAAGATGTGGAATGTCAACGACAAACCTACCATCATCGAGAAGCTTTGCGAATGGCGCAACAACTATGATTTATCTCAGCCACATGGGCTGAGAATGGCACTTCATAGTTTGTGGTTCTTTCTGGTGTTCATCAATCATTTGTCAGGGTTGCATATATATTTACCAGTTGATATCATTTGCCAGTTATGGCGAGTGAGGGAATCCTTTCATGCGTTTCAGGAATTTATCAAAAATCTAGAAGTTATGTATGACGCCGACACAAATATAGTGTTTGTCACCTCAAAATATTTTAAGTCTGTCGAAGAGGTGATACAAAATAACACTCCTATTTTTAGGTATTCATCGCGCGCTTACCATTTTACAAAACTTTTGACTTAATGGTTTTGATTTCCTGCAGGAAGACCGAAGAAATGGAATGTTATCGAACAGAAAGGGAACTTTATTACAAAGAGTTGAAGGAGATATTCGAAGATCATGGTGTGTACGGTGTCAATTTCCAAGTGTTGGTTAATCTGGAAGGGTATGGCGAAGAACACGTGATTACGTGCCCTGAGATTAAAAGTGGTTGTTTGTTGTGTGGTCATGTCTTAGTTTAGTCGCCTATGTAGTACACTTTAAGTTGAATGTAGCCATGTCAGAAAATTTTTGACTTTTGAGTTTATGGATGCACGTTTTAAAAGTTTTGCATTTGCTTAATTTGACTTGATGAAGACTTTTACTATTCAATGGCGTTGGACAAGGTTAGATTATTGACGCACACACAAACGGTGATGAAACCTAGCCAACCGTACCGTCAACCTACACCCAAAGAATTAATGGGACGAATCATTAATTTGACCATTGATGGATTTACCCTTCAATCAATTACGATATCTTGCAAGATTTATGTCCATATTAATTTTGCCTGTCATGTGAGGAATAGACCAGACGATAGATGAAGAATGAACTTACTGCAATTTCAAATCTCACTGAATAATCACGTGATGAAGGCGCAAGTTGTACTAGACTACTGTCACTGCGCCTTATTTGAGAAGATCGTAGTCAACTGTATTGCATATTTCTTTCTTCTCTATTGGCCAACCCATTGGCAATGAAATCTAGCGAAAAATAAGGGTTCGCAGGACTGTATGGCGGAAGCATTTTGGAAATGATGAGAAGGACTGTCGAGTATGATTCAAGAGTTATACTTTTTGGAATTACTGATGCACGCGTATGTGGCAGGAACATGGTTAGCCGAAGGTAACAACAACCGTGAAGCAATTCTATATGCTTGGAGTTGTATGATTCTCATGTTTGAAAAAGATTACCCGATCCCCGTAGTTTGGATGAAAGTAGAGCAGTTCAGATCGAGGTACTGAATGTTCAAATACTTGTTGCAGAACGGCCATGGAGGTACACGTATGGCTGTATCGGAAATGGAATGCTATAGAATAGTCATTGTAAGTATTGATGTTAAAGTTAAAATATATACACAGATCTAAACTGAATTAAAAATAAATGGTGTTTCATAATCACAAGCAAACTCATTAGTGGAAGTATATGAGTTGCAACGGGAGCCATTTTACGATAAGCTTCAAACACTGTTTCAACCACAACGTTAACAGACGTTTTAAAGAAAAACCGTTCATGCTACTACTCTAAGTACTATTATTACTTTTAGGTTTAATTAACATGTAATGTTGCGTCTTCCTTGAGTTAGCATTTGAATTAATGTAATGTGGCCTGTAGCTACTATGTACTGTATTAGTAGTGGATGGTGATGAAGGCCATTAATTCAAAAGTACATTTGCTCACTCATGAAGTTTATGCATGCATACATTTTATAAATGGCAATCACGTACATGGTGTGTTTATAGGTGCGTGACATGATTCGGAATATTGCGTTAGATGTCAAGGAAAATGATGGACAACATATATATTCGCTTATGAATCATGAAAAAATATTGTAGGGCACCGGTGTCCACTGATCCACGACCAGACGACATGCACACGTATTAGTAAAACCAAAAGTACAATACAATGGTCATCATGTCGTCGCTTTCGAAAAAACTTGCATGACATACATGATGTTATACGAAACTCAATAGGAGTGTTCCTACTAGAGATGATGCCTTGGATGCCAAGGCAAATTATGGAGAGACTCACACTTTCCAACCCCAAAAAGCGCAGCCGAGGTTGGCTTCATAGTTGGAATTTTTGGGATTTAAGGCGATTGATGGGTAGGGGGGACTTCCCTCTCAAGATTCATGAAAAAATATCGCATCGCAAGGCATCGGTGTCCAGTGATCCAAGACCGGACGACATGCACACGTATAAGTAAAACCAAGAGCACAATGTAATGGTCATCATGCAGTTACTTTTGAAGAAGCTTGCATGACGTACATGATGTTATACGGAACTCAATAGGAGTATTCCTACTAGAGATGACGCCTTGGATGCCAACACAAATTATGGGGAGAGTAAGACTTGCCAACTCCAATAAAGCGCAGCCGAGGTTGGCCTCGTAGTTGGAATTTTTGGGATTTAAGGCGATCAATGGGCAGAGGGGGACTTTTCTCTTATGAATCATGAAAAATATCGCATCGTAAGGCACCAGTGTCCAGTGATCCACGACCGGATGACATGCACACGTATTAGTAAAACCAAGAGCACAATGCAATGGTTATCATGTAATTGATTTTGAAGAAGCTTGCATGGCGTACATAATGTTATACTGAACTCAATAGGAGTGTTCCTACTAGAGATGATGCCTTGGATGCTAAGGCAAATTATGGAGACACTCACACTTGCCAACCCCAATAAAGCACAATCGAGATTGGCCTCGTAGTTGGAATTTTTGGGATTTGAGGCGATCGATGGGCAGTGGGGACTTCCCTCTCATGAATCATGAAAAAATATCTCATCGTAGGGCACCAATATCCAATGATCAACGACCGGACGACATGCACATGTATTAGTTAAACCAAAAGCACAATGCAATGGTCATCATGTCGTTACTTTCGAAGAATCTTGGATGACGTACATGATGTTATACGGAACTCAATATGAGTGTTCCTACTAGAGATGACGCCTTGGATGCCAAGGCAAATTATGGGGAGACTTAAACTTGCCAACCTCAATATAGCGTAGCCGAGGTTGGCCTCATAGTTGGAATTTTTAAGATTAAGGCGATCGATGGGCAAGGGGGACTTCCCTTTCAGGAATCATGAAAAAAAATCACATCGTAAGACACCGGTGTCCAGTGATCCATGACCGGACGACATGCACACGTATTAGTAAAACCAAGAGCACAATGCAATGGTTATCATGTCGTTGTTTTCGAAGAAGCTTGCATGACGTACATGATGTTATATGGAACTCAATAGGAGTGTTCCTACTAGAGATGACGCCTTGGATGCCAAGGCAAATTATGGGGAGACTCACACTTGCCAACCCCAATAAAGTGCATTCGAGGTTGGCCTCGTAGTTGGAATTTTTGGGATTTGAGGCGATCGATGGGCGGGATGGACTTCTCTCTTATGAATCATGAAAAAAATATAGCAACGTAGGTCACCAGTATCGATTGATCCACGATCGGATGACATGCACACGTATTCATAAAACTAAAAGCACAATGCAATGATCATCATGCCGCTGCTTTCCAAAAAGCTTGCATGACCTACATGATGTTATACGAAACTCAATAGGAGTGTTCCTACTAGAGATGACGTCTTGGATGCCAAGGAAAATTATGGGGGGACTCACAATTGCCAACCCCTATAAAGCGCAACCGAGGTTAGCCGCGTAGTTGGAAATTTTGGAATTTGAAGCGATCGATGGTGATGAGACCAAATTTTGTATGATTTTTTAGTCTTATTTTAGGTTTAGATCGAGTCGTTTTTTGTATTTTTGTTTGTCTTTAGTGTCTGGGAGAACACATTGTGAAGGCAGGGACGTAAAGGGCAAACCATGACAAAACTCGGCAGAAAAGGGCAAGAAATGACCAAATTCCTTAAAAGACATATTGGGCACAGATACGAAGCACTTTGGGCAAGAAAATGATGCTCGCCACTTGGCCAAGGAAGCTGAGATTCAAAACTAAAGCTACTCGCTTCACAACCTGACCAAATCAAGTACCGTGCGAGATCAAGTCATTGGGCAAGAAGAGATGCAAAAAGGCCAAGGCGTAAGGCAGAGAATAGAAGAAAGGCATGAGTACACATCTTGGGCATGGAGATCTGCGACAGTCCAACCTATAAGGAAAGAGTGCGGAGCAAGAAAGAAATTAACTTACAAGGGAAGAGTGCGGACGAATAAAGAGATCAAACTTATCCAAGTAGCCAACAAGGAAGGAATTATTTCCTTCTTTATTCATGAAGATTCGTCCATATCAAATCTGCTAAATAAAGAATGTCACTTGGTCAACAGAAGCTGCTGGAAGGATTGACAGCTGGCAGACAACTCGCCCAAACCTAGCTGCTATCAACTTACCTAATGGGCTGAGCCTCCAACACCCACGAATTTCACCTCTATAAATACTCCTAGATAGCAAGCCATATGTATCTCTTAGTATCTTCTTTACCTTTAAATCTTTTTAGTTTCTTATCTTCTTTAGTTTAGGGTTTTCTTTATTTTGTTCGAAAGTTTGCCCCTTCGGGGGCAAACTAACTTTTGTACTTTGTTGTCGGCGATGTTGGTGTCATTCGGATTTATTTTTAATTAAAGTTCTTTTCCTATTTCATTCTTTCTTTTCTTGTTATTTACTTTATGCCTAGGTAGTTATACAAATCTGCATTTGGGCAAGACGACACTGCAGAAGCATTAAATCGTGATGTTGATTTGGGCAAAAGGAAAGCTATATATATGTGTGTGTATCCGAGGCGTTAGGCAATGATTTCAAGGAAGTGCCAAGAGACCATACTGCAGATGGGCAATTGGAGGGCGGCAGATTCCTTAAAAGGGAGGTAGCTTAGACCAACAAGGACCGGGAGGGGTTTTCCTCACGCTCCATGAGGGTGGAAAATCTCAGGTTGAACTTGGGCGATGCCGAACAAAGTACGCTGATGCTGGTAAAAAGTCGGAGCTGGATCCTCGTATCTCATATGGCCGGAACGGGTTCGTCTAGTGCCCAAAGCTTCTTGTTTCAATATTTACCCCTTGAGGAATGCTCGGAGGTGAGTTAGGCAAGTTAGGAAGTCTGGGGTGGAAATGCCACGCAGGATACAAGTAAGGACGAGCTGGGCAAGTCGTGGCTGTGGGTGTGACAATGTGACAGTAGGACCACGATGCGGTTTGCCTATAACCGTAGACATACATACGTACCATATATCCTTGTATCGATGAAGACGTCTTGTTTACACAATTGACTCAACACCTAAATCCAAGTTTGTCTTTATCTTTTATTTATGTTTTAGTTTAGATTTATTTTCCTGTTTGGCCAAGATGAGTTTGTACAAACTCCTAAACCTTTGGATGACCCATGACCAAAGAGAAAGCTACACCAACTCCTCGTGGGATCGATCCTATACTTGTTGCTAGCTGATCCTAGTAGTAGGAAATAGGACAATAATAAATGTATTATGTACGTGACTAAACGACAGTCGCGTTAAAATTGGCGCCGTTGCCGGGGAGTTGTGTTTCCAGTAGTTTTCTCTTTTGTTTGCTTGTTTAGTCCTTTTTTGTGTGTTCCGAACTAACCCTACAGGACAACTTCATGAGTGACTTTGGGATCGGAGGATGAATGCACAGTGACCAAGGTGCACTTGTAAAGAGGGCAAGACAAGTGGACAAGAGCCCATTTGCAAGTCAAAAGGACAAGTCTAGCCTACTTTGGGCATGACACGGAATCAATGAGCGGAGTTTCGCGAGCTCCAATATCCAGTCAACGATTAAAAGATAGAGGCCACGTCGTGCCCACGACGTAAACTAAGGCGCTTGCCATGAGGCAACCTGGTACCTATCATTTTTATTTTCTTTTTCTTTTTATTTTTGTTAAAACCCTAGACTAGGTAGTATTTTTGTAGGAGGTATGGTTTGTTCATGATGTGCAGGAGCTAGGGCACGGAAGCAACAATGGAAAGGCATTCTGAAGCGAGGGCATGACCACCACTAAGACCATCTTTCCCCAAACTTTGTTACGGGGAAAGATGAGTCTGGAATCCCTGAGCTAAAAGGCAGTTACGTTTACCAGCTTGGACGAGTTGGAGAAGGATGTTGTCGCACACAACGAGATGTTATTGAGGATTACTGAGGATGTACCTTGCCCGAGCTGAAGAACATGAAGCTGCTCGATAAGTTTAACATGATGAAGAAGGAAATTCCTTCAACTAGCTGCCAGCGAGGGAACGACATGCCTGCAAAGACTTCCTCTCCAGAATAATCAGTGGCGGGCAAGACGTTGCCATGCCCAAACAACAAGGAGTTGCAAATCCTTGAGAGCTTGACCAGACTGGACGAAGAAGTTGTTGCTGCATGAAAGAAGACCCTCTAAGCCATTCACAATGCCCAAATTGCCCACGTCAGGTGCCATGCTATTAGACCTCTTTCATAATCGTTTCCTCCCAGTCTTTGTTAGTTTTAGATTTCTTATTTTGAGTCTTTGTTGAGTTGGTCCTTTGATCGACCCACTTTACCGAAAGTAAAGTGTGTGGGTGGGAGGACCATTGTTGTTTGTGTGTCTTTTCTTTTCTTCTTTGAGTCTGTTGTTGGTCTGCCCTTGTCCCATAGACTTTGCCCAAGGCAAAGTATGTGGGCATGGGGGTTGACGTTGTTTTGTTCTTGAGTCAGTACCTCTTGCCCACTTTGCCGAAAGTAAAGTGTGTGGGAGGAGCGTCTTCTTGTGAGTATAGGTTTGCATGCTTAGGATAATATGATGATGTTGAGCATAATCTAATTTTGAGTTATATGATGTAAGCATGTTTGTATTTCATTTTAAGCATGATCGTATGTGAATAGGGATGACGAATGAATATTTGAGCATGTCCCTGTGAGGTTTTGAGCTTATACTGCATATCTTGACCAAGCAGTTTTCTTTCTTGTGAGTTATTTTACATGTTCATTTGGGAATCACCTAGAACTTGCCTACTTACTGCTTGAAATCTATTTGACTTAGGTAAAAAGAACTTTAGATGAATTAGGCATTTTTCTTTCATAAGTCCAAACTGAGCCAAATAGCTTACCCGACTAAATTTCCCCTTTGTCAAGCCTCTTTGAGCTTTAAATTTCTTTGATCATATATGCAGCCTAAACACTATTTCCTACCCGGTCAATAAGGACTTAGGAGCAGAAAATATAAAAAGAAAGAAGGAGAAAAATAGAAGGGTCAGAAACGAGAAGAATTGGGCAAGACACCTGTACTAAGGGTAGAAACTGCCCAACTAAGGAGTGTCAGAAAGGAAAAAATTAAGGACTTAAAAAAAATGAATAAAAAAGAGAAAAAAAAAAAAGAAAAAATTCCTAGGTTGAATTTTGTGCTAAGACCCGTAAGCAAAGGCAAGGAGATCCGAAGAGATGGGCAACGATCGCCCAACCAGGGGCAACGTATCGCCCAATCACCAGTCCAGAAAGAGACGGGCAACGAATCGCCCAACCAGTAGTGACGTATCGCCCAGCTCCAAGTCTTTAAGACCTTAGCCTCGTTCCATAATTTCCTACCCATGTCTAAAGCCAAGTTACAACCCAAAAAGACCTAAAGATAAGTGCTTTAAACCTAGTCTAAAAGATGGAGAGTTTACAAGGCAGGAAAGCCTATAGTGTGGCCAAGAATGACATGTCCCGAGCGTATACACTAGCCCAAACACAAGAGTGAGAGCGTTGTGAGGAATAACCTTGAAAATGCTCGAATATTTATTTTTGACCTATTTGATGATTGTGTGGACTGATTTATTTTCCCAACAATGTATGTGAATTTTATTATGCTCATGTTTATCTGTTGCATTGGGCAAGTTGTACTAACATGCTTGAGAACAAGCATGATTCAAGTGTGTGGGCATGATGAGACCAAATTTTGTATGATTTTTGAGACTTAGTTTAGGTCTAGATCGAGTCGTTTTATGTTTTTTTATTTGTCTTTAGTGTTTGGGAAGACACATTGTGAAGGCAGGGATGTACAGGGCAAACCATGATAAAACTGGGTAGAAAAGGGCAAGAAATGACCATATTCTGCAAAAGACATATTGAGCGCTATTACGAATCACTTTGGGCAAGGAAATGATGCTCGCAGCTTGGCCAAGGAAGCTGACATTCAAAACTAAAGCTGCTCACTTCACAACCTGACCAAATCAAGTATCGTGCGAGATCAAGTCATTGGGCAAGAAGATATGCAAAAAGGCCAAGGCGTAAGATAGAGCACATAAGAGAGGCAGGAGTACACGTCTTGAGCATGTAGATCTGCGACAGTCCAACCTATAAGGAAAGAATGCGGAGCAAGAAAGAGATTAACTTACAAGGGAAGAGTGCAGACCAAGTAAGAGATCAAACTTATCCAAGTAGCCAACAAGGAAGGAATTATTTCCTTCTTTATCCATGAAGATTCGTCCATATCAAATCTGCTAAATAAGGAAAGTCTCTTGGTCAACAGAAGCTGTTGGAAGGATTCACAGCTAGTAGACAGCTCGCCCAAACCTAGCTGCTATCAACTTACCTAATGGGCTGAGCCTCCAAGAACAACAAACTTGACCTCTATAAATACTCCTAGATAGCAAGTCATATGTATCTTTTAGTACCTTCTTTACCTTTGAATATTTTTAGTTTCTTATCTTCTTTAGTCTAGGGTTTTCTTTATTTGTTCGATGGTTTGCCCCCAACTTTTGTACTTTATTGCCAGCAATGTTGGAGTCATCCGGATTTATTTTTAATAAAGTTTTTTTCCTATTTCGTTCTTTCTTTTCTTGTTATTTACTTTATGCCTAGGTAATTATACAAATCTGCGTTTGGGCAAGACGACACTGCAGAAGCATTAAATTGTGATGTTGATTTGGGCAAGGGGAAAGCTATATATATGTGTCTTTCCGAGGCGTTAGGCAATGATTTCAAAGCAGTCTGTTTGTGCCAAGAGACCATACTGCAGATGGGCAATTGGAGGCGGCAGATTCCTTAAAAGGGAGGTAGCTTAGACCAACAGGGACTAGGAGAGGTTTGCCTCACGCTTCTTGAGGGCGGCAAATATCAGGTTGAACTTAGGCGGAGCCGAACGAAGTATGCTGACACTGGTGAAAAGTCGAAGCAGGATCTTTGTATCTCATAGGTCCGGAACAGGTTCATCTAGTGCCAGCTGCTTGTTTCAATCTTTGTCCCTTAAGGAATGCTTGGGGGTGAGTTGGGCAAGTTAAGAAGTTTGGGGTGGGAATGCCACGCAGGATTCACAAGTATGGACGAACTGGGCAAGTCGTGGCTGTGGGCGTGACAATGTGACAATAGGACCACGATGTGGTTTGCCTATAACCGTTGACATACATACATACCATATATCATTGCATTGAAGACCTCTTGTTTATGCAATTAATTCAACACCTAAATCCAGGTTTGTCTTCATCTTTTATTTATGTTTTAGTTTAGATTTATTTTCCTGTTTGGCCAAGACGAGTCCGTGCATACCCCAAAACCTTTGGATGACCCGTAACCAAAGAGAAAGCTACAACAACTCCTCGTAGGTCAACCCTATACTTGCTGCTAGCTAATCCTGGTAGTGGGAAATAGGAGAATTATAAATGTATTTTGTACGTGACAAAACGACAGTCACGTCAGATGGGCAGGGGGGACTTCCCTCTCTGGAATCATGAAAAAATATCGCATCTTTAGGCACCGATGTCCAGTGATCCACGACCGAACGACATGCACACGTATTAGTAAAACCAAGATCACAATGCAATGGTCTTCATGTCGTTGTTTTCGAAGAAGCTTGCATGACATACATGATGTTATACGGAACTCAATAGGAGTGTTCCTACAAGAGATGACGCCTTGGATGCCAACGCATATTATGGGGAGACTCACACTTGCCAACCCCAATAAAGTACAGCCAAAGTTGGCCTCGTAGTTGGAATTTTTGGGATTTGAGGCGATCGATGGGTAGAGGGGACTTCCCTATTATGAATCATGAAAAACTATAGCATCGTAGGTCACCGGTATCCATTGATCCACGACCGAATGACATAAACACGTATTCGTAAAACCAAAAGCACAATACAATGATCATCATGCCGTTGCTTTCCAAAAAGCTTGCATGACATACATGATGTTATACGAAACTTAATAGGAGTGTTCCTACTAGAGATGACGTCTTGGATGCCAAGGCAAATTATGGGGAGACTCACAATTGCCAACCCCAATAAAGCGCGACCGAGGTTACCCGTGTGCTTGGAATTTTTGGGATTTGAGACGATCGATGGGCATGGGGGACTTATCTCTAAGGAATCATGAAAAAATATCGCATCATAAGGCACCGGTGTTCCGTGATCCATGACCAAATGACATGCCCATGTATTAGTAAAACTAAGCTCACAATGCAATGGTCATCATGTCATTATTTTCGAAGAAGCTTGCATGATGTACATGATGTTATAAAGAACTCAATAGGAGTGTTCCTACTAGAGATGACGCCTTGGATGCCAAGACAAATTATGGGGAAACTCACACTTGTCAACCCCAATGAAGCGCAGCCGAGGTTGGCCTCATAGTTGGAATTTTTGGGATTTGAATCGATCGATGGGCAGGGGGACTTTCCTCTTATAAATCATGAAAACATATAGCATTGTAGGTCACCGGTGTCCATTGATCCACGACCGGACAACATGCACACGTATTCGTAAAACCAAACGCACAATAAAATGGTCATCATGCCGTTGCTTTCAAAGAAGCTTGCATGGCATACATGATGTTATACGGAACTCAATAGGAGTGTTCCTACTAGAGATAATGCCTTGGATGCCAAGGCATATTATGGGGAGACTCACACTTGCCAACCCCAATAAAGTGCAGTCGAGGTTGACCTTGTAGTTGGAATTTTTGGGATTTGAGGCGATCGAGAGGTAGGGGGACTTCCCTCTTATGAATCATGAAAGAAATAGCATCGTAGGTCACCGGTATCCATTGATCCACAACCAGATGACATGCACACGTATTCGTAAAACCAAAAGCACAATGTAATGGTCATAATGTCGTTGCTTTCGCAGAAGCTTGCATGATATACATGATGTTATACAAAACTTAATAGGAGTGTACCTACTAGAGATGACATCTTGGATGCTAAGGCAAATTATGGAGAGTCTCACAATTGCCAACCCTAATAAAGCGCAACCGAGGTTAGCCTCGTAGTAGGAATTTTTTGTATTTGAGACGATAAATGGGCAAGGGGGACTTCCCTTTCAGGAATCATGAAAAAATATCGCATTGTAAGGCACCGGTGTCCAGTGATCCACGACTGGACGACATGCACACGTATTAGTAAACCAAGATCACAGTGCAATGGTTAACATGTCGTTGTTTTCGAAGAGGATTACATGACGTACATGATGTTATAAGGAACTCAATAGGAATGTTCCTACTAATGATGATGCCTTGGATGCCAAGGCAAATTATGGAGAAACTCACGCTTGCCAACCCCAATAAAGCGTAGCCAAGGTTGGCCTCGTAGTTGAAATTTTTGAGATTTGAGGCGATCGATGGGCAGGGGGACTTTCCTCTTATGAATCATGAAAATATATAGCATCGTAGATCACCGGTGTCCATTGATCCATGACCGGATGACATACACACGTATTCGTAAAACCAAAACCACAATGCAATGGTCAATATGCCGTTGCTTTCGAAGAAGCTTGCATGACATACATGAGATTATACAGAACTCAATAGGAGTGTTCCTACTAGAGATGACGCCTTGGATGCCAAGGTAAATTATGGGAAGACTCACACTTGTCTACCCAAATAAAGTGCAGCCGAGGTTGGCCTCATAGTTGGAAGTTTCGGGATTTGAGGCGATCGAGGGGTAGGGGGGACTGCCCTCTTATGAATTACGAAAAAATATAGCATCGTAGGTCATCGGTATCCATTGATCCATGACCGGACAACATGCTTACGTATTAGTAAAACCAAAATCACAATGCAATGGTCATCATGTCGTTGTTTTCGAAGAAGCTTACATGACGTACATGATGTTATAAAGAACTCAATAGGAGTGTTCCTACTAGAGATGATCCCTTGGATGTCAAAGTAAATTATGGGAAGACTCACACTTACCAACCCCAATAAAGTGCAACCGAGGTTGGCCTCGTAGTTGGAATTTTTGGGATTTGAGGCGATCGATGGGCCGGGGGGGACTTCCCTCTTATGAATCATGAAAAAATATAGCATCGTAGGTCATCGGTATCCATTGATCCACGACCGGACGACATGCACACGTATTAGTAACACTAAGATCACATGCAATGGTCATCATGTCGTTGTTTTCGAAGAAGCTTGCATGACATACATGATGTTATACAGAACTCAATAGGAGTGTTCCTACTAGAGATGACGCCTTGGATGCCACGGCAAATTATGGGGAGACTCACACTTGCCAACCCTAATAAAGTGCAGCCGAGGTTGGCCTCCTAGTTGGAATTTTTCGGATTTTAGGCGATCGATGGGCAGAGGGGACTTCTCTCTTATTAATCATGAAAAAAATAGCATCGTAGGTCACCGGTATCCATTGATCCACAACCAGACGACATGCACACGTATTCGTAAAACCAAAAGCACAATGAAATGGTCATCATGCTGTTGCTTTCGAATAATCTTGCATGACATACATGATGTTATACGAAACTCAATAGGAGGGTTCCTACTAGAGATGACGTCTTGGATGTCCAGGCAAATTATGGGGAGACTCACAATTGCCAACCCCAATAAAGCGCAGCCGAGGTTAGCCTCGTAGTTGGAATTTTTAGGATTTGAGACGATCAATGGGCAGGGGGGACTTCCCTTTCAGTAATCATGAAAAAATATTGCATCGTAAGGCACCGGTGTCCAGTGATCCACGACCGGACGAAATGCACTCGTATTAGTAAAACCAAGATCACATGCAATGGTCATCATGTCGTTGTTTTCGAAGAAGCTTGCATGTCGTACATGATGTTATAAGAAACTCAATAGGAGTGTTCCTACTAGAGATGAGGCCTTGGATGCCAAGGCAAATTATTGGGAAACTCACACTTGCCAACCCCAATAAAGCGCAGCCGAGGTTGGCCTCGTAGTTGGAATTTTTGAGATTTGAGGCAATTGATGGACAGGGGGGACTTCCCTTTTATGAATCATGAAAACATATATCATCGTAGGTCACCGATGTCCATTGATCCATGATCGGACGACATGCACACGTATTCGTAAAACCAAAACCACAATGCAATAGTTAATATGCCGTTACTTTCGAAGAAACTTGTATGACATACATGGTGTTATACATAACTCAATAATAGTGTTCCTACTAGAGATGACGTCTTGGATGCCAAGGAAAATTATGGGGAGACTCACACTTGCCAACCCCAATAAAATAAAGCCGAGGTTGGCCTCGTACTTGGAATTTTTAGGATTTGAGGCGATCGATGGGCAGGGGGGACTTCTATCTTATGAATCATTAAAAAATATAGCATCGTAGGTCATCGTTATCCATTGATCGATGACCGAAAAAACCAAAAGCACAATGCAATGGTCATCATACCGTTGCTTTTGAAGAAACTTGCATGACGTACATGATGTTATACGAAACTCAATAGGAGTGTTCCTACTAGAGATGACGTCTTGGATGTCAAGGCAAATTATGGGGAGACTCACAATTTCCAACCCCAATAAAGCGCAGCGGAGGTTAGCCGCGTAGTTGGAATTTTTAGGATTTGAGACGATCGATGGGCATGGGGGACTATTCTCTCAGGAATCATTAAAAATATCGCATCGTAAGGCACTGGTGTCCAGTGATCCACGACCGGATGACATGCACACGTATTAGTAAAACCAAGATCACAATGCAATGGTCATCATGTCGTTGTTTTCGAAGAAGCTTGCATGACGTATATGATGTGATAAGGAACTCAATAGAAGTGTTCCTACTTGAGATGACGCCTTAGATACCAAGGCAAATTATGGAGAAAAACTCACACTTGCCAACCCCAATAAAGCGCAGCCGAGGTTGGCATCGTAGTTGGAATTTTTGTAATTTTGAGGCGATCGATGGGCAGGGTGGACTTCCCTCTTATGAATCATGAAAACATATATCATCGAAGGTCACCGGTGTCCATTGATCCACGACCAGACGACATGCACATGCATTCGTAAAACCAAAACCACAATGCAATGATCATCATGTCGTTGCTTTCGAAAAAGCTTGCATGACATACAAGATGTTATACGGAACTCAATAGGAGTGTTTATACTAGAGATGATGCTTAGGATTCCAAGCCAAATTATGGGGAGACTCACACTTGCCAACCCAAATAAAGTGCAGCCGAGGTTGGTTTCGTAGTTGGAATTTTTGGAATTTGAGCCGATCGATGGGCAGGGGGACTTCCCTCTTATGAATCATGAAAAAATATAACATTGTAGGTCACTGTTAACCATTGATCCATGATCGGACGACATGCACACGTATTCGTAAAACAAAATGCACAATGCAATGGTCATCATATCGTTGCTTTTGAAAAAGCTTGCATGACGTACATGATGCTATACGAAACTCAATAGGAGTGTTTCTACTAGAGATGACGTCTTGGATGCCAAGGCAAATGGAAACTCACAATTTCCAACCCCAATAAAGTGCAGCTGAGGTTAGCCTCGTAGTTGTAATTTTTAGGATTTGAGACGATCGATAGGCAATAGGGACTTTCTTCTTAGGAATCATGAAAAAGTATCGCATCGTAAGGCACCGATGTCTAGTGATCCACGACTGGACGACATGCACACGTATTAGTAAACCAAGATCACAATGCAGTGGTCATCATGTCGTTATTTTCGAAGAAGCTTGCATGACGTACATGATGTTATAAGGAACTCAATAATAGTGTTCCTACTAGAGATGACGCCTTGGATGCCAAGGCAAATTATGGGGAAACTCACACTTGCCAACCCCAATAAAGCGCAGCCGAGGTTGACCTCGAGTTGAAATTTTTCAGATTTGAGGCGATCGATGGGCAAGGGGACTTCCTTCTTATGAATCATGAAAACATATAGCATCGTAGATCACTGGTGTCCAATGATCCATGACTGGATGACATGCACACGTATTCGTAAAACCAAAACCATAATGCATTGGTCAATATACCATTGCTTTCGAAAAAACTTGCATGACATACATGGTGTTATACAGAACTCAATAGGAGTGTTCCTACTAGAGATGACGCCTTGGATGCCAAGACAAATTATGGGAAGACTCACACTTGTCAACCCCAATAAAGTACAACCGAGGTTGGTCTCGTAGTTAGAATTTTTAGGAGCGCGGGGACTTTCCTCTTATGAATTATGACAAAATATAGCATTGTAGGTCATCGGTATCCATTGATCCATGACCGGACGACATGCACACGTATTAGTAAAACCAAAATCACAATGTAATGGTCATCATGTCGTTGTTTTCGAAGAAGCTTACATGACGTACATAATGTTATAAAGAACTCAATAGGAGTGTTCCTACTAGAGATGACGCCTTGGATGCAAAGACAAATTATGGGAAAACTCACACTTGCCAACCCCAATAAAGCGCAGCCGAGGTTGGCCTCGAGATGAAATTTTTGAGATTTGAGGCGATCGATGGGTAGGGAGACTTCTCTCTTATGAATCATGAAAACATATAGCATCGTAGGTCACCGGTTTCCATTGATCCACGACTGGATGACATGCACACGTATTCGTAAAACCAAAATCATAATGCAATAGTCAATATGCCGTTGCTTTCGAAGAAACTTGCATGACATACATGATGTTATACGGAACTCAATAGGAGTGTTCCTACAAGAGATGATGCCTTGGATGCCAAGGCATATTATGGGGAGACTCACACTTGCCAACCCCAATAAAGTACATCCAAGGTTGGCCTCGTAGTTGGAATTTTTGGGATTTGAGGCGATCGATGGGCAGGGGGGACTTTCCTCTTATGAATCATGAAAAACTATAGCATCATAGCTCACCGGTATCCATTGATCCACGACCGAATGATATGCACACGTATTCATAAAACCAAAAGCACAATACAATGATCATCATGCCGTTGCTTTCCAAAAAGCTTGCATGACATACATGATGTTATACGAAACTTAATAGGAGTGTTCCTACTAGAGATGACGTCTTGGATGCCAAGGCAAATTATGGAGAGACTCACAATTGCCAACCCCAATAAAGCGTAGCCGAGGTTTCCCGCGTGCTTGGAATTTTTGGGATTTGAGACGATCGATGGGCATGGGGGACTTATCTCTAAGGAATCATGAAACAATATGACATCGTAAGGCACCGGTGTTCAGTGATCCACGACCGAATGACATGCAAATGTATTAGTAAAACCAAGCTCACAATGCAATGGTCATCATTTCGTTGTTTTCGAAGAAGCTTGAATGACGTACATGATGTTATAAAGAACTCAATAGGAGTGTTCCTACTAAAGATGACGCCTTGGACGCTATGTCAAATTATGGGGAAACTCACACTTGTCAACCCCAATGAAGCGCAGCCGAGATTGGCCTCGTAGTTGGAATTTTTGGGATTTGAGGCGATCGATGGGCAGGGGGGACTTCCCTCTTATAAATCCTGAAAACATATAGCATTGTAGGTCACCGGTGTCCATTGATCCACGACCGGACGACATGCACACGTATTCGTAAAACCAAACGCACAATAAAATGGTCATCATGCCGTTGCTTTCAAAGAAGCTTGCATGACATACATGATGTTATACGGAACTCAATAGGAGTTTTCCTACTAGAGATAACGCCTTGGATGCCAAGGCATATTATGGGGAGACTCACACTTGCCAACCCCAATAAAGTGCAGTCGAGGTTGACCTTGTAGTTGGAATTTTTGGAATTTGAGGCGATCGAGAGGTAGGGGGACTTCCCTCATATGAATCATGAAAGAAATAGCATCGTAGGTCACCGGTATCCATTGATCTACAACCGGATGACATGCACACGTATTCGTAAAACGAAAAGCACAATGCAATGGTCATAATGTTGTTGCTTTCGTAGAAGCTTGCATGGCATACATGATGTTATACGAAACTCAATAGGAGTGTGCCTACTAGAGATGACGTCTTGGATGCCAAGGAAAATTATGGAGTAGTTGGAATTTTTGGGATTTGAGGCGATCGAGGGGTAGGGGGGACTGCCCTCTTATGAATTCTGAAAAAATATAGCATCATAGGTCATCAGTATCCATTGATCCATGACCGGACGACATGCACACGTATTAGTAAAACCAAAAGTACAATGCAATGGTCATCATGTCGTTGTTTTCGAAGAAGCTTGCATGACGGACATGATGTTATAAAGAACTCAATAGGAGTGTTCCTACTAGAGATGACGCCTTGGATGCCAAGACAAATTATGGGAAAACTCACACTTGCCAACCCCAATAAAGCGCAGCCGAGGTTGCCCTCGTAGTTGAAATTTTCAGGATTTGAGGCGATCGATGGGCAGGGGGACCTCCCTGTTATGGATCATGAAAACATATAGCATCGTAGGTTACCGGTTTCCATTGATCCATGACCGGACGACATGCACACGTATTCGTAAAACCAAAACCACAATGCAATGGTCAATATGCTGTTGTTTTCAAAGAAACTTGCCTGACATACATGATGTTATACAGAACTCAATAGGAGTGTTCCTACTAGAGATGATCCCTTGGATGTCAAAGTAAATTATGGGAAGACTCTCACTTACCAACCCCAATAAAGTGCAACCGAGGTTGTCCTCGTAGTTGGAATTTTTGGGATTTGAGGCGATCGATGGGCCGAGGGGGACTTCCCTCTTATGAATAATGAAAAAATACAGCATCGTAGGTCAACGGCATCCATTGATCCATGACCAGACAACATGCACACGTATTAGTAAAACCAAAAGCACAATGCAATGGTCATGATGTCGTTGTTTTCGAAGAAGCTTACATGACCTACATGATGTTACAAAGAACTCAATAGGAGTGTTTCTACTAGAGATGACGCCTTGGATGCCAAGACAAATTATGGGAAAACTCACACTTGCCAACCCAAATAAAGCACAGTCGAGGTTGGCGTCGTAGTTGGAATTTTCGGAATTTGAGGCAATGGATGGGCAGGGGGACTTCCCTCTTATGAATCATGAAAACATATAGCATCGTAGGTCACCAGTTTCCATTGATCCATGATCGGACGACATGCACACGTATTCGTAAAACCAAAACCACAATGCAATGCATAACATGTCGTTGCTTTCGAAGAAACTTGCATGACATACATGATGTTATACAGAACTCAATAAGAGTGTTCCTACTAGAGATGACGCCTTGGATGACAAGGCAAATTATGGGAAGACTCACACTTGTCAACCCCAATAAAGTGCAGCCAAGGTTGGCCTCGTAGTTGGAATTTTTGAGATTTTTGGCGATCGAGGGGCTGGGGGGACAGCCCTCTTATGAATCATGAATAAATATAGCATTGTAGGTCATCAGTATCCATTGATCCATGACCGGACGACATGCACACGTATTAGTAAAACCGAAAGCACAATGCAATGGTCATCATGTCGTTGTTTTCGAAGAAGCTTGCATGACGTACATCATGTTATAAAAAACTCAATAGGAGTGTTCCTACTAGAGATGACGCCTTGGATGCCAAGACAAATTATGGAAAAACTCACACTTGCCAACCCCAATAAAGCGCAGCCGAGATTGGCCTCGTAGTTGAAATTTTCAGGATTTGAGGTGATCGATGGGCAGGGGGACCTCCCTGTTATGAATCATGAAAACATATAGCATCGTAGGTTACCGGTTTCCATTGATCCATGACCGGACGACATGCACACGTATTCGTAAAACCAAAACCACAATGCAATGGTCAATATGTCGTTGTTTTCAAAGAAACTTGCATGACATACATGATGTTATACAGAACTCAATAGGAGTGTTCCTACTAGAGATGATCCCTTGGATGTCAAAAGTAAATTATGGGAAGACTCACACTTACCAACCCCAATAAAGTGCAACCGAGGTTGGCCTCGTAGTTGGAATTTTTGGGATTTGAGGCGATCGATGGGCCGAGGGGGACTTCCCTCTTATGAATAATGAAAAAATATAGCATCGTAGGTCAACGGCATCCATTGATCCATGACCGGACAACATGCACACGTATTAGTAAAACCAAAAGCACAATGCAATGGTCATGATGTCGTTTTTTTCGAAGAAGCTTACATGACGTACATGATGTTATAAAGAACTCAATAGGAGTGTTCCTACTAGAAATGACGCCTTGGATGCCAAGACAAATTATGGGGAAACTCACACTTGCCAACCCCATATAGCGCATCCGAGGTTGGCCTCGTAGTAGGAATTTTTGGGATTTGAGACGATCGATGGGTCGGGGGGACTTCCCTCTTATGAATCATGAAAGAAATAGCATCGTAGGTCACCGGTATCCATTGATCCACAACCGGATGACATGCACACGTATTCGTAAACCAAAAGCACAATGTAATGGTCATAATGTCGTTGCTTTCGCAGAAGCTTGCATGACATACATGATGTTATACGAAACTCAATAGGAGTGTACCTACTAGAGATGACGTCTTGGATGCCAAGGCAAATTATGGAGAGTCTCACAATTGCCAACCCTAATAAAGCGCAACCGAGGTTAGCCTCGTAGTAGGAATTTTTTGTATTTGAGACGATAAATGGGCAAGGGGGACTTCCCTTTCAGGAATCATGAAAAAATATCGCATTGTAAGGCACCGGTGTCCAGTGATCCACGACTGGACGACATGCACACGTATTAGTAAACCAAGATCACAGTGCAATGGTTAACATGTCGTTGTTTTCGAAGAGGATTACATGACGTACATGATGTTATAAGGAACTCAATAGGAATGTTCCTACTAATGATGATGCCTTGGATGCCAAGGCAAATTATGGAGAAACTCACGCTTGCCAACCCCAATAAAGCGTAGCCAAGGTTGGCCTCGTAGTTGAAATTTTTGAGATTTGAGGCGATCGATGGGCAGGGGGACTTTCCTCTTATGAATCATGAAAATATATAGCATCGTAGATCACCGGTGTCCATTGATCCATGACCGGATGACATACACACGTATTCGTAAAACCAAAACCACAATGCAATGGTCAATATGCCGTTGCTTTCGAAGAAGCTTGCATGACATACATGAGATTATACAGAACTCAATAGGAGTGTTCCTACTAGAGATGACGCCTTGGATGCCAAGGTAAATTATGGGAAGACTCACACTTGTCTACCCAAATAAAGTGCAGCCGAGGTTGGCCTCATAGTTGGAAGTTTCGGGATTTGAGGCGATCGAGGGGTAGGGGGGACTGCCCTCTTATGAATTACGAAAAAATATAGCATCGTAGGTCATCGGTATCCATTGATCCATGACCGGACAACATGCTTACGTATTAGTAAAACCAAAATCACAATGCAATGGTCATCATGTCGTTGTTTTCGAAGAAGCTTACATGACGTACATGATGTTATAAAGAACTCAATAGGAGTGTTCCTACTAGAGATGATCCCTTGGATGTCAAAGTAAATTATGGGAAGACTCACACTTACCAACCCCAATAAAGTGCAACCGAGGTTGGCCTCGTAGTTGGAATTTTTGGGATTTGAGGCGATCGATGGGCCGGGGGGGACTTCCCTCTTATGAATCATGAAAAAATATAGCATCGTAGGTCATCGGTATCCATTGATCCACGACCGGACGACATGCACACGTATTAGTAACACTAAGATCACATGCAATGGTCATCATGTCGTTGTTTTCGAAGAAGCTTGCATGACATACATGATGTTATACAGAACTCAATAGGAGTGTTCCTACTAGAGATGACGCCTTGGATGCCACGGCAAATTATGGGGAGACTCACACTTGCCAACCCTAATAAAGTGCAGCCGAGGTTGGCCTCCTAGTTGGAATTTTTCGGATTTTAGGCGATCGATGGGCAGAGGGGACTTCTCTCTTATTAATCATGAAAAAAATAGCATCGTAGGTCACCGGTATCCATTGATCCACAACCAGACGACATGCACACGTATTCGTAAAACCAAAAGCACAATGAAATGGTCATCATGCTGTTGCTTTCGAATAATCTTGCATGACATACATGATGTTATACGAAACTCAATAGGAGGGTTCCTACTAGAGATGACGTCTTGGATGTCCAGGCAAATTATGGGGAGACTCACAATTGCCAACCCCAATAAAGCGCAGCCGAGGTTAGCCTCGTAGTTGGAATTTTTAGGATTTGAGACGATCAATGGGCAGGGGGGACTTCCCTTTCAGTAATCATGAAAAAATATTGCATCGTAAGGCACCGGTGTCCAGTGATCCACGACCGGACGAAATGCACTCGTATTAGTAAAACCAAGATCACATGCAATGGTCATCATGTCGTTGTTTTCGAAGAAGCTTGCATGTCGTACATGATGTTATAAGGAACTCAATAGGAGAGTTCCTACTTGAGATGACGCCTTTGATACCAAGGCAAATAATGGGGAAAAACTCACACTTGCCAACCCCAATAAAGCGCAGCCCAGATTGGCATCGTAGTTGGAATTTTTGTGATTTGAGGCGATCGATGGACAGGGTGGACCTCCCTCTTATGAATCATGAAAACATATATCATCGTAGGTCACCGGTGTCCATTGATCCACGACCGGACGACATGCACATGCATTCGTAAAACCAAAACCACAATGCAATGATCATCATGTCGTTGCTTTCGAAAAAGCTTGCATGACATACAAGATGTTATACGGAACACAATAGGAGTGTTCATACTAGAGATGATGCTTAGGATGCCAAGGAAAATTATGGGGAGACTCACACTTGCCAACCCCAATAAAGTTCAGCCGAGGTTGGTTTTGTAGTTGGAATTTTTGGGATTTGAGTCGATCGATGGGCAGAGTGACTTCCCTCTTATGAATCATGAAAAAATATAACATTGTAGGTCACCATTAACCATTGATCCACGACCGGACGACATGCACACGTATTCATAGAACAAAATGCACAATGCAATGGTCATCATGTTGTTGCTTTCGAAAAAGCTTGTGTAATGCCCCGTAAATTCCTTACGTTCTTAAAATTTAAAGTTAATTAAATAAATGGCTCTGTACGCCTAAGTTTACGTTTTTTAATTCTAAGACTAACGGTCGAATCCGTTTCTGAAAATAAATTACAGAAGTCAGCTAGATGACTACTGTATTTAGGGTTAGCGCGTACGAAAAGTTTTTAGTTCGTGAACTCAGAACATAAAACCGTCTGATTTTTTTTACATTCACGAAATCGCGATACGAACACGCCCGAGAAAGTTCGTTTTTATGTTTTTCCGGACGAAACTCGGACTGTGTCGTCCCGAGTTTTTGTCAAAATAAATTTTGTAAATTTATTTTTTCCGATTTAGTTCCGCACGTTAGAACTTAAGGTCAAATCGAATCACGACGATTTTGTACCGAGCAACGTTTTTCGTCGAACGTTTTCCGTAACGTCGGATCGCGCCGGAAAAACACGTATCCCTTCTAAAATCATCATGGCAGCCGACATCCCTTATCAAAGTGGGGGACATGCATGTTGACATTGTCTAATTAAATGACACCTTATCTTTCACTTTTCACATTTTTCAACCTTTCATCATATCAAGTATGTTAACAAATTAAAACAACCCTTTTCCTCCCAAACACACACACCATCGGCTGCACTTCTCCATTCATCATCTTCTTCACTTCATCAACCTCCATTGAAGACAACTCCAAGAACTTGAAGAAGAACACAAGTCTCAATCCTTCCATTCAAACCTCTTAAGTTCTTCATTAATTCTTAAGGTAATTTCCTTCTCTATGATTCTATCCAATTGGATTTCTTTTCTTTTCTTTTTTCATTCTTGATCGAAAATTTGAGTATTGGAATGGATGTTTTGATCTTGGAATAATGAAATTAGATATATTAGATAGGATAATTAGGGATTAAAATTGAACAAAAATAAGAACCCTAATACCTATATTAATGCCTAAAATTTAGGGCATGTTAGTAGGATTTTTAATTTTCTTCATTTGATGATTGATTCTTGTTTAATAGATGTTTAATTAGTGATTAGAATGAAAAGGAATCAAAAGCCCTATGTGTTTGTGAAATTTCAATTAGGGTTTGAGTTGAATTTAGGGATTTGATGCATGTTAGTTGGAAATTGAATTGCAATTGATTAATTGATGATATAAGAGGTTGATTAGTAAATAAATGTAGTTAATTGGGGAAGAAAATCACCCCCTTAACATCTATATGAAAACCGAAAATTATAGAGTAATTAGGGGTTTCCACATGTTTGATTTAATTGATGAATTGTTGGTTGAATTATGTTGCAAATAATGTTAGTTGATTATAGAATTTAATTGAGAATTTTCTAAAAATGTTTAACGAAACGTAAGAGACAAAGATCACCTTATAAGTTGAGTTATAATGATGTTATGATATGTTTGCATGCATGAAAGTGATTCACGATAGACGTAGTTTAACGTCGTAAAATTTGAATGGAATCCGACAACCTTTGAAAAACGCGTAAGAGACGAACCTTTAGTCGTAACTAATAATCGAGAAGTCGGATGAGAATTCTAATTTGATATTATTGTTTGTGATGGAATTTAGAACAACTTTCTAGTTGACGTCATAAGCTTTCGAGTTGATATAATATGGGCTATAGTTATAGTCGAGAACTAGAACGCGTTTTGAATTTTTGTTGGTTTAGTAATTGTTAGTTGAAATCCGACGTTTAGAACGTCGTGCTTTTGAGCGAGTTTTGAGAAGGAGTTCGTCACGTATGGAAGTACGTGATGACTGCCTTGAGGGTCTAGTTTCTAAAGAAATTGAATACGAGAGCTTAGAACAAATCTAAGACGTTATACGTCGAACCTATCAAGCAATTAGGGTTTTCACGCCAGTTTTGCGACCCTCACCGGAAACTGTAATAACTTTTAGCTCGTTTATCGGATTTGTGATCCGTAAATTGGAGCGTAAACTAGACATCCCAATGTTTCCATTAGTACAGGACTCATCCCATGTTTCCAAATCCTCTGTCCTGGACAGCCTCCAGAGTTACTGGATTGCGCAGTGAAATTTCAGTTTCTTGTTTTCTAAGTTGTTTAGTTCACAACTTAGTTTCTTTCGATCGTTTAAGCCGTTTTATCTAACGAATATCTCCCTACTGACCCTAGAGTCAAATACAGGACCTTGAGTGATGAAAAACCAGTCGAGATCTTATCTCTTATCCTTTTGTTAAAGAAGTAATAAACGAGAAATTTCATAAATCGTTCAATGAACTAAAACGTAAATCGCCTAAGTTGATTCTTTCCAACTTAGTTTCTTATAATCTTTAAAGTCATATTAAGATATCGACTACCTTCTCTACTGACCCGAAAGTCGAGTATGAGATCTTCCGAGTTCTAAACGAGATTGGTACGAATCTCGTTTCCCGTTTAAGTAAAACAAATCTAGTATGCGTGCAAATGCCTAAAGAATGAAACAACTAAAACTTTTTTTTCGATTCTCTTTAATCGATTATCTTTACGACCCGTTTTTAAGTATGTTTATTTTACGATGAAGGAGGAAGCCAACTGTAGAGAAAGGACGGAAAGGACGGAAGATTCAAAGTTGGAAGCTTTTGCTTTAAGTTCTGTAAATCAAGGTGGGCTTTTATATACAAATAAAACGAGCAATGCTCGGAAAATCTTTCTTTATCGCTTTGATATCTGTGTTCTCAAAGTGATATTATGGCATGAACTGTTTTATGTTTTATGTGAGTTCTCTTGTACCTATCTGAGTCAACATTCGTGTTTTCCAGATTTAGAGTTAGTCTAACTAGATTAACTAATGATCGGCTCTAAGTTAGCTGCTAAGTGCTTTCCAGAGTTAGTGCACTTTGTAACCTGTGGTGTATGTGATATCCTGTTGAGGGGTACCAGCCACGGTGAATTAGAATTGGTCAAGATTGAACGTAACATTAGTCAGAAAATGCTCGCGCGAGTGATTTATGAGAAAAGAGTCAGAAAATGTTTAGTAGACACGGATTCTTTCAATAAAACTCCGATGTGCTACGCTTATGAAATGCCATTTTTATCTATATTTATGATTATGATTTCGGCATCGTGCCCACTTAGTACGTTTGTACTTAGCCCTGCATTGCTTTCTAAATGTGCAGGTTGAAGCGACGGTGAGCGGCGACAGTTGGTGTTGAGTTAAAGGATAGGATGCTTAGTTAGAACCCTTCCGCTGCAAAACTCTGAATATCTTTTGAGATGTATTTTGAACAACTCTGTAATTAAGTCTGTAATTATGAACTTAGTTTCTTCTATATTCAAGTCTTGTTTATGTTTTAACGATGCCTTTTTCCATGTATGTTTAGTCAATTAGCCCCCTTCTTCCCTGCTTCTTTAATCCAACCCCAGTCGCACCCCGACTGCTGCCGTCCCTCGGGATTTGGGGCTGTGACAGCTTACATGACGTACATGATGCTATACAAAACTCAATAGGAGTGTTTCTACTAGAGATGACATCTTGGATGCCAAGGCAAATGGAAACTCACAATTTCCAACCCCAATAAAGCGCAGCTGAGGTTAGCCTCGTAGTTGGAATTTTTAGGATTTGAGACGATAAATGGGCAATAGGGACTTTCTTCTTAGGAATTATGAAAAAGTATCGCATCGTAAGGCACCGGTGTCCAGTGATCCACGACTGGACGACATGCACACGTATTAGTAAACCAAGATCACAATGCAATGGTCATCATGTCGTTATTTTCAAAGAAGCTTGCATGACATACATAGGGATGGCAATGGGTCGGATCTGGACCGGATCTTGAAGGATCCAGATCCAGATCCATTTTTTCTTACTAGATCCAGATCCGGTCCAGATCCGACGGATCTAAAAAATTGTGATCCAGATCCAAATCCATCAAATCCGCGGATCTACGGATCTGGATCCGCGGGTCCATGCAATTTTTAAAAAAAAATTAAATCAGATTTCCTGGGAAAAAAATCACAATAACAAGCACACAACATCCAATATTCATCCTAATTTCAAGTCTTTCACGTTAACAAGTCACAATAACAAGTCTTCCACATTAACAAGTCACAATAACAAGCACACAACACACAAGAACAAGTCTTTCACATTACATTTTCTCCAAAAAAAAAAAAGTCTTCCATGTGACACCTAATCTTCCATGTTGCAGCTACTTTCAACATCATCCACATCCTAAAAAAGTAAAGAAATTAAGATTATGAGCAAATAAACTTATTTCAATAATATATATAATTTCAAAAGTAATTTAAATCATTACCATATCAATAGTATCAATATGTTCTTCTCCATCTTCATCATAATCTTCATTAACTGTGGAGCAAGCATGTTTGTCATCCAATTTACCTTGGCCAACAAATAGAAATATTATTAATAAGGATGAATGTTAGGATAAATAATAAACAAATGATACTGAAAAGTAGGATGTTAAGATAAAAATAAATAAACCATTACCTTTAACATCATCAATCATCCAATTTTGTAAACACATTAATGCCTCCACGGTTCGAGAGTGAAGTCGAGAGCAATGAGCACTAACAACTCGACCACCTGTGCTAAAAGCACTTTCCGAGGCCACTGAAGATACGGAAATAGCAAGAATATCCTTGGCAATTTTCTGTAAAGTAGGATACATTTGATCTCTTTTCCACCAATCAAGAACGTCAAAAGAATCATTCTCGGGTATAGGATCATCATCTAAATAGTGTTCAACTTCACCCCTCACATGCACTTTTCTTTTCTTTGTTCTTTTAGCCTGAGCATATGTATCCTCTTCATTCTCACAATCATCAGCACCTGCTTCTTTTCCTTTCCAAAGTTCTTTACTTTTATCACTCTCAATCCTCATTTGATATTCTACCACATGTATCAAGATTTTCTATAACTTTCTTAATTTCTCTTGTAGCACCACCATCAGGTCCTTCTCCATACAACTTTTTGAAATAGAACTCCACACAATCTATCTTATTTCTAGGATCTAAAATAGAAGCAACAGCCAAAACCCCACCAATTTGGTCCCAATATTTGTCAAACTTCTCAACCATATTCTTAGCCATTGTTCTAATAATCTCAACATCACTTTGCACCCACCGCCTCAAAGCAAGCTTAATTTCACAAACTTTCCGAAAAAATAAATTAGAAGTTGGATGATTTCTTCCAGAAAAGACTTTAGTAGCCTTGAAGAAAATCTCCAACTTCTCACAAACAAGAGATGCTAACAACCATTCATGCTCACTAGGCACAACAAATTTCAACTTCCTATTCAAGCGTTTCAATTTCGTAAACACATCCTTGAAAGGTAAAGCAGCTTGAATCATCAAATAAGTTGAATTCCACCTAGTTCTACAATCAAGAACCAACTTTTTTGGCCTACATATGTTCAAAAGCCGACAAGCATCCTCAAATTTTTCAACCCTTTTAGGAGTAGACATCCAAAAGAGAACACAATCTCGAACTTTCTCAATTGCAGGACCAATCACCACTAAACCATCATTCACAACTAAATTTAAGATATGAGCACTACACCTCAAATGCAAAAAATCTCCACCCAACATTAGAACATTAGATTCTAAATTCTCCTTCACAATATTCATCATAGCATCATTCGTGCTTGCATTATCAAGTACCACAGATGAAATTTTATTTTCCAAAGAATAATAGCGCAAGCAATCCATTAATATTTGTGCAAGAATCGGTGCAGTATGTGGAGATGGCACGAAACAAAACCTATATTAATACACAATTTTTAATAATTAATAAATATTTAAAACCAATATAAACACATCGCAATATCTAGCAAGTAAATCAATGCATGTAATTAAAATTAAAGCTCATTACCTTAAAGTTCGATTGCGTAAGCTCCATTCTTGATCAATAAAGTGCGATGTCACAGCCATATAACCTTTTTTTTTTATTGGAAGCTGTCCACATGTCAGTAGTTATTGCAACTCTCCCTTCAGTACATTCGAACAGAGCTTTCAAAGAACTCTTGGCATCATCATAATTCTTCATAATGTCATTCTTCAGTGTATTCCTCGAGATCATTTTGAAAGATGAATTAAGGCCCTTCACAAATTTTCTAAAGCCAACATGATCCACTATGGATAAAGGATACTCATGTATAACTACCATACTGACCAAGTCCCTTCGTGAAGTGTCTTGATCAAATTTGATAGGCTTTTCCTTATCCTTCAATTCCAAAACAGTGGTCCCATCAACTTGAGTTTTAACATTCAGTTGTGTTTGACCAATTCCCATCCGTAAGTGCCTTCTTGGACACACTTGGTTTGCATGCTTAAGAAGATGTAATGTTCCACTGCTACCTTTGTAAGATAAGATAGCCGGGCAGTAGTTGCACTTTGCCTTTAAAACACCATTCACTGTAGTCAACTTGAAATGATCCCAAGCTGGAGAAGTGAGTTTCTTGCTCGTTTTGACATCTTCTTGTTTTACTTCCAATTCTTCAATGATTTTAGCATTGGTTGTATCATCTTCAAGTCCTATCTCAAGTTGTTCAACAAAGCCTTCTTCAATCAAATTATCCTCGATTTCCTACAAAAACAAACAATATATATATATATAATGATAGTTCACTAATATTAAGTGATTAACAAAAAATGCTTATAAAAATTGATTACTATTCCTAAATAAAAACAACTACTACTGTATTATCAACATAAATTTATAAAGTAACCTAAGAATATATAATAAGCAAAGAAAAAGCAATAGCATATTAAGAAAATGGTGACGGCAGTAAAGCACTTAAAATCATGTCTTCCATTAAAAAAAAAAAAAAAGTGGTGTAGAAAAGGTGACGGCAGTAAAGCAGTAAACATAATAAGCAATATAATTGATTTGGGAGTTTGAGGGGCAATTACAGCAAACAATACAGTAAGTCGGAGAATAAAACGAGAAATTGTAAGCAGTAAAGCAGGGTTATAAAATCATGTAAATAATTAAAGTTGGAATCTTCAAACGAACACAAAAGGTGACAAAGAATAAAGAGTCGACGACGGCAGACCTAGTGACAAAGAACACAAAAACAAACCTTTGAAGCAGAGCATCCTGGGTTAGCCATATTCCTTTACTGGTGACGGCAGCGAGTCAATGGCGGCAGACGGCAGACCTCGTATAAGAAACTCGCACTCGCCTGACGATAGAGAGAAGCCGGACGAGTGACGATGGGAGCCTAGAGTGGAGGTCGGAACGGGCCGGACGGCGAGGGATGGAGAAGCCGGACGAGTGACGATGAGGGATGGAGAGGTGCGAGTGCGAGGTTGAGGTTTGAGAGAGACTGAAAGAGCAGCGGCGAGAATTTTTTGAAACAGATTAGGGTTCCCGTATAATTTGTGTTATTGTGTAGTGTAGTATTAATTTTTAATTTTTAATATATAATATATATATATATATATTATACGGATCCACGGGTCGGATCTGGATCAGATTCGGATCTAAAAAATGAAGATCCAGATCGAAATCCGTTTCATATATTGAGATCCAGATCCGACCCAGATCCGTCGGGTCCAAATTTTTCAGATCCAGATTCGTAAAAACGGATTCAGATCCACGGATCTGGGCCGGGTCCAATATCCATTGTCATCCCTAGACGTACATGATGTTATAAGGAACTCAATAATAGTGTTCCTACTAGAGATGACGCCTTGGATGCCAAGGCAAATTATGGAGAAACTCGCGCTTGCCAACCCCAATAAAGCGTAGCCGAGGTTGGCCTCGTAGTTGAAATTTTTGAGATTTGAGGCGATCGATGGGCAGGGGGACTTCCCTCTTATGAATCATGAAAACATATAGCATCGTAGATCACCGGTGTCCATTGATCCATGACCGGACGACATGCACACGTATTCGTAAAACCAAAACCACAATGCATTGGTCAATATACCGTTGCTTTCGAAGAAACTTGCATGATATACATGATGTTATACAGAACTCAATAGGAGTTTTCCTACTAGAGATGACGCCTTGGTTGCTAAGGCAAATTATGGGAAGACTCACACTTGTCAACCCCTATAAAGTGCATCCGAGGTTGGTCTCGTAGTTGGAATTTTTAGGATTTGAGGTGATCGATGGGCTGGGGGGACTTCCCTCTTATGAATAATGAAAAAATATAGCATCGTAGGTCATCGGTATCCGTTGATCCATGACCGGACGACATGCACACGTATTGGTAAAACCAAAAGCACAATGCAATGGTCAGCATGTCATTGTTTTCGAAGAAGCTTGCATGACGTACATGATGTTATAAAGAACTCAATAGGAGTGTTCCTACTAGAGATGACGCTTTGGATGCCAAGACAAATTATGGGGAAACTCACACTTGCCAACCCCAATAAAGCGCAGCCGAGGTTGGCCTCGTAGTTGAAATTTTTGGGATTTGATGCGATTGATGGGCCGTTAGGACTTCCCTCTTATGAATCATGAAAAAATATAGCATCGTAGGTCATCGGTATCCGTTGATCCATGACCGGACGACATGCACACGTATTGGTAAAACCAAAAGCACAATGCAATGGTCAGCATGTCATTGTTTTCGAAGAAGCTTGCATGACGTACATGATGTTATAAAGAACTCAATAGGAGTGTTCCTACTAGAGATGACGCTTTGGATGCCAAGACAAATTATGGGGAAACTCACACTTGCCAACCCCAATAAAGCGCAGCCGAGGTTGGCCTCGTAGTTGAAATTTTTGGGATTTGATGCGATTGATGGGCCGTTAGGACTTCCCTCTTATGAATCATGAAAAAATATAGCATCGTAGGTCATCGGTATCCATTGATCCACGACCGGACGACATGCACACGTATTCGTAAAATAAAATGCACAATGCAATGTTCATCATGTCGTTGCTTTCGAAAAAGCTTGCATGACGTACATGATGCTATACGAAACTCAATAGGAGTGTTTCTACTAGAGATGGCGTCTTGAATGCCAAGGCAAATGGAAACTCACAATTGCCAACCCCAATAAAGCGCTGCCGAGTTTAGCCTCGTAGTTGGAATTTTTAGGATTTGAGACGATCGATGGGCAAGGGGGACTTTCTTCTCAGGAATCATGAAAAAGTATCGCATCGTAAGGCACCGGTGTCCAGTGATCCACGACTGGACGACATGCACACGTATTAGTAAACCAAGATCACAATGCAATGGTCATCATGTCGTTGTTTTCGAAGAAGCTTGCATGACGTACATGATGTTATAAGGAACTCAATAAGAGTGTTCCTAGTAGAGATGAAGCCTTGGATTCCTAGGCAAATTATGGGGAAATTCACACTTGCCAACCCCAATAAAGCGCAGCCGAGGTTGGCCTCGTAGTTGAAATTTGTGAGATTTGAGGCGATCGATGGGCAGGGGGACTTCCCTCTTATGAATCATGAAAACATATAGCATCGTAGATCACCGGTATCCATTGATCCATGACCGCACGACATGTACACATATTCGTAAAATCAAAAACACAATGCAATGGTCAATATACCGTTGCTATCGAACAAACTTGCATGACATACATGATGTTATACAGAACTCAATAGGAGTGTTCCTACTAGAGATGATGCCTTGGATACCAAGGCAAATTATAGGAAGACTCACACTTGTCAACCCCAATAAAGTGCAGCCGAGGTTGGCCTCGTAGTTAGAATTTTTGGGATTTGAGGCGATCGAGAGACAGGGGGAACTGCCCTCTTATGAATCATGAAAAAATATAGCATCGTAGGTCACCGGTATCCATTGATCCATGACCGGACGACATGCAAACGTATTAGTAAAACAAAAAGCACAATGCAATGGTCATCATGTCGTTGTTTTCGAAGAAGCTTGCATGACGTATATGATGTTATAAAGAACTCAATAGGAGTGTTCCTACTACAGATGACGCCTTGGATGCCAAGATAAATTTTGGGAAAACTCGCACTTGCCAACCCCAATAAAGCGCAGCCGAGGTTGGCCTCGTAGTTGGAATTTTTGGGATTTGAGGCGATCGATGGGCAGGGGGACTTCCCTCTTATGAATCATGAAAACATATAGCAGTATCATTTGTCACCGGTTTCCATTGATCTACTACCGGATGACATGCACACGTATTCGTAAAACGAAAACCACAATGCAATGGTCAATATGCCGTTGGTTTCGAAGAAACTTGCATGACATACATGATGTTATACAGAACTCAATAGGAGTGTTCCTACTAGAGATGACGCCTTGGATGCCAAAGAAAATTATGAGAAGAATCACACTTGCCAACCCCAATAAAGTGCAGCCGAGGTTGGCCTCGTAGTTGGAATTTTTAGGATTTGAGGCGATCAATGGGCCGGGGGGACTTCCCTCTTATGAATAATGATAAAATATAGCATCGTAGGTCATTGGTATCCGTTGATCCATGACCGGACGACATGCACACGTATTAGTAAACCCAAAAGTACAATGTAATGGTCATCAAGTCGTTGTTTTCGAATAAGCTTGCATGACGTACATGATGTTATAAAGAATTCAATAGGAGTGTTCCTACTAGAGATGACGCCTTGGATGCCAAGACAAATTATGGGAAAACTCACACTTGCCAACCCCAATAAAGTACAGCCGAGGTTAGCCTCGTAGTTGGAATTTTAGGGATTTGAGGCGATCGATGGGCAGGGAGACTTCCCTCTTTTGAATCATGAAAACATATAGCATCATAGGTCATTGGTTTCCATTGATCCACGACCGGATGACATGCACACGTATTCGTAAAACCAAAACCACAATGCAATGGTCTATATGCCGTTGCTTTCGAAGAAACTTGCATGATATACATGATGTTATACAGAACTCAATAGGAGTGTTCCTACTAGAGATAACGCCTTAGATGCCAAAGCAAATTATGGAAAAACTCACACTTGCCAACCCTAATAAAGTGCAGCCGAGGTTGGCCTCGTAGTTGAAATTTTTGGGATTTGAGGCGATTGATGGGTCGAGGGGACTTCCCTCTTATGAATAATGACAAAATATAGCATCGTAGGTCATCGGTATCCATTGATCCATGACTGTACGACATGCACACGTATTAGTAAAACCAAACGCACATTGCAATGGTCATCATGTCATTGTTTTCGAAGAAGCTTGCATGACGTACATGATGTTATAAAGAACTCAATAAGAGTGTTCCTACTAGAGATGACGCCTTGGATGCCAAGAAAAATTATGTGGAAACTCACACTTGCCAATCCTAATAGAGCGCAGGCCTCGTAGTTGGAATTTTTGGGATTGGAGGCGATTGATGGGCCGGGGGGACTTCCCTCTTATGAATCATGAAAAAATTAAGCATCGTAGGTCATCGGTATCCATTGATCCACGACCGGACGACATGCTTACGTATTAGTAAAACCAAGATCACATGCAATGGTCATCATGTCGTTGTTTTCGAAGAAGCTTGCATGACATACATGATATTATACGGAACTCAATAGGAGTGTTCCTACCAGAGATGACGCCTTGGATTCCAAGGTAAATTATGGAGAGACTTACACTTGCCAACCCCATTAAAGTGCAGCCGAGGTTGGCCTCCTTGTTGGAATTTTTAGGATTTTAGGCGATCGATGGGCAGGGGGGACTTCTCTCTTATGAATCTTGAAAAAAATAGCATCGTAGGTCACCGGTATCCATTGATCTGTGACCGGACGACATTCAAACGTATTCGTAAAACTAAAAGCACAATGAAATGGTCATCATGCCGTTGCTTTTGAAGAAGCTTGCATGACATACATGATGTTATACGAAACTCAATAGGAGTGTTCCTACTAGAGATGACGTCTTGGATGCCAAGGCAAATTATGGGGAGACTCACAATTGCCAACCCCAATAAAGCCCAACCGAGGTTAGCCTAGTAGTTGGAATTTTTAGGATTTGAGATGATCAATGGACAGAGGGGACTTTCCTTTCAAGAATCATGAAAAAATATCGCATCGTAAGGCACTGGTGTCCAGTGATCCACGACCGGACGACATGTACACGTATTAGTAAAACCAAGATCACATGCAATGGTCATCATGTCGTTGTTTTTGTAATATCCCGAATATGTCTTCCGTCGCTAAAATAAAAAGTTGTTAATTAATTAAGGCTTTGCACGCCTAAGTTAAGGAAATTCAATTTTAAGACTAACGGTGAAATCCGTTTCTGAATATAAATTCCAGAAGTCGTTCAACCGACTACTGTATTAGGGTTTTTGCGTCCGATAGAATTTTCGTTCGAGAACTCAGATCGAAAAACCGTCTGACTTTACATTCACTTATTTTGCGATACGAGTCTTATGGTAAAAGTCAATTTTAATTATTTTTCCGGGCGAAATTTGGACTGTCATGTCTCAATTTTTCTTTGGATTTCAGAAATCAAATTATGCTTTCCGACTAAGTAAATTATTTCCAATCTAATGGTTGAATTAGTTTTCACCGGAAACGTAACCGTCTAAGAAATTAATTAATCAATTTCAATATGCAGTATTAGACCCGTAATCGAGATATTTTGGAATTAAAATCCCTCCCAAACCGCCACCTACACCCCCCTTTAGTCATCCTTCTTACTTTATTAACTTAAATATCATCTCTTAGTCATCACACTCTCTCTCATCTCTCTCCCTAATAACCCCCCCCCCCCCCCCAATCTCTTTCTCTCTTCTCTCTCTTGTTCTTCATCTTCAAGATCCTCAAGTGTGTTCATCAAATTCTTCAAGCATCCAAGCTCCATAACTTAATCATCTACCGATCGATTTCAAATCCGAGTTCATAGTTAGCAAGGTGAGAGCCTCCTCTTCATTACTATCCAAACAAAATTCCATTCCTTCGCTTCTTGAAATTTTCGAAATTAGTAAGAGAGGAAGAAGATGATGTTCTGAGTTTATGACTTGATTATGTATGCTTAGGAATGGATTTCCATGGTTAGAATCAAGTAGAAATCATCCTCCTTATTTATATTGTAATAACCGAAAATTTAGAGGGATAGGGTTTGATGTTTTAAATTCATGATTTTAGATTATTGGTTTGTGGATTATCGCTCTAGGTATTGATATATTGATGTATGAATTGTTTTGAAATTTTCTAAAAATAAAAATGAAAATGTAAGAGATGAAGAAGCATGATTTTGATTGAGTAATTGTTATGTTTTTTATGATATGATTTGATATATATGATGTAGGAAGCATGTAGTTCAACATATATTTAATTTAGATTTTTCTAAAAATAAAAATGAAATTGTTGGAGACGAAGAATCGTCGATAGAATTAGTTGTGATGTTAATATGGATTTATGGTTTGCATATTAGTTAATCTATGTGGTTAATGATGATAATTGGAAAGTTTGAACAAAATCTAAGAACGTCAAACTTTTCGTAAGAGACGAAGAGTCGAGCGTAATCGTCGATAGGAAAATCGAACGAGAAAACTAATCGAATATTAGTAATTGTTGATATGTTAGGGTAGTTGTTGAATTAATTGAGAATTAACTAATAACTTTGGAAAATCGAGTTCTTAGACCAATATAAATGACGTGAATTAGTTAAGTAGTGGTTTATAATGATGTTAATGCATTAAGATGTTCATTACTAAGTAAGAAGATGATAGAATCTAATTTGATTTGAATTGAATTAGTAAAACTTCAAGAAACGAAGAAAGTAAGTAAGTACGTAAAAGAAGAAATAAGGAATCGAGACTTTATATGTTGATTGATTTGAGTTCGTAGTCGATTAATAAGTAGGAATGAAGTTAATGAAGATTTCATATAGGTTATAAAATAGAAAATAGAAGTTGAATATTAAAATTGAATTGAAATTGAAATGGAAATTCTAAGTATAAATGATTGGTTGAAAAGACGAGAAGTAATCGTCGTAGTTTTAATCGAGGAACGAGAAAGTATACACGTTAGATAATTACGGGACTTGACTGTAATGTGATAGAAATTTCATGCACATAAAGGTTGTATAGCATTGATCGAACCTAGGGAATCGTGCGTCGAGTTTTACGAGCGATTAGGGTTTCTCGGCAGTTTTGCGACCCTTCACGGAAACGGTCATAACTCTTTGCTCGTTTAATGGAATCAAGATCTGTAAATTGGGCAGTAAACTAGACATCCGTGTCTTTCTTTTGGTACCAAGTACATCCCCTGTTTCGAAGTATTCTGTTCTATAGAGGCTCCAGACTTACTGCCTTGTGCAGAAAATTTCGGGAACTCATTTTCTTAAGTTGAATTCTTTTCAACTTAATTCCTTAAGAACTTTTAAGTCGTTAAGAGTTATCGACTTCTGTTATTAACTAATCTAAATGTCAAGTAAGGAACCGAGTTAGTTCTAAACAAGATGTGTTTGAGTCTCGTTCCTTCGTTAATCAAAAGAAATTAGTTAAAGTGCAAATGCTTAAAAGTCTTAACCGAATTCGAATTGCTTTTTCTTTAATCGTCTCGACCAATTTACTAAAGCATGTTTGATTGCGATAGAAGGAGGAAGTCGCAATTAGAAGAAAGGACGGAAGACCGAAGACAGAAGCTTTAGTTGTTCTGTATATCGCCTAAGGTGGGCTTTTTTCTATATATCAAATAAAATGAGCGATGCTCGAAAATATTTACTTACTGATTAGATAAGTGTGTCTTCAAATTGATTATCAGTGCATAAAAGATTTGTTTTATGTGAGTTCTTTTGTGCCTTTCTGAGTTAGCCAAAGGGGGCTAACTAAGCGATCGGATTCTGAGTTAACCGGAAGGGTTTTCCAGAGTTAGTGTACACGGTAGCCGGTGTGTGTGGTACTCTGTTGAGGGGTAGCCAGCCACGGTGAATAGAACATGCGCGGAAGAAGTATACTCTTCCCCGGCGTTGAAATAGAAGTTGGGCAAGTTGAACGTAACATCAATCAGAAAAATGCTTGATCAAGCTATATTGTGAAAAGAGGAAAATGTTTAGTAAGCACGGGCCTTTGATGAAAAACCCCGATGCGTTACTTTTTGAGATGCCTGATTAATCTATACTCTTATGATATGTTTTCGACACTGTGCCCACTAAGTATGTTTATACTTAGCCCTGCATGTATTTATAAATGTGCAGGTTGAGTGACGGAAGCGGCGGAGGTTGAGTAGAGTTGTACATAGGAAAGAAGAACAATGTTTCAGTCTACGTTATTCCGCTGCAAAACTATTTCATTTTGATGTATAACTTTTGATCTAAGTTTCGTACTTTAAACTTAGTCTACTCTGATAACAAACTTCATCGAGTGATCCTTCGAGATCGACTCTCTTTTAATAATAAAATCGGTTTATAGATATCAACTTGTTTATTATTATTGGTTAAGGCATCAATTCAGTATTTATTCCTCCTTCTTCCCCGCTTCTTTAATCCAACCCCTAATCACACCCCGGCTTTGCCGTCCCTCGGGATTTAGGGCAGTGACAGAGTGGTATCAGAGGAATTGTTTCTGCTCTGCATCCAAAATTCTTTCAAGTTAGTCCTACAGAGCATTTGTTTATGCTCTGCACCCGAGTCTTCGTTGAAGTAAAGTTTAGTTTGTATTACTAAACTTAAGAATGTAGTCAACAACTCAACTTCCCGCTACGTCGACTCAACCGAAGAAGAAAAGAAAGAAAAGTTTCAGAAGTGTTGTTTCTTTATCTCAGGAAGTTTATGAATAAGTATGTTGTGAATAAGTATGCAAGTATGTTGTGAATAAGTATGCCAATTGTCAAGTATGAATTTATTGAAGTATAATTGTTATACTTTGTGATATTATGTGAAATTATTTGAGTTATAATTTCTTTGATTGAGATGTATGTCGGCATGAGAACTTAAACTATTACTCTAAGACTTTTCCCAATTTTTTTAGAACATAGAATTGATAAGAAGCATTGGTTCCAAAATTATTCGAAAAGCGATCATGAAACAAGAAGAACCGAACCTATTATAGACGAATGTCACATGCGTATAAGTGACATGAACAAAGTCTCTTTGGAGTCAACTTTGTTTTAATAATTAAAGAATCGATAAGTTAAAAGTTGGAAGAAAAAAATCTCGGAAATTTTTTTTTATTTATTATTCTTTTTATTAAGTGTTTAAGTGAAATTTCTTAAAATTGCTAGATGCTTAAGATAAGTTGTTAATTAAGTGGTTAAAGTATTGCAATTTGAATAATGGAATATTCTAATTGTAATTTAAGAATTCCTTAAGATATGTTATTATCCTACCAGTTACCGATCCGTGTTCTCTTAAAATCTTTGTAAGATGGCTACTAGATGCGTCACGGCTCGGAAGAGCCAACCCCTGAGATAGCGTACCATGGTAGACGAGATCTTGGATAAGTACTATGACTACGAGGTAGACCCAAACCACGACATAGGACAGATAGTCAGTGACTTCGCTGCACGTTACCACGCAGCTCGACACTTTATTACAGAGCGTCAGGCTATAGCAGATTTGATCGGACGGCTTCCCGACGAGTGGCGTGGGTGGGCACACGACATCGCCTGGTACTATCTTACATTGGTCGGTGACGCCACCGAGCCGACAGGTGACTTTTCCAGATTCGCTCTATCTTACACGAGTGTTTCTTTGAGAGTAGGTTCATGGTGTCTGTTCCTGTTCTCGAGCACCACTCCTACATCCACATCCCAGCTCCTCTTGTGCCAGAGCCTTTTGTCATGGATCCGGAGTTAGCTGCACTGTTAGAGTTGCCACCGGTTCTTACACCCGTCGGGGATTTGTTTCCAGAAGCAGGGTACCTGGAGATTGACGCAGAGTTTGCTGCGATGTTAGAGCTTCCTTCCCCACTTGCACCACCTGAGGAGGTTCCTGCAGAGACAGCTTTACTCGTAGGGGACGAGGGTTCGACCTCTGACCTACCCCAGTCTTGGACGAGGGTCCGAGGACAGTTTGAGGCAGGACCATCCGGGGTCCGTTCTGCAGAGGCATACGTGCCTAGTCCACCCCCTGAGCACCTACTTCCCCCGAAGAAGCGGACGGTAGTGACCAGCTTCGACGACCTAGTCCCACTCTTAGAGAGGACCGTTTCGGAGGTGCCTCCGCCACCACCTCTAGTGCTTTGGGACGGCACCACACTCAGGGTTGACGAGGCGCTTCAGCTAGTCTTTGGTACAAACTCGAAGGAGGATTCAGAGGAGGATCCGGAGGAAGACCCAGAGAAGGAGGACCCCGAGGAGTTTCAGGCCGTAGAGGGCAGCACAGACTCGACTGCAGCCTTTTGAGCAGAGAGTCTTAGACGTATAGTAGTTTTTGTTAGAACTGTCTTGTACATAGTTCGGATCAGTAGACTTCTTTTTGTAGTACTCTAAACGGATATGAAATTTTATGAATCGTTCCCGTTCTAGTACTTCCGATAGATACGGAGATGCAACCTGTTAGTGCACCCAGTACATAGATAGGCAGTTAGCCTAGCTTAGACTAATTGTAGTCTAGCTTTTTGGTATAAGTCCTCGTGGAGGCAAAATTAGTACTCTTTTTGACATGTATATATATATAACTCCGTGAGTGGACTTTGATCCAGTGAACGTTTGTTCTTACCATGTTTCGATGCTTGCTCGTAATTAACTTGTGAAGTTAAAAGTTTCATAGAAGTAGTGCGGATGATATTATCTATTTATTTCCGTGAACCCGTTTAAAGTTGGGAGAATCTTACTAAGTGGGTGAAAAAAAAATTATTAAAACAAAAGTGCTAATAAGAAATTCTTGTTGTCTATAGTTTCAAAATGCTACTAAGAGTAGAAAACAATAGAAGAGGACCTGGTAGACCTAGGGGACCAGGTAGACGACAAGCAAGAGGTGAAAGGGAAGAGGAACAAAAACGTCACGAAACCCCTCCACCTTCACCACCACCATCTCCACCACCACCCCGTCGTGATATTGAGGACCTATTCCTCAAACGAAACCCACCCGTGTTTAATGGATCTGGTAACCCGAGCGATGCTGAGCTTTGGGTGTGATCTATTGAGAGAATCTTTAAACTCCTCAGATGTTCTGATGAGGAGCGTCTTTTGTGTATCGCATTTCAACTCTCCGGACCAGCTGACTATTGGTGGGAGGCTAGGCAGAAGGTCATACCAGCTGAACACTTGGCTCATTTTACTTGGGACGAATTTAAGGAGGCATTGTACGATAAATACGTGCCTAAGACTTATAGAGCGCAGAAAGAGGCTGAGTTCTACAATCTGAAACAAGGGAAGATGACGGTCAAGGAATATGATGCGAAGTTCTGTGAGTTATCAAGATATGCGCTGGAGCAAGTAGATACCGAGGATAAGATAGCAAAGAAGTTCCGTGGGGGACTTAAGCACGAGCTAGGTGTAGCACTAGCCAGTCACAGAGGACTGAGCTACACGGAAATACTAGGACGAGCCCTAGAGATGGGGGCCGTAGTGCCTGATGAAAAGAAAATCATAACACCCGCACCAACCCCAAACCAGACTCAGAATCGAGGCCATTTCGGCAACAACAATAATAATAACTACCAGGGAAAACGGAAATGGGAAGGAGGAAACAACAGTGGCTACTATCAGCACTTCAACAATCAGGAAAACCAGAATGGTAATCAGCGAGGCTATCAGCAGCCTAACTAGAATAACAACTATGGCAAGAAGCCATGGCAAGGGAACAATCAGTCACGACTGTATATACAAGGGAATAATCAAGCAGGACCGTGGAAAGGAAACGGCCAGCAGGGTCAGTCACTGGGGCAGCAGAGGAACAACAACCAGGGAGGGAATAACTAAGGGAGGATCACCGTTCCTGCCTGTCCAAAGTGTAATAGGGTACACTACGGTGTCTGTCAAGCAAGCTCTGGTATTTGCTTCAACTGTGGACAAAAGGGGCATTTTAAGAAAGATTGCTCGAAACCGTTGCGAGCAGTAGGGCAAAACCAGTATGGTCAGCCCCAACCTTTAAGGGCAATTCAGGCACAGCGACAGCAGTAGATGACGCAGCAGCAGTATCAACAACACGCCCAACAGCAACAGAATGCAAGGGCATTCACGATCAAGCAGAATGCGCAGCATAAGGGTAAGGGAAACCTGGCAGGTATGGGTAAACTTCATAATACCCCTATAAAGATATTGTTTGTTACTGGCGCATCGCATTCTTTCATTCCTGGCTCATGTGCGGATAACTTAGATATCAGACCTGAACGAGCTAATCACGCTTTGAGAGTAGCTACACCCTTAGGAGAGATCACAACTTCTACGCATGTTTGCTCTAACCTAGAACTAGAAATTGGAACTCTTAAGGTTAAGGCGAACAACTTGAATGTTATGATAATGTGGGATGTAGATATAATCTTAGGAATGGATTGGTTGTCTGAGAATTATGTCACGATTCTCTGCAACGAGAGAAAAATTTCTTTCCAACCCCCGGGAAAAGAGCCAACAGAATTCCATGGGATTTCGATGGGCAAGAGAATACCGATAATATCCGCTCTACAAGCCAAGAAGTTGATGAAGAAGAAGAATTGCAAAGCTTATCTTGTGTACCTAAGTGGAGAACCGGGTGCCGAAAAGACCATACAAAAATATAGCATCGTTGGAATTTTTGGGATTTGAGGCGATCGATGGGCAGTGGGGACTTCCATCTTATGAATCATGAAAAAATATAGCATCGTAGGTCATCGTTATCCATTGATCCATGACCGGACGACATGTACACGTATTCGTAAAACTAAAAGCACAATGTAATGGTCATTATACCATTGCTTTTAAAGAAGCTTGCATGACATACATGATGTTATACAAAACTCAATAGGAGTATTTCTAATAGAGATGAAGTCTTGGATGCCAAGGCAAATTATGGGGAGACTCTGTCACGCCCCGACTCTCGAGGTGCGACTTACGAATAACAACACAACCTAAATAACTAACAATCAACTCAAATACGGGGAACATGCTCGGGGAAACATTAATGAAAAACAAAGCAATCGAATAAGGCTTTCAAAATCACATATACACAAGGGTATGATAAGAATTTCATGCTGACGAGGGGTAAGATTTCAACAAATACAAGAATACCAAAAGTATATCAAGTCAGCAAGAATCAGGTTCAACCAAACGTTCACAGTCAACGAGCCTATAGCTCGGACACACAAGTCAAAAAGTTAAGAATTCAACAAGTTTTCAAAATCATCGAGCACAACACTCGGAATAAAAAACATGAGTATCAGAGTATAAGTATCAACAGACATCAAATTCAAAGGGTTGCAACGGAAACTAGCATCAAAACCCAACATTTGCACATATGAAGACGTACAAACACCAGTCTAATATTCAACTCGACTCAACCAAAAGAACCGCACCACACCACTAAGTATCCATGCCATCGCCATCCAGTCAACCTGCATGTTTAGAAACACACGCAGGGCTGAGTACTTCGTACTCAGTGAACACAAGCCAAAACATTTGATATAAAGATGCTTTTTAAAGCTATAACCATTGAACTTGCCTTGCCGAACATCACAAGTACTTAAGCAGTTAAAAACAGTTTTACTTGTGCATGTTAAAAACATTTTACTTTCGAAGGGACTGGCTAGTCAAATAATCATATATATATATATATATATATCAAACAGTATGCATCATCTGTCACTAACAATCTTACTGTGCCGAGAAGTAGGCCTCCTTCTCAAACACTGTGACCGGCCTAACCGAAGTAAGGCTCACAGTCACCTCAACATTTAACATACCACACGTGGGTTCCCTGTCTTTCACAGGATAATAACATCTTCACATAAACAGATGATAACACATACCAAACTTCAATAAAAACGGCAAGTCAATCGCATTTAAAATCAATAGTAATAATATTCAATAGCATAAATAACTTTCATCGGTAGTTTTGGTTCAGAAAAGCCCACCTGACTTCCGAAGATTCTAGCTAGGTGGTTTAAGGGCTATTCGTCCTTGCTTAACGATCCGTCCGGCTCGATCCTTCATAGACCGACATCGATAAGAAAATAAGATACGCAAAGACGGACAAAAAGGCGTTGAACTCAACTGAAGGATATCTACTTGAGTCGTTTCTCTCTTCGCTTTTACTTTTCTAAAGGATTTCGCGTTCTCGTCTTTGAACTATTAACTCCACTCGATGATTGGTTAATATTACTAACCAACGTTCTAATACTTCTCGCTTTACTTATGAAATGTCATCTATTTACATTCCATTACTCGATTTTCCTTTTAAAACTAAATTAATTCTCGATTTAATAATCAATAGCTCAATCATTTTCATACAAATAATTTAGTAGTTCTTCACATTACAAATAATATCATGCATTTAAACACTTACTCAATTACATAACAAATCCAAATAAAACAAACACACTTCAAGATACATTAACATTTATTCAAATTAAACATTAGAACTTAACTCGATTATGCATTTCTTTTCATAAAAACTCAAACGACATACTTTATCTTTTCTTAGTTTATAGACAACGCTTTGTTCCAAATTCGTTATCTTAAGGAGTATTTTATAAATTTTTTCTCAATTAATACAACTTCTCTTTAAATTATTATTAACTCTTATGAAATTGGAATTTCTTTTCCATTTCTAATTCGATTCTCATTTCTTAACTCAACTATTATTTTTCTAATTACTAACTCGGTAATTTCTCTCGGTTTATTTTTAATTCGTATAGTTTGAAAACAACGTACCCAATTAATTAACTTTAATTAGTTTCTTTCAAATCTATTACTCGACATCTTATGCTACTATTATTTTCTTGATTAATTATACGAGTAATTAACTCAACTCGTCTAGTATATTTTCTTTATTCGATTAAAACTTTTTTTTACTTCTTATCACTTAATTCTTTTTAACTGATTTTTCTCAATTCTTGTTCACTTAATTAATACATCTTTCTTCTTTGTTCTTAACTTAAAACCACTTTCTTGCTTAATAATTTCTTTTATTTTTCAATAAACATTATTATAACAAAATTAGTTTATCTTATTAGTTAAATTATAAAATTTCTTTTTGGTTTAATTTATTAAAAATTCAAATCTTCAAGTTTTATTACAAGAACACTTATTAGACATATCTTTTTATGCATTTTTATACTTTTAATACTTTAAAAGCTTTTAAACTTCATTCTTTTTATTACAAAAACTTCTATCTTTATTCACAATTCATATTAGTATTTATACACACATTATAACATCTAAACATCCAATCTTCTATATTATCACAATTTAATTTCTTTAAAATCTTAACATGCAATTCCATTTTCTTAAACTTAACAACATGTATGATTACATCAACATATCACATAATAGATTCATGATCAAAACATCACTTAAATCATCAACAAAATCAACAAAATAATTTCTCCAATTCTTCCTAAAACACACGGCATTCATAGTGTTTTTAGGGCATTTTATTTCTCAATTTTTCATGCATATAATCTCATTCTAAACATGAATAAAATCATAAATCAAGCATCAAAATAATAATAACTCAAGGAATTAATATTTTCCTATTTTTCCTCTAATTTTCGGTATTAATCAATTTTTTAGGGATTTAAATTCTTTTTCTTCTCTTAATTCACCGATTAAATCCTAATGTTCGATTCTCCTAACGATTTCTTCTCACTCGATCTTCATATTAACAACCTAAGTTTGCCTAAACATAAAATAAATACTATGCATGCATGTTTTCTTCCTTTTAGGACTTAGAGATATACATATATACAATTAATCAAATGAATATCATACTTTAAATTAAATGGATCTCTTCTCCTTGACTTCTTGGAATCGAAATTGGAAGGGAAATTGAGCTTCAAACTTTAGCTTGGATGAAAGGAAGAACTCTTCTTGAATCCTCAAAGAAAAGATTAATACAAAAATTAATCATTCATCTCTTTTAGGGCTTAAGAGCCAAAATGAAGAAAATGGAGATGATTGTTTGAATTTCAATTCAAGAACTTGAAGGATTATTACATTTTTCTTGAAGATAAGGATTAACTAGATGAAGGATGATGCTTTTTACTTCATTTCCATGGGTGACAAGCTTGAATTCAAGGTTGCATGGAAGAAAACTACAATGTATGTGTGTGTGTGTGAGTGCCAAGAGTGAGGGAGAGAGTAGAGAGAGTATTTTTCTTTTCTTTCCTTTTGGTGTTGGATGGAATGAATGAATGAAATGAAATTCACCCTTTTGAATCAAAGAGAGAAATCGAGAGAGAGAGAGTGTATGGAGCTTGCATGTGCATCCAACAAAGAGAATAAACATGATGGCATGTAGTATTGGAAATTGGAAATGTTAAAGTGATTGATAGATAGTTGATGTGATGTGGTTTGCATGTAATCTTTTGGTAAGATTGCTAAGAAGACATAATGATGATAATTAGTATTGGGAATTGGAGAGAGATGGGAGAGAGGTGATGAGGTGGCATGAGAGGGAGAGAGGTGTGACGACACTTGTCCTCGTCGTGTCGTTACGGGTGTTAATTACCCGGTCGTAAAGGTTTTCCGGATAAAACGATTCGTATTAATTCATTTATGCTATAAACGAGTCTAACCTCTTCTCGTCTCATTTCCGACACTAAAACATCTCAATCCTATTTCACGTCTCAATTAAAAGATTAACGGTTTCGAACATTTAGTCTTTTAAATCTTAAAAGATTTTAGTCGGCTTGTTAATTCGTTATTAATCCTTTAAAGATTAATTCTTCATTACTCTTCTCAATTTATTCTCGGATAAGCTCTTATCCTATCTCAATGACCTTTAAAGAAATTCTAGGTTCAAAGATCTTAATTCAACTCTATTCTAAGTTCATCGGTGTAAATAAATTTCTCGGCGATCAACATTATTCTTCTTCAATTAAACAAATTCCTCGGGGTTTTTCTGGAATTTAATCTCATACTCATTTTCATATAAATAAACTCAACATATTCATCACATTATCATTTCAAGAAATTGAACAGATAAATTCACACAATAACACATAAGACGTTCCAAACGTTTTACTCATTTCTCTTTATTTTAAAAGAAAATTTTTATTCCACAAATCTCATCTTTTAACTTACTCGGTTAGTTATAACGCTCTCTAAAGATATAAAAGCTCGGGGTATCACAGACTCACAATTGCCAACCCCAATAAAGCGCATCCGACGTTAGCTGCGTAGTTGGAATTTTTGGGATTTGAGACGATCGATGGGCATGGGGGACTATCCTCTCAGGAATCATTAAAAAATATCGCATCGTAAGGCACTGGTGTCCAGTGATCCACGACCGGATGACATGCACACGTATTAGTAAAACCAAGATCACAATGCAATGGTCATCATGCCGTTGCTTTCGAAAAAGCTTGCATGACATACAAGATGTTACACGGAACTCAATAGGAGTGTTCATACTAGAGATGACGCTTAGGATGCCAAGGCAAATTATGGGGAGACTCACACTTGCCAACCCTAATAAAGTGCAGCCGAGGTTGGCCTCGTATTTGGAATTTTTGGGATTTGAACCGATCGATGGGTAGGGGGACTTCCCTCTTATGAATCATGAAAAATTATAACATCGTAGGTTACCGTTAACCATTGATCCACAACCGGACGACATGCACACGTATTCGTAAAACAAAATGCACAATGTAATGGTCATCATGTCGTTGCTTTCGAAAAAGCTTGCATGACGTAGATGTAGCTATACGAAACTCAATAGGAGTGTTTCTACTAGAGATGACGTCTTCGATACCAAGGCAAATGGAAACTCACAATTGCCAATCCCAATAAAGCGCAGCCGAGGTTAGCCTCGTAGTTGGAATTTTTAGGATTTGAGACGATCGATGAGTAAGGGTGACTTCCTTCTAAGGAATCATGAATAAATACCGCATCGTAAGGCACCGGTGTCTAATGATCCATGACCGGACGACATGCACACGTATTAGTAAAACCAAGATCACAAAACAATGGTCATCATGTCGTTGTTTATGAAGAAGCTTGCATGACGTACATGATGTTATAAGAAACTCAATAGGAGTGTTCCTACTAGAGATGACGCCTTGGATGCTAAGGCAAATTATGGGGAAACTCATACTTGCCAACCCCAATAAAGTGCAGCTGAAGTTGGCCTCGTAGTTGAAATTTTTGGGATTTTAGGCGATCGATAGGCTGGGGGACTTCTCTCTTATGAATCATGAAAACATATAGCATCATAGGTCACCGGTGTCCATTGATCCATGACCGGACGACATGCACACGTATTCGTAAAACCAAAACCACAATGCAATGGTCATCATGTTGTTATTTTCGAAGAAGCTTGCATGACGTACATGATATTATACGGAACTCAATAGGAGTGTGCCTACTAGAGATGACGCCTTGGATGCCAAGGGAAATTATGAGGAGACTCACACTTGCCAACCCCAATAAAGCGAGCCGAAGTTGGCCTCGTAGTTGGAATTTTTAGGATTTGAGGTGATCGATGGGCAGGGGGGACTTCCTTCTTATGAATCACGAAAAGATATAGCATCGTAGGTCACCGGTATCCATTGATCCACGATCGGACGACATGCACACATATTCGTAGAACCAAAAGTACAATGCAATGTTCATCATGCCGTTGCTTTCGAAGAAGCTTGCATGATGTACATAATGTTATACGGAACTCAATAGGAGTGTTCCTACTAGAGATGACGCCTTGGATGCCAAGGCAAATTATGGGGAGACTCACACTTGCCAACCCCAACAAAGTGCACCCGAGGTTGGCCTCGTAGTTGGAATTTTTGGGATTTGAGGCGATCGATGGGCGGGGTAGACTTCCCTCTTATGAATCATGAAAAAAATATAGCATCGTAGGTCACCAGTATCCATTGATCCACGATCGGACGACATGCACACATTCATAAAACCAAAAGCACAATGCAATGATCATCATGCCGCTGCTTTCCTAAAAGCTTGCATGACATACATGATGTTATACGAAACTCAATAGGAGTGTTCCTACTAGAGATGACGTCTTGGATGCCAAGGCAAATTATGGGGGGACTCACAATTGCCAATCCCTATAAAGCGCAATTGAGGTTAGCCGCGTAGTTGGAATTTTTGGGATTTGAGACGATCGATGGGCAGGGGGCACTTCCCTCTCAGGAATATTGAAAAAATATCGCATCGTAAGGCACCGATGTCTAGTGATCCACGACCGGACGACATGTACACGTATTAGTAAAACCAAGATCACAAAACAATGGTCATCATATCGTTGTTTATGAAGAAGCTTGCATGACGTATATGATGTTATAAGAACCTCAATAGGAGTGTTCCTACTAGAGATGACGCCTTGGAAGCTAAGGCAAATTATGGAGAAACTCACACTTGCCAACCCCAAAAAAGAGCAGCCGAGGTTGGCCTCGTGGTTAGAATTTTTGGGATTTTAGGCGATCGATGGGCTGGGGGGACTTCCCTCTTATGAATCATGAAAACATAAAGCATCGTAGGTCACTGGTGTCCATTGATCCATGACCGGATGACATCCATACATATTTGTAAAACCAAAACCACAATGTAATGGTCATCATGTTGTTGCTTTCGAAGAAGTTTGCATGACGTACATGATGTTATACGGAACTCAATAGAAGTGTGCCTATTAGAGATGACGCTTTGGATGCCAAGGCAAATTATGGGGAGACTCACACTTGCCAACCCCAATAATGCGCAGCCGAGGTTGGCCTCGTAGTTGTAATTTTTTGGAGTTGAGGTGATCGATGCGCATGAGGGACTTCCCTCTTATGAATCACGAAAAGATATAGCATTGTAGGTCACCGGTATCCATTGATCTACGACCGGACCACCTGCACACATATTCGTAGAACCAAAAGTACAATGCAATGTTCATCATGCCGTTGCTTTCTTAAAAGTTTGCATGATGTACATAATGTTATACGGAACTTAATAGGAGTGTTCCTACTAGAGATGACATCTTGGATGCCAAGGCAAATTATGGGAAGACTCACACTTGCCAAACCCAATAATGCGTAGCCGAGGTTGGCCTCGTAGTTGGAATTTTTAGGATCTGAGACGATCGATGGGCAGGTGGGACGTCCCTCTTATGAATCATGAAAAAATATTGCATCGTAGGGCACTGGTGTCTAGTGATCCATGACCGGACGACATACACACATATTAGTAAAACCAATAGCACATTGCAATGGTCATTATGTCGTTGCTTTCGAAGAAGCTTCCATGACGTACGTGATGTTATACAGAACTCAATAGGAGTGTTCCTACAAGAGAAGATGTCTTGGATGCTTAGACAAATTATGGGGAGACTTACACTTGCCAACCCTAATAAAGTGCAACTGAGGTTGGCCTCGTAGTTGAAATTTTTGAGATTTGAGGCAATCGATGGACAGGGGGGACTTCCCTCTTATAAAACATGAAAAAATATAGCATCGTAGGTCACCGGTATCCATTGATCCACGACCAGATTGCATGCACACGTATTCGTAAAACCAAAAGTACAATGCAATGGTCATCATGCCGTTGCTTTCGAAGAAGCTTGCATGACGTACATGATGTTATACGGAACTTAATAGGAGTATTCCTACTAGAGATGACGTCTTGAATGCCAAAGCAAATTATGGGGAGACTCACACTTGCTAACCTCAATAAAGTGCAGCCGAGGTTGGCCTCATAGTTGAAATTTTTAGGATTTGAGACGATCGATGGACAAGGGGGACTTCTCTCTTATGAATCATGAAAAAATATCCCATCGTAGGTCACCGGTGTCCAGTGATCCACGACCGGACGACTTGCACACGTATTAGAAAAACTAAAAGCACAATGCAATGGTCATCATGTCGTTGCTTTTGAAGAAGCTTGCATGACGTACATGATGTTATACGGAACTCAATAGGAGTGTTCCTACTAGAGATGACGTCTTGGATGCCAAGGCAAATTATGGGGAGACTCACACTTGTTAACCTCAATAAAGCGCAGCCGAGGTTGGCCTCATAGTTGACATTTATGGGATTTGAGACGATCAATGGACAAGGGGGACTTCCCTCTTATGAATCATGAAAAAAATATCGCATCGTAGGTCACCAGTGTCCAGTGATCCACGACCAGACGACATGCACACGTATTAGAAAAACTAAAAGCACAATGCAATGGTCATCATGTCGTTGCTTTTGAAGAAGCTTGCATGACGTACATGATGTTATGCGGAACTCAATAAGAGTGTTTCTACTAGAGATGACGCCTTGGATGCCAAGGCAAATTATGGGGAGACTCATCCTCCACCTCTGTTATTATCACTTGTGTTTGTTCCTTGTGATTAATTCCCTAAGGAGGATGCTTTCCTGTATTTTCTTCCACTTTGGCCAATGCCTTTGCCAAATGAACAATTTGAACATTGGTCTAATTCATACCAGCTCGAATTTCATTTCGAAATTTCTCACTTTCCTTGACCATATTCTCAATGGCCTCTTCCCATGGTGCTCGCTTTTGATGTGGCGGCTGATACACCTGTTGCTGTTGTCGTTGGTAATTCTGTTGTTGTGGTGGTCCTCCCTGATACTGTGGCTGTTGTTGATGCTGGGCATACTGTTGAGACGATCCCGGTATGCCTGTATTATACAGTTGGGGTTGACCATCTTGCTTCCATCTGAAATTAGGATGATCCCTCCATCCTCGATTGTAAGTGTTGGAGAAGGGATCATGCTTCCTATGAAATCCTTCGTTTCCCCCCATAGCATTTACATCCATTATGTCTTCACTGAAATTAGGGCAATTCTTATATTGATGCCCTGTTGCATCGTAGAGGCCACACTGTCATACCTTCTTCTGTATGGTCAAACTACTTAGCAGTGCCTTGATCTCTTTCATTTCCTTGCTCAATGCTATAAGGTTATTTTTTTCTTCTTCCTTAGCTGGTAAATCCCTATTCCTCTCATGTCCGTCATCTCTTGATTCCTCAGCCATCGCTCCCAATATTTTGAAGATTTCTTGGGGAGTTTTGGCCATCAATGATCCATTGCATGCAGCTAACACCAACCCTCGATCATTCCTCTGCATGCCTTTTACAAAGCTCTCAACTTGATCCTTAGGAGTGATCTAATGGTGCGGGCAGTTGCTCAGAAGCTGCATAAATCGAGTCCAATACTCATAGAAGAATTCCAGTCCATCTTGTTTGATGTTTCTGATTTCCCATCTAAATTCTCTCAACTCTTGTTGCTGGAAAGAATTCGTCTAAGAAGCATTGTTGCATTTCTGCCCAAGAAGTAACACTTTCTTGGGGTAAATTATATAGCCATCTCCTTGCACGATCCACCAACGAGAATGGAAAGAGTACCAACTTCACATACTCCTGTTGGTTTTCGTTCCATTGGCGCATCACTGTCATTTCAAAATCCTGGAGATGAGTGTGGGGGTCATCCCCAGCATATCCATTAAACTTTAGTAAGACCTGTATTGTGCTGGGGGGTCATCCCCAGCGTATTACAGCATTCAATGGATTGCATGCGCACTAACAATTCCTTTTCAAATGGAGTTAGCTCTTTTCCTTTTGAACATACATTGTGCTTCTTACACATTGGTTGGATATTTGATGTATCGACGTCACCCTTCAAATATTTCCTCTTTACAACTCTCTTATTCTTCCATTTAACATAGTCTGATCCAACAGAGAAACTACATGCTGGCTCCTCCACCAAAAATGGTGCAACAGTAGGAAGCAAGTTGTCCTCGTATGTTGACAATTCTATAGGCCTCTGCATGACACATGGATTAAATAAGTAAAATCAATATATAATAATGCAATTGCACGTTATCTGTGAACGCAAGAATAATTTAACTCACCACAATAAGGGAATCCATTTCCAACATGATCTTCACTTTATCATAACTGCATCCGCGGTTGGATTTCCATCATACTAGACGAGGGAATGTAGATTCCCAAGTGGGCACTCTTTCAGAAAAATCTTCTCCAAACTGAGGCACAACCTCATATAACCAAGCTTGTAAAGCATACAAGAAGCCAAACATATCAATTACGACCTGCTTGCCTTTCTCTACATGTATCACAGCACGATCGCGAGCAGAAAACAACTCGTCACACAAGTAGCTATAACTAATATTTCCCCATGGCCATTGTATGAATGTTTCGATTGAGTCAGCCAGATGCAGGTAATGATGGTCCACTGCCTTATTTATATTATCATAAGGTAGAAGGGCTCCGTATAAAAATACAAGCAGTGCAAGTTTAAAACAGAGCTCCCCACTTCCCTTTTTTTTCATTACGTTCATTTTTGAATGCTTCTTTGATATCATCAAATTTAATGATGGCTCGACCATGAAATACATTCTTATGTATGTCAGATTCCGTAGGGGGTTCCATCATCGGCCCAAAAGTTAGCCTGGTCATGATGTAGTAATCATGTTTGCTAAACTCAAGCAAACGGTTGTTCAATTCGAAGATAGGCACACCATGATTAGACTTTGTATCACGCAAATGGAGCAGACCATTATACAGTAATTGTAACTGAAATTGCCTATTTATTTTTCTCAAATCCCACAAATGCCCAAAACAGGACGTCTTAAACTGATTTAGATTGTCATTGTTTAACTTTTTTTCGATAAGCTCGACAGCAGCCTTTAAATGACAACGACTGGATATCGAACCTCCTATGTATAAAACGTCCCAAATCAGGTGGAAATAATTGTAACATAATTCAAGCTCCACATTTCCCCCAACAAAATTGAAGCATCTTATTGATATGCTATGTCGTAGTCATAACATAAGAATATACTAGACCAAAAGGTTCTCAGTATCAAATATTTACATTTACTTTTCAAGTTAGAGACCATCGTCTAGGGGATAATGTAGGTCTGCTGAAATATCTAATGTAGGGAGGTCCGTTTGCTATCCAAAAAATGGTCAACAATAGTGGGACAGGTGGGAATTGACCAATGGTTAAAAGCTAATTTAATTCCTAATTAGCTTTTAAATAATTTAATTAATGTAATCGTCGTTTAATATCGATGCACAACGATTTTATCGGATATTAGTATTTATTACTACTACTTGTGCCGAGGTAAAACATGAGGGTCCACCACAACTTTTCAACTATCTCACCTCCACCCCCTTGGCATAATGATCAAGCGTGCATCTCACTGGAGACAATATGCTTCCTCTGAGGCCATCGGCATAGTCTCGCAATCTTCAAAATTTTTAGTTCAGAATTAATACATCGAGCATGTGATACCCCGAGTTTTTATCCCTTTAAGAGAGCGTCTAATTAACCGAGTAGTTCAAAGATGAGAATTTAGGAGTAAATTTTTTTCTTTTCTAATCGATGAATTTTGAATAAAACGTTTAAATTGCCTTATGAATCTTGTGTGAATTTATCTGTTCTATTTATCTGAGATGATGATGATGTGATATGTTTGTTGAGTCGTTTATATGAAAATGAGTATGCGATTAAATTCCGTAAAAATCCTGAGAAGTTTGTTTAATTAAGATAACATAGCGTTAATCGCCGAGGAATATGTTTACGCCGATGAACCTAGAATAGAATTAAATTAGAACCTTCGAACTTAGAATTTCTTTTAAGATCACTGAGATAGGATAAGAACTTATCCGAGAATTGAGACGAGAAATGAGGCATTAATCTTGAAAAGGATTAATAAACGAATTAATAAGCCGATTAAATTCTTTTAAGAATTAAAGAACTAAGATGATAGAAGCCTTTAATCTTTTAATTTGAGACGTGACATAGGATTGGGACGAGTTAGTGTCAATAGTGAAACGAGAAGAGGTTAGACCCGTTAATAGAACAAAACGGAATTAATACGAATCATTTTACCCGGAAAACCTTTACGACCGGATAATTAATACCCGTAACGACACGTGTCAACCACCTCTCTCCCTCTCTCGCCACCTCACAACCCTCTCCCATCAACCCTCAATTTCCAAGACCAACAAGACATAGTGGTATCTTGTACATAGCTTGCTTGAATTATGCAAACAAGTTAACTTCAAATCAAACCATCAAGTCTTGTTTTTACAATTTCCAACAAGTTTAATTCTTTTTCACTTTGTTGAATTTTGAATCCTATTCATCCAAGACAAGAGAGGAATGCAGCAACTTATTCATACATTTCCATCTCTCTCTCCATTCGATCTCTCTCTCTCAAAAACAAAAAGAAAAACTCTCTCAAACCTCTCTCAATCTCTCTACTCTCGGCACTCCCTCTCTACACACACACTTTGATTTTTCTTCACATGCAACTATAGATTCAAGCTTATCCTCCATGGAAATGAAGTAGAAGCCATTAATCCTCCATCAATTCCATCCATATTTTCAAAGAAAAATACAAATTTCCAAGTTCTTGAAGTTGAATTCAAGAATTTCCAACATTTTTCTTCATTTTGATTCCTAAACCTATGGATGATTAATCCTACATTCTTTCTTTTTCTTTGAGGATTCAAGAAGATATTCTTCTTTCTTTCAAGATCCAAGCTTTGAAGCAACCATTTCCATCCATTTCAATCTCAAGAGCCAAGAGAAGGATTCCCATTTATTTAAGTATGATTTCATTTGATTAGTTGTAAAAAAATGTATGTCTATAAGTCCTAAAGGAAAGATCTATGCATGCATGTTATTTAATTTATGTTTAGGCAAACTTAGGATATGCATGTGCTAATCGAGTGAGAAGAATTCGTTAGGAGAATCGAGCACTAGGTATTAATCGATGAATTAAGAGAAGAAAAAGAAACTAAAACCCTAAAAAAATGATGAATACCGAAAAATATAGTAAAAATAGGAAAAATGTGAATCTTTGAGTTATTGTTATTTTGATGCTTGAATTGTTATTTTTATCATGTTAGTAATGAGATTATATGCATGAAAAATTGAGAAACGAATTGCATAAAAATAGGCATAAATACCGTGAGTTTTAAGCAAAAATGGAGAAATTATTTTGTTGATTTTGTTGATGAATTGAGTGATGTTTTGATCTATGAAATGATTGTATGTTGTGTTGATATTATCATACATGTGTTTAAGTGAAGAAAATGAGATTGCATGTTAAATTTTTGAAAGAAATTAAGTGTAGAATTAATAAAAATAATTGAATGTTTAAGTATTTCAATGTTTATATGAATGATAGTTTGAACATGGAATAAAGATAGAAGTATTGATAAAAGACTTAAAATTGAAAAGCTTTTTAATTAAATAAAAGATGAAAGATGTATAAAAGATTTATTAGTTAAATACCTTGTATTAAAATTTAAAGACATGAAATTTTACTAAAAATACAATAAAAAGATCCTCTATAATAAAATGAAGAAATTCATAAAAATGTTTATCAAAAGATAAAGAAATCATTAAGTAAGAAATAGCTTAAAGGTTTAAAACAAATAAAGAAGAAATTATTAAAGAAATAAACAAAACCGAGTTAAGAAGAATTAATCGATAAGAAATAAAAAGAGAGTTAAATTGAATAAAGAAAAGATGCTAGACGAGTTAAGATAGATACTCGTATAAGTTGATCGAGAAAATGAGAATAAAATAAGATGTCGAATAATAAGTTGAAAGAAGATTAATTAGATAATTAATTGAGTACGTTATTTCCAACCAAGCGAAAAAAGGATAAACCGAGATAATAATTAAAAGAATAATATTCGAGTTAAGAAATGAGAATCAAGTTAGAATTGAACAAGAATTTATAATTTCATAAGAGTTTATTAAAAGCTAAGAGAATTTTTGTTAAATAAATAAAAGTTATAAAATACCTTATAAGATAGCGGATGTAGAACGAAGCGTTGTCTATATAAATAAGAAAGATAGAATTAATAGTTTAAGCCTTCATAAAAAGAAATGCATAATCGAGTTAGATTTTAAGATCTAAATTGAGTGAATGTTAATGTGTCTTGAAGTGTGCTTGATTTATATGAATTCATTATATGTTTGAATAAGTGTTAAATGCATGATAATATTATAATGTGAAAGATGATTGAAATTGTGTGCTAAATAATTGAATGATAAATTGAGAATGAACTAAAGTCTTTGAAGGAAAGCTCGAGTAATAATTGATAATAATGAAGTTATTAACTAGAACGAGAAAAGTATACGATGTGAAGTAGTAGAGTTAACCTTTTCGAATAGAGTTAATGAAATAAAGACGAGAACGTAAGATCTTTTAGAAAAGTTAGAACGAAGAGAGCGACGACTCAAATAGAAGTCCGTCAGTTTAAGTCCAACGCCTTTGTGTCCGTCTTTCATATATCTTATCTATCGATGTCGAACTATGAAGGATCGAGCCGGACGGATCGTTAAGCGAGGACAAATAGCCCTAGACCACCTAGCTAGTTCTTCGGAAGTCAGGTGGGCTTTTCTGAACTAAAACTATCGATGAAAATTAGTATGCTATTGAATATTATGTTATGTTTTTCAAATGTGATTGACTTGCCATTTTATTGAAGTTAGTATGTATTATCATCTATTTGTATGAAGATGTGATTATCCTGTGAAAGCAGGAACCCACGTGTGGTAGATGTTGAGGTGACTGTGAGCCTTGCTTCGGTTAGGCCGGTCACAGTGTTTGAGAAGGAGGCCTACTTCTCGGCACATAAAGTTATTTGTGATAGATGATACATGCTAATTATATTATATGATATTTGACTGCGCAGTCCGTTTTAAATAAAAATATTTTGACATGCACAAGTAAAACCGTTTTCAAAACTGCTTATATACTTGTGATGTTTGGCAAGGCAAGTTCAATTAATATAGCTTAAAAAGCATCTTTATTCAAATGTTTTGGCTTGTGTTCACTGAGTACGAAGTACTCAGCCCTGCGTGTGTTTCTAAACATGCAGGTTGACTGGATGGCGATGGCGTGGATACTTGGTGGTGTGGTTTGGTTTTGTTGGTTAAGTTTGGTAGAATTTCGGACTGGCATTTGTACGTCTTCATACGTGCAAGTGTTGGGAGTTGATGCTAATTTCCGATGCAATCTTTTTGAGCTAATGTCTGTTGAAGTTAACACTTTTATATTCATGTTCTTGATTCCGAGCGTTGTGCTCGAAGACTTTGAATGCCTATTGATTTCGTAACCTCTTTAACTTGTAATCCCGAGCGATGGGCTCGTAACTTAACTTGTTGTTGAACATGATTCCCTTACCTTGATATATATATTCGTATGATTCCTCTTTTTGTTGGAATTCCCTTCCCATCAGCATGATTTTCTTGTTTGAATTCCCGTTCAAAGTGAAGTTGAGATGCTCGGTTATCATTATTCATTATGCTTTTGAAAACTAAATTCGATTGACTTATATTCCGCCTTTGTTTTCCCCGAGCATGTTCCCTTTATTTGAGTTAGTTGTTAGTTGTTTAGGTTTGTTGTTGTTCGTAAGTCGCACCCCGAGAGTCGGGGCGTGACAGGTTGGTATCAGAGCATGGTTCTTATTTGTTCTAAAGTCTGTTATTCTTTGATGAGTCAAGTCTAGATTTAATTCCTAGACTTATTTGAGTCAGTAAACCACACCAAGTTATCCTCCATCTCATCCGGCAACCAGGTATGTCTTTTTCTAAAAGTTTTCTTTTCAAGTTAAAATGATGTTTGAGTTATTTAAAATGTTGAGAATTTTCTTTAAAGTTATTTTGTTGAGCTATGGTGTTTTGAGATGAATTTGTTAAGTTGTTTAATAGCTAGATTGCTTTAGAATGTCTACCCCTTTGCGAGTGCGTGTGAAAAGATCGGAAAGAATAAGGCGTGTGTGCGATTGGTTACGTGATTTGGAATTGACCAAAAATCCCTCTTTGGAACGCAGAAATGAGTAGGTAGTAGAATTCGTAATATGCTCAATAGTTTGTTAAGTATGCTTATGCGTTTAAAATTCGTATAGGATGGACAACGTTGATTGGATGCAAGAGTATTTGCACGCGAGAATGGAAAATAACGAATCTTTAGCAGAATTCTTAGCACGATACCATACGATTTGGGGAAAAGTTCAATATATGGACGTAGGACCGTTAGAAGGCATGACGCACCTGATTCAAGCGCTACCAGCAGAATGGAAGAACTGGGCAGCATCTCTTGTCTCTCGATTTCTAGGCTACCGTTTTTTCGACCGAACCCTTTACGGCGACGTAAATGCTTTTATCTCCGCGATTTCAGCTCGTTTTATGTCCTATGGTGCTCCTCCGCCCGAACCTTATGAAAATAATACTCCAAGCTTGTTGAATGACTTTGTTCGTAATCCTTCACCAATTCCTCCAAGTGGAACTGTTTCTCTCCACATCAATTCGCCGCCACGAACTAATCTTCAACCTCAGAATCCTCTTGCAGATTACCCATTTGTAAGTGGTGTGCTTTTTAACTTAATTTTCTTGATTCCTTTATTTTTCTGACTTATCAACATTTCAGCCAAATGGATGTGATGAAAATTCTTCTTCAAATGAAAACCAAATAGCTGCTTGTATGAATCATCCGCAAGCAACCTTTGTAAGCCATCCTAGAGCAGAATCCTCTAGCCAAACCCGCTCAAACGACGACAAAGAGAATGGAAGCGAGCCAGTTGATGCAACGACTGTAGGAACCGGATATCTTCAGCCTCTACCTAACAATGTTTTTCCTACCCAGCCACGGATCAAATCTGAGCTAGTTGCGATGAATTATACCCTAGAAGAGTGTGAAGAAGCCTTGAGAGAAGCCGAACGTGAGTGTTTCGCCATAGAAGATGATAATATTGAGGAAGATGACGTGCTGTTTGAAGGACAAATGCGTGAAGAGGAAGAAGAAGAGGAGGAAGAAGACCCGGAAGAAGATGAAAAAATTGTAGAGCACTACGGAGTGGATTCCGAAGCGGAACAATATGATGATAGCGGACCAAGTGAAGATGACTCCTACGTTCCAAGAAAGTAGTCGAATTCAATCGTTTTTAAATCGAGTGTGTTGAGAGTTGAACTCTTTTATTTTTCTTTTAGTTGTGTTGTAACCTATGAGGAAGACTATCATACTTTGATTAGGAAAAAAGGGAAATGTTTTCCAAAGTAAATTCCCTAAGTGTTATAAATCCTAGAGAATGCCGCTGTTAAGCGTTTGGAAGTTGAAACATTTAGATCTTTGAATTGAAGTTGAAATTCTCTGAGTTATTGAATCGAATTGAATATTTGAATATGAAGTGATGATATTTGCTCTGTGATTATGACTGATTGTTTCAAGAATCTATGATGATATGAATATATGATGATATGAATATATGATGATATGAGTATGTGACAATCATTAGAAACTGAATGTGATGCATGTATATATGAGAAATTGAAGTGATGAATTGCTTAAGAAAAGTTTTAAATTGTTTTTAAATATCTAAGTACCGATTAGAATCGTGTTCCTCCCAAAAGAGAAATGTGTTCAGAATCGAGAAAGGTTCCCTGTAAGCTAAAAATCTAGAGTAGTTAAAGTTTTTCCCTCGTTTTAATCTTAAGAATGCTGCCAAGACGTAGAAATGTCAGGATTCCCGAAAATAGTGCAGAAGGGCAGCGTGATCCTACTCCGCCCCCTCAAAACGAAAGACGAATCGAAGAGTTGTTTCTCCGACAAAATCCCCCGACGTTCGACGGAAAAGGCAGTCCGGCTGATGCCGAAGACTGGATTCGTTCTTTAGAGCGAATTTTTCGTTTTCTTCGTTGTTCCGATCACGAGCGTTTGGAATGCATGACGTATCAGCTTAAAGGAACAGCCGATTATTGGTGGGAAGCAAAGCAAAGGATGTATTCTCCCGAAGAACGCGAAGAGTTGTCATGGGATCAGTTTAAGGAAGCGTTGTACGAAAAGTTTGTGCCAAGAAGTTATCATAAGCAGAAATCCAACGAGTTTACCAATCTGAAGCAAGGAAAAAGATCTGTAGCCGAGTACGACCAAGAATTTTGTGAGTTAGCTCGTTTTGCGCCCGATATGGTCGACACCGATGAAAAAATGTGCGAGTTGTTTAGAGCAAGACTTAGGCAAGATATTCGAGTAGTTCTCGCCAGCCAAAGTGGTTTGACGTACGCCGAAGCTTTAAACCGAGCCTTAGATATGGAATTAGCAATGCAACCGGAAAAAGGATTGCAACCCCCAGCGAATCCCCAACCCCAAAGCCAAATAATCACGACCGCGTCTGCTCAACAACCCCAGTACGGCCAATATGGAAAAAGAAAAGGAAAGTGGAATAGTGGAACCCAACCAACCAAGAAGCAATGGCAAGGAAAGAGCCAACCGCAGCCACAGAAGGGAAAGGCACCGCAAATGAACCGAGGCAACCTACTCATCGGACCTTTAGGATTCCCTCCCTGTGCGAAATGCTGAAAGATGCATCAAGGCGTTTGTAAGAGTGGAAGCAACGTTTGCTACACTTGTGGTCAGCCTGGTCATTTTTCGAACCAGTGCCCAAGTAAGCAACAAGGGTTTAGAAGCGGAAGGCCAAACCAGTTCCAGCCATCGCAAATGAAAGCTATCGAGGCAGCCCCTCTTCAGAAGTTCGTTCCACGTCAACGTAAGCCGCCGCAGCCAAGGCAGCAACCTCCTAAGCAAGAACCGCCGCTTTTTCAAAGAACGTACGCGATTGAACAGAAACCGCAGGATAAAGAGAAAGGAAATCTGGCAGGTATGGAAAAGCTTAACAACGTGCCTGTTATTGTTTTGTTTGATACTGGAGCTTCGCATTCGTTTATATCTAGTATCTGCGTAGTGAACCTAGAACTAAAAGTAGAAGAATCGAATCAAATGCTTAATGTCGCAACCCCTTTAGGAAAGTCTGCGTTAGTTTCGCATGTTTGCCCGAACCTAGAATTTGAAGTCGAAAACCGTAGGTTAGTCGCGAAATCCCTGAATGTAATCCAGATGCGTGACGTCGATATAATCCTAGGAATGGATTGGTTAACCGAGAATTTTGTGACGATTTGATGCGATTTGAGACAGATATCGTTTAAATCCCCTGGAAAAGAGTTAACCATAGATTTCGGAATGGAAAAGAGAGTAAAGAAGAGCGTACCGATAATTTCAGCCATGAAAGCGCAGAGATTGATGCGGAAGAAAGGAACCCAAGCGTACCTAGTCTATCTGAATAAGAACGAGAATCACGAGTTAAGTATCGACGATGTTCCAATCGTAAGAGAATTCAAGGATGTGTTTCCTGAAGCGTTACCAGGTTTACCCCCTGACCGTCAGCTAGAGTTTTCAATCGATTTAGAACCAGGATCAACCCCGATATCCAAGGCACTGTATCGAATGGCCCCAAAGGAACTTCAAGAGTTGAAGATCCAACTGCAAGAATTGTTGGACTTAGGCTACATTCGACCGAGTGTATCGCCTTGGGGTGCTCCGATTTTGTTCGTGAAAAAGAAAGACGGTAGTTTAAGGATGTGCATAGACTACCGAGAGTTAAACAAGATTACGTTGAAGAACAAATATCCTTTGCCAAGGATAGATGATTTGTTTGACCAGTTAAAAGGAGCCGGTGTTTTCTCCAAGATTGACTTAAGGTCTGGATACCACCAACTAAAGATCAAGCAAGAAGATATTCTGAAGACTGCTTTGAGAACGAGATATGGACATTACGAATTCATAGTAATGCCATTTGGATTAACAAATGCCCCGGCAGTGTTCATGGACATGATGAATAGAGTTTTTCACGAATATTTGGACAAGTTCGTTATTGTCTTTATAGACGATATTCTGGTGTATTCAAGGAATGAAGCTGAGCATGAAGAGCATTTAAGAATCGTGTTAGAAACGCTTAGAACGGAGAAGCTGTATGCCAAATTCAGTAAGTGCGAATTTTGGTTAAAGGCAGTAAATTTCTTAGGACATGTGGTTTCATCCGAAGGCATCCAAGTGGATATGGAGAAGGTGAAAGCTGTGCAGGATTGAAAGTCCCCAACGTCAGTACATGAAATCCGTAGTTTTCTTGGTTTAGCAGGATACTACCGGAGATTCATTGAAAGATTTTCTAAGATCGTGAAACCGATGACGAGCCTGTTGAAGAAAGAAGTGAAGTTCACATGGACGGAAGAGTGTGAGAAAAGTTTTCAAGAACTCAAGACGAGATTAACGACAACCCCAATTCTAGCCCTACCCGAGCCAGATAAAGATTATGTTGTTTATACCGATGCATCTGCTCAAGGACTAGGATGCGTGTTAATGCAAAATGGGAAAGTGATTGCATATGCGTCCAGGCAGCTCAAACCTCACGAAGAGAAGTATCCAACCCACGATCTAGAATTAGCAGCCGTCGTTCATGCTTTGAAGATATGACGACATTACCTTTATGGAGCGAAGTGTGAAATATTCTCAGATCACAAAAGCCTGAAGTACTTCTTCGAGCAGAAGGAGTTAAACATGAGACAACGGAGATGGCTTAAGTTAGTAAAAGACTACGATTGCAAGATATCTTACCATCCCGGTAAAGCGAACGTAGTAGCCGACGCGTTAAGTAGAAAGAGAAGGAAGGAAAAGTCGAATAGGATCGAATTAGGATTTCTTTTAACCGATGAAGTCGAGTTGATCGAAGAGTTTGTGAAGATGAAGATTGAAGTAATCGTACCTCCAGCGACAGTAGATCAAGTAATTGCTACCTTAGTAGTGATACCTAACTTAAGAACCCGTATCGTAGAAGGCCAAAGAAGCGACGAAGAGTTAGAAAAGCTACGAATGAAGGTGAGAAGTGGAGAAATTAAAGATTTTGCCGAATCAAGTGATAATGCGTTGTTGTATCAAGGAAGAATTTGTGTGCCTAGCGATGACAAGTTGAATGAACGAAATAATGAGTGAAGCTCATGAAACCCCGTATACAGCTCATCCCGGCAGCACGAAGATGTACCAAGACTTAAAGAACCAGTTTTGGTGGAATGGAATGAAGACGGATGTAGCATTATTCGTTGAAAGATGTTTAGCTTGCCAGCAAGTGAAGTCCTTACATCAAAGACCGTATGGACCTCTACAACCGTTACCCGTCCCAGAGTGGAAGTGGGATGGAATCACAATGGATTTTGTGACAGGATTGCCAAGATCAAGAAGAGGAAATACAGTAGTATGGGTAATAGTGGATAGGTTGACGAAGTCTGCTCATTTCATACCTATTCCACATACCTATGGATCAGCCAAATTAGCCGAGATCTACATCAAAGAAATTGTGAAGTTGCACGGAATTCCGAAGACGATTACCTCTGATAGAGATTCGAAGTTCACCGCCCGTTTTTGGGAAAGTTTCCATAAAGAGTTAGGAACCCAATTGCAGTTTAGTACTGCTACCACCCTCAAACCGATGGTCAGTCCGAGCGAACGATTCAAATTCTTGAAGATATGTTGAGAGCCGTCTTGTTAGATAAAGGAGTCGAGTGGGAAAAAGTTTTACCTCTTGTTGAGTTCGCATACAACAATAGCTATCAGAATACGATAGGAATGGCCCCGTATGAAGCTCTTTACGGAAAGAAGTGTAGATCGCCGTTGTATTGGAATGAAGTCGGTGAAAGGAAAGTGTTAGGGCAAGAAGCGATTGAGGAAATGATAAAATCTGTACGTCAGATCCGTGAGAAGATTAAGGAAGCTCAAAGTCGACAGAAGTCGTATGCCGATAATCGAAGATCTAAGTTAGAATTTAGAGAAGGAGATAAAGTGTTTTTAAAAGTATCCCCCTCGAAAGGAGTTTATTTTTTTGGAGTTAAAGGAAAGCTTAGACCTCGTTTTATAGGACCGTACGAGATCCTTGAGAGGATTGGATCCGTATCGTATCGTTTAGCGTTACCGCCTAGTTTCGGAAGTTCGCATAACGTGTTTCACGTATCACAGTTAAGAAAATATGTCTTTGACCCGAAGCATGTAATACGTCAAGAAGATGTCGAGATGAAGCCCGATCTAAGCTACGAGGAGAAACCCGAAAAAATTTTAGATTATAAAGTCCAGCAGCTTAGAACGAAATCGATTCCCTTAGTGAAAGTCAAGTGGCGTCACCACGATCTTGAAGAAGCCACTTGGGAGCTCGAAGAAAAAAATGAAAGTAAAATATCCCGAGTTATTTTCTTAAGGTCAGTAAATTTCGGGACGAAATTTTTTTTTAAGAGGGTGAGGATGTGATACCCCGAGTTTTTATCCCTTTAAGAGAGCGTCTAATTAACCGAGTAGTTCAAAGATGAGAATTTAGGAGTAAATTTTTTTCTTTTCTAATCGATGAATTTTGAATAAAACGTTTAAATTACCTTATGAATCTTGTGTGAATTTATCTGTTCTATTTATCTGAGATGATGATGATGTGATATGTTTGTTGAGTCGTTTATATGAAAATGAGTATGAGATTAAATTCCGAAAAAATCCCGAGAAGTTTGTTTAATTAAGATAACATAGCGTTAATCGCCGAGGAATATGTTTACGCCGATGAACCTAGAATAGAATTAAATTAGAACCTTCGAACTTAGAATTTCTTTTAAGATCACTGAGATAGGATAAAAACTTATCCGAGAATTGAGACGAGAAATGAGGCATTAGTCTTGAAAAGGATTAATAAACGAATTAATAAGCCGATTAAATTCTTTTAAGAATTAAAGAACTAAGATGATCGAAGCCTTTAATCTTTTAATTTGAGACGTGACATAGGATTGGGACGAGTTAGTGTCAAAAGTGAAACGAGAAGAGGTTAGACCCGTTAATAGAACAAAACGGAATTAATACGAATCGTTTTACCCGAAAAACCTTTACGACTAGATAATTAATACCCGTAACGACACGTGTCAACCACCTCTCTCCCTCTCTCGCCACCTCACAACCCTCTCCCATCAACCCTTAATTTCCAAGACCAACAAGACATAGTGGTGTCTTGTACATAGCTTGCTTGAATTATGCAAACAAGTTAACTTCAAATCAAACCATCAAGTCTTGTTTTTACAATTTCCAACAAGTTTAATTCTTTTTCACTTTGTTGAATTTTGAATCCTATTCATCCAAGACAAGAGAGGAATGCAGCAACTTATTCATACATTTCCATCTCTCTCTCCATTCGATCTCTCTCTCTCAAAAACAAAAAGAAAAACTCTCTCAAACCTCTCTCAATCTCTCTACTCTCGGCACTCCCTCTCTACACACACACTTTGATTTTTCTTCACATGCAACTATAGATTCAAGCTTATCCTCCATGGAAATGAAGTAGAAGCCATTAATCCTCCATCAATTCCATCCATATTTTCAAAGAAAAATACAAATTTCCAAGTTCTTGAAGTTGAATTCAAGAATTTCCAACATTTTTCTTCATTTTGATTCCTAAACCTATGGATGATTAATCCTACATTCTTTCTTTTTCTTTGAGGATTCAAGAAGATATTCTTCTTTCTTTCAAGATCCAAGCTTTGAAGCTACCATTTCCATCCATTTCAATCCCAAGAGCCAAGAGAAGGATTCCCATTTATTTAAGTATGATTTCATTTGATTAGTTGTAAAAAAATGTATGTCTATAAGTCCTAAAGGAAAGATCTATGCATGCATATTATTTAATTTATGTTTAGGCAAACTTAGGATATGCATGTGCTAATCGAGTGAGAAGAATTCGTTAGGAGAATCGAGCACTAGGTATTAATCGATGAATTAAGAGAAGAAAAAGAAACTAAAACCCTAAAAAAATGATGAATACCGAAAAATATAGTAAAAATAGGAAAAATGTGAATCTTTGAGTTATTGTTATTTTGATGCTTGAATTGTTATTTTTATCATGTTAGTAATGAGATTATATGCATGAAAAATTGAGAAACAAATTGCATAAAAATAGGCATAAATGTCGTGAGTTTTAAGCAAAAATGGAGAAATTATTTTGTTGATTTTGTTGATGAATTGAGTGATGTTTTGATCTATGAAATGATTGTATGTTGTGTTGATATTATCATACATGTGTTTAAGTGAAGAAAATGAGATTGCATGTTAAATTTTTGAAAGAAATTAAGTGTAGAATTAATAAAAATAATTGAATGTTTAAGTATTTCAATGTTTATATGAATGATAGTTTGAACATGGAATAAAGATAGAAGTATTGATAAAAGACTTAAAATTGAAAAGCTTTTTAATTAAATAAAAGATGAAAGATGTATAAAAGATTTATTAGTTAAATACCTTGTATTAAAATTTAAAGACATGAAATTTTACTAAAAATACAATAAAAAGATCTTCTATAATAAAATGAAGAAATTCATAAAAATGTTTATCAAAAGATAAAGAAATCATTAAGTAAGAAATAGCTTAAAGGTTTAAAACAAATAAAGAAGAAATTATTAAAGAAATAAACAAAACCGAGTTAAGAAGAATTAATCGATAAGAAATAAAAAGAGAGTTAAATTGAATAAAGAAAAGATGCTAGACGAGTTAAGATAGATACTCGTATAAGTTGATCGAGAAAATGAGAATAAAATAAGATGTCGAATAACAAGTTGAAAGAAGATTAATTAGATAATTAATTGAGTACGTTATTTCCAACCAAGCGATAAAAGGATAAACCGAGATAATAATTAAAAGAATAATATTTGAGTTAAGAAATGAGAATCAAGTTAGAATTGAACAAGAATTTATAATTTCATAAGAGTTTATAAAAAGCTAAGAGAATTTTTGTTAAATAAATAAAAGTTATAAAATACCTTATAAGATAGCAGATGTAGAACGAAGCGTTGTCTATATAAATAAGAAAGATAGAATTAATAGTTTAAGCCTTCATAAAAAGAAATGCATAATCGAGTTAGATTTTAAGATCTAAATTGAGTGAATGTTAATGTGTCTTGAAGTGTGCTTGATTTATATGAATTCATTATATGTTTGAATAAGTGTTAAATGCATGATAATATTATAATGTGAAAGATGATTGAAATTGTGTGCTAAATGATTGATTGATAAATTGAGAATGAACTAAAGTCTTTGAAGGAAAGCTCGAGTAATAATTGATAATAATGAAGTTATTAACTAGAACGAGAAAAGTATACGATGTGAAGTAGTAGAGTTAACCTTTTCGAATAGAGTTAATGAAATAAAGACGAGAACGTAAGATCTTTTAGAAAAGTTAGAACGAAGAGAGCGACGACTCAAATAGAAGTCCGTCAGTTTAAGTCCAACGCCTTTGTGTCCGTCTTTCATATATCTTATCTATCGATGTCGAACTATGAAGGATCGAGCCGGACGGATCGTTAAGCGAGGACAAATAGCCCTAGACCACCTAGCTAGTTCTTCGGAAGTCAGGTGGGCTTTTCTGAACTAAAACTATCGATGAAAATTAGTATGCTATTGAATATTATGTTATGTTTTTCAAATGTGATTGACTTGCCATTTTATTGAAGTTAGTATGTATTATCATCTATTTGTATGAAGATGTGATTATCCTGTGAAAGCAGGAACCCACGTGTGGTAGATGTTGAGGTGACTGTGAGCCTTGCTTCGGTTAGGCCGGTCATAGTGTTTGAGAAGGAGGCCTACTTCTCGGCACATAAAGTTATTTGTGATAGATGATACATGCTAATTATATTATATGATATTTGACTGCGCGGTCCGTTTTAAATAAAAATGTTTTGACATGCACAAGTAAAACCGTTTTCAAAACTGCTTATATACTTGTGATGTTTGGCAAGGCAAGTTCAATTAATATAGCTTAAAAAGCATCTTTATTCAAATATTTTGGCTTGTGTTCACTGAGTACGAAGTACTCAGCCCTGCGTGTGTTTCTAGACATGCAGGTTGACTGGATGGCGATGGCGTGGATACTTGGTGGTGTGGTTTGGTTTTGTTGGTTAAGTTTGGTAGAATTTCGGACTGGCATTTGTACGTCTTCATACGTGCAAGTGTTGGGAGTTGATGCTAATTTCCGCTGCAATCTTTTTGAGCTAATGTCTGTTGAAGTTAACACTTTTATATTCATGTTCTTGATTTCGAGCGTTGTGCTCGAAGACTTTGAATGCCTATGATTTCGTAACCTCTTTAACTTGTAATCCCGAGCGATGGGTTCGTAACTTAACTTGTTGTTGAACATGATTCCCTTACCTTGATGTATATATTCGTATGATTCCTCTTTTTGTTGGAATTCCCTTCCCATCAGCATGATTTTCTTGTTTGAATTCCCGTTCAAAGTGAAGTTGAGATGCTCGGTTATCATTATTCATTATGCTTTTGAAAACTAAATTTGATTGACTTATATTCCGCCTTTGTTTTCCCCGAGCATGTTCCCTTTATTTGAGTTAGTTGTTAGTTGTTTAGGTTTGTTGTTGTTCGTAAGTCGCACCCCGGGAGTCGGGGTGTGACAGAGCAGATGTAGCTGACTTATAAACCAATTTTGGTATCGTCATTGACATCGATCAATGGTCAACAAATGTCTCGTAAGCTGAAGCGTAAGCAGTCTCGGTTGATTTAACAGTCTTCCTGCAGCAATTGAGAACACGATTACTGATAATAGGAGATTACAAGTACACAATCTTGCTTGTTGTTTGGCTTTGCCCAATTTTGAATTTCACCGACCCCTAAATTTTGAAAAGGCTAGTCCCTCTTCTTTTAGGATTTTAGAATTTTTGCAGTCCGGGGGTATTCCTTTTTTTTGGATGTTCTATTTTTTTGCACTTTAGGGCTATTCCATTCTTTTTTAGAGGATTGTGGGACTTTTACAGTCCTGCTATTTTTTAGATCTCGTATGATATTTAGGATTTTCTTGGAATATTTTTTAGTGAATGTTGAATCCTATGGATACTGAGGAAAATTATTCACCAGAGACGGACAAAAATAACAGTCCTGAGCAGAAGGTTAAGGAGGAGGAGGTTCATGATGAGGATGTATTTTCATCTGAGGATGTATTTTCATCTGAGGATGAAAATGATGTTACAAAGCGACAAACGCTGTATGTTGGAGCATCATTCAAATCGCTTGATGATGTGTTCATTTTGTACTGTGAACATGCTCGGACGGTGGGTTTCAGCGTTAAGAAAGGGAGCCAAATGTATTTCAAAGGATCCTTAGATTTGAGGATGAGGGTTTATCTCTGTTTTTGCAAAGGTCATCCCGACCCTAAGCGTTATGTTAACAGGACCCCTCAGTATAGAAAGCAGGTGATCCACAACAACTGTAAGGCTAAACTCCGTGTCTTCAGAGAAAACTTGGAAGGTAGCTGGAGGGATTCAGTCTTTGTGGACAACCACAATCATGAATTGATTCCTATGCCAAATAGTTATTTGCTCCGATCGGCGAGGAATTTGACGTTAGCAAAGTCTACACTGGTGGAATCATTCCTTGCGGCTGGAATTGGGGTCGGTAAATCCCACCGATACATGGCCAAAGAGGTCGGAGGTGTGCAAAATGTTGGATTTCTTCGTAAAGATGCCTACAACCATCTACAGAAGATCACGAAAAGCAGTAGGGCCATTGACGGTGACTCAATTGCACTGTTGAATTATTTTGTAAACAAGGCAGAGAACTTACCGGGATTTTATTGGAACACCAAAATAGATAAAACAGGGAGGCTGTTTGGTTTTTCATACGAGATGGTCGGTCAACTATTGATTATGAATATTTCGGGGACGTTATGTCTGTAGATACAACTTACAAAACAAATAAGTACAATTTACACTGTATGCCATTTATAGGAATAAATCATCATGGAAATAATGTGATGTTTAGGATTGGTTTCATAAGAGATGAGAGCACATCATCGTTTCAGTGGTTGTTTGAGGCTTTTCTCACTTCTATGAAAAGGAAGGAACCTCAAGTAATATTCACAAATCAATGTATGGCAATGATCAATGCACTTGATAGGACATTCAAGACCGCCAGTCACAGATTGTGCCAATGGCATCTTAGTCGGAATGCTCCTTCTAACTTTGAAAAGCTGAACCACAATAAGAGTTTCAGGAGGATGTGGTGATATCTGACGTACGAGTGCGAAATAGTTGAAGCCTTTGACATTGCATGGAAAAAAATGCTCGAGGAATTTCCTAAAACAAATAGGACATGGTTTCACAACATGCACAAGATACGTGCTTGATGGGCAAGTGTGTTTACCACTCCGAAGTTCTTTGGGGGTGTGCACACCACATCAAGAAGCGAGTCAACGAATAGGGAAATGAAGGAGATATGCTCATATAAGACGAGACCTTTTGATTTCGTGGTGCGGTATGAGGAATTAGTGAATAAATGGAGGGAGACAGAAACAACGGAAGATGTGGCCAACCGAGGGATACCCAGATTACTAATGACGAATGGCTTTCTTTAACACGTGGTGAGCATGTACACGCGCGAATTGGCCAAAAAGTTTGAATTCGAGGCTATTCATTCTTTGGAACATAAGTTTCGAAAAGAGCCAGAAGATATGACAGAAGTTGAGCTGAAGTACGAGATTTCATCGTTAAGGTCTTCAGTTGTACGAAAAGTAACTTTCAATCGCATAACGCACGATGCAAAATGCAGTTGCCGGATGTGGAAACCAAAGGGCGTCTTGTGTCGACATATACTAAAAATCTATTATGCCAAAGGAGTATCAGAAATACCCGAACATCTTGTCTTGCGTCGTTGGCTGAAGAGTGCGAAGGATAGAGTGAAAGATTCAACATTATCTGCCAATGAAGGAGCCAACACCGCGTGGGTCGAAGAAACAGCTTTGTGAATCAGAACATGAAATTATCGTACAATTTGCTTACTGAGTGCAAAGCTGACCGTCCATTTTCCGCTGTTGTAGAGTACACCATCTTGGATCTTATGTCTCAGTACCGCAATAGAAGAAAACAGGTTACTTCCACTCCTTATAATTTGAAGAAGAAGGGCATATATAACAGGTTCTATGATCCGCTATTGCCGCCTAAAATGGGAAGGAAGCCATCCACTGAACACCATTTTGACACTCCTACTGTCAAAAAACGTTCAGCAGGAACTGCGACACAGACACCAAGTGTTAAAAGAAGTTGCAGCGTTAGTCCCAACATCAGTACCCAACAAACCAATTCGCAAGGTAATGACTGCAGCTACTCATCATATTTAGTAGGTCACGACAAAACATACTTGATGACCGAAGGTTACAATTCAATGCCTCCCTATGCTCGTCGTGCCATCATGCAAGTAATACAAACTACGCCACCATATTTTGATTCACTACTTGTATCATTACATAGGGGATAACTAATGTGCTCAAAATTATGTCTACAGTTTGGAGACGGGAAATTCTATGATGCATGAGACCAGTGGATGTTCTGGAAGAAAATGTTATGTTGTATGACATGACTATGAAGTACGCACTGATCAGGGTTTCCATTAGGTATCGTCGAAGTGATCGATGTTCATAATAATGTGTACAATAAGGAGTCAATAGTGGACCTATTTTTTTCGTATTCTTTTTCAAAGATTGAATTGAATTTTGTATTATTTTAATAAGAATATCTGTATGAACTAAAGCATGACAACATCATTATTTTCCACCAACTATGACTCACACACACTGCAATATTCTATATAATGGTGGGGCGATGTCCTTCCAGAAATCGTAGTTGAAGGAGTCCCACACTGTGATCCGCTGCTCTCTGAAATTGATCTCATATGCCACCCAATGGCCATTGTTTCGAATTTCTATATGACCGACACTGAAGATTCGATTTAGTTGTACCCACTCATTCCTATCGACGGTAGATTCATGACCGTGTACATAGGGCAACACGTGCCCACTTATTAAGCTGGTGTTGTCTCTACAAAGGGCACTCTGTATTTTACCAATGCAAGGTGCATTAGTTTAAAAAAACACACAGCAGGGTGGAGGGGAAACAAATTTAAGGAAATACTCATACCGTCGACCAATGGAGCAACACACCCCAATCCTTTGAGGCCTTAGTTTCAGTAGTTGCAAAACAATTGAATTTTCATACGAGGAGGCATGTGAGCGCATCCACATGCTGAATTAATATTACACAATACATCCACGGGTTATGCTCAAGTGTTATCAAAATCATGAAGACATATATATAATCACAAATATTGAGAAAAATGCTCACACTATCCTTAAGCCAACCAAGTGGATTGTCGACAAAGTCAAACCATTTAGCACAAATGTTTTCACCACTCGAAATCAGAATGGTTTCAGGCCTGTAGGTAATAATCAAGTAAAAACACATACTGTTAAGTTCTGAAATAATTGGAGAACAAGAGTTACATTCAATAAAGATGTATGATGACATGATCAAAAATCAAACCGTGATTTACTAGAGCTTTGCCATACTTCATAATCATTCAGGACATGAGACAACCGTTGAAGGGGAGAGAGTTCAACTCGCACTCTGGAATATCAACACTTGTGGTCATATCCAGTGGCCTTAGATCATTTCTTTTTAATCTACAACTGAAACGGCTCTGCCCTTTTATGTACATTAAAGCAGACAGAGAGGCAGCTGGTCCGGCGGCCAATGTAGAAGTCAATGGAATTGGTAAGCGTTCATACGACAGATACACATGCTCGTCAGAGTCTTCGCCGATGTATTTGGTGGGTTGAAATGGTGACTCATGCAACGGCCATATGGAATGGGGATCAACTTGAGTCCGAGGTAGTGGTTCTAAGAACGCATCCCAAAAAGAACTGGACTGTATTTCAACCCCATATTCTATGTTTCCAAGATCTGCATCGTGTTCATTACCACCAGAGCATAAAGGATTGTCCCCTTTCAAAATCATAATTTGTTTCTTTTGCTTCGATCTAAATGTAGTATCTGGTGACAAATTAGACCGGAACGCACTACTCGTGTCTCCGGCGGGAGTGCGTTGGCCATCGTGCATCTCAGCAAATCGTTGTAAAGCATCAACCAACAACTTCTTTATCTCTACGACCTCACCTTGAACCGCATCTAGTCTACTACCGTATTCATCTCTCGTGCGAGCTAATTCAGACCGTAGTTCGACCATCATATTCATCAAACTCTGAAATTACACAAATCATTTAAAGTTAAACAACTCATCTATTCAATTCAACGAAATTAACCATACATGATTAAATTAAATATCGCACCTTATTATCATATGCTACATCCTGCATTTTTTTATCAGCATCGGGAGAATCATCATTACCTTCATTCCTCCTGCTAGACCGACGAGGTCCACTATCTTCCCCGATAAAATTTTTCTTTCCCAACCCCATTTTACCTTCTTTCCCAGCGTCACCTTCATCGTCATTAGGGGAGAGTTTGCCTTTACCGACAAAGTCATCACTCGGAGGCACAACTTTGGCAGGGTTATAAGACACGCCTAGGACAACATACGCATCTCAGTCTCACTTGGCACCATGGCTACCTGAAAGTGCGGAATTCAAACATGCATGCATGCGCAACAAGAAACAATTAATTTCACTCTACAAGTAAACTTTTAGGTCCTAAGCAAGATGTAGGCTAGAAGAACCACTTAGGGTCACTGAATTGAAAAGTGTATTGGGAGTTCCATCTTGACATCCTCGGTACAAGGTCATTGGTGTTTTCAATACGATGTGTAGCATAACAGCCCAAACCCGGTACTACCTTGTAAGCCCAAGCTTGTAGGGCAAAAATAAAGCCACTGGCTTCGCAAGTTTTAGATTGTGAGGTCTTCTTCTTGTCAGTGTTATGAAGGGCTTCTCTTACTTTGTGCAGGGTCTTCACGAGGAAATCATATGCCACACGACCCCAAGGATAATGGTGAAATGCAGTAAAGTCATCGATGAGGTAGAAATAACGCATGTCTATGGCTTTGGATGTAAATTGCTTTATCAGAAGTATCGAGTAGACAAGGTAGAGGCTACCCAACTTCAGCGACTCAACAGAATCAGGATTGCGCGCCCATTCTTTGTCGAATTGATATAAAACTTGTTTGACATCAATTCCCCGTGCAGAACCAAAAAACTGAACATGGATATCACTGTGATCGAGAAGAGGCTCGTCGTTTGGTTGGAAGCTTAATCCAGTCATTAAAGCGAACTCAGTACACCCAAACTCGATTAAGGAGTTGTTTATACGGAAAACTAAGGTACCACGCTCCTCCGACTAAGCCTCCAAGCAACTGAGAAGATAGTAGATAACCTGGCCTTGAAACTGACACACACGTATATTAAACAATGGAACAAAGTCTCATGCCAAAAGAATTCTTTTGTTTCTTTCAGACAACTTATTGACAACATGGCTTATGTATGAGATCTTGCATCTTGATGACACCATTGCACCTACATGGTAAACTAAATTATATGTAACAATTAACATGTTGAGGAAACAAAGCTACCATAATGTAATCAACCCACACTCACTAAAGCTTTAAGATCTCATAATGTAATCAAGCACTCACTAGCTAGCTAAAGCTTTAAGATCTCATTACATGACATTACATCAATCAACAATGCTAGCCACTCTTAATAGTATATGTTTACAATTACAAACATCAAACGGTTCGTCGAACTTACATACATTTGGTCAGCATATGTTTTTGTTAAGCACACGTGGAGAAGAACATCTATGCAATCAGAGTTTAGTTCAACACAAAAACAACAAAAGAGACCCAAAATGCCTAAAACATCGAAAATAAACCCTAGAACCACAATGTTGATTTACTGCATTCTATCTGGGATTGCCATACTAAGTAATTAACAATTTCTACAATGAAATAAAATCAAATTATTACCTTTTATAGCCGAGGGTTTTCCTGATTTCGGTACCTTTGTACTCCATTTTCTCTCCTTTTCTAGCCTCGACGCTGAGGTGCTACATCCCATGTCGTCGTTCTCGTATGGAGGAGCAACATTGACACTATTCTCGCCGACGTCACTCATAGTATCCTCTTTTGGGCGGAAATTCAAATTTTAGGGGGGGGGGGATTGGAGGAGTTCAGATAATGCCGGTTTGGGGGTAAAATTGGAACAATGTAATCGTGATGAAGAACACTAACACCCAATGAAGAAGAAGATGCATAAGAATGTAATCGCCGAATGTAATCGCCGATTAAAGAAAACTGTTAGGAGGAAGATGAACACTAACAGTGAAGGAAGTCGAGATGAAAAGGACGTAGGAGATGAGGGGCTGTGAACGGGACGAGTTGTGGCCGATACAATGTATGGCCTTAATGGTGTGACGTCATTAATGGGCTGCAGACTCGAGGTAGAAACCGGGCACTGTTCACCGTAAATCGGATACGCTTTCGAGCCCATTAACAGCGTGTCGGGCCATATATTATTTTCCATTATTTAATACCAAATGGCGCTGATTTGACATCCGACCTACCCGCGGTCGGCCTAGCATGGACATTCCCGTATTCATATATGATTAAAATACTTGAAAACCCAAATTTATTGATTATAGCATCGCATTGGGAAAAAAAAAAGAAAAAAAAAAAAAAAAAGAAAAAAAGGTTTTCTTTATCAATAAATACTCCTCATACTAATCAGGTCGCCCAATTTCCTCTTCCTAAAAATTGCGTGTATGCACAAATTGATTGTATCTTTCTGTACAAATAACCGGCTAAAATTAGAGTAGCACCAGAAGAATTAGAAGATGTCGGCGGAGGCTTCAACGGCGGCGACGAGCGGTAGATCTGGCGGCGGCGGAGCATCGGCGGATTCGTACATCGGCAGCTTGATTAGTTTGACTTCGAAGAGTGAGATCAGATACGAAGGCATACTCTACAACATCAACACTGAAGAGTCCAGCATCGGCCTACGCAACGGTGAGAGCTTTTTCTGTAAAGAAATGGTCAACCTTTTATTTTGTATATGTATTTCTTGAAATCTTGTTCACCTGTAATCTGGATTTGGATTGATTATATTTTCTTATGTTTCGATAGTTTTCCTGATTGTCTGCTCAATTTTTGGAATTTTTTACGTTCAGTGTGCTCGATTTTAAGTAGTACTGTGCTAGTATTTCTTTTGTTAGGGTTTTCAATTCTCTGTATTTTCAGTTTCGTGTAGCCAAATGTTATTATTGTTTATTCTCTAGAAAGTTTGCTTCGGTTTATTGTAATTTAGGTTTTGAATAATTTATTTCAGTATCTTCAAATGGTGATTATATGGATGAAACACTTTTAATGCTCTGACTTATCTAAACTTTCATTTTCAGCTTCCAAACGACAATGATATTCTTGCTTCTTACCTGTTTATTAGTTTCAGCTATTTGGTTTTATAGTAGTAGTATTATTTTTCATGCGAGGCTTCATTTAGATGCTCCATGAAATGAGAAAAGTAGTGCACATGAACTTGTATTCTTGGTCACTAATTGGTTATCTCAATCTATCTTTGTTCCAGTGCGATCATTTGGAACAGAAGGACGGAAAAAGGATGGACCACAAGTCCCTCCCAGCGATAAAATTTACGAATACATACTGTTCAGAGGAACTGATATCAAGGTACTAATACGATTTGATACTTCTCTCTTTTGGATTTATTCCTGTTCTTTAGCAAGTGCATGGTTGTCACTTAAGGATGTCAGGACTTTGTTCCTGTTGAGAGATTTCCTAATTTCAGCTCAAGTTAGATTATATCAACATCTGATTTGGCAGCATTTTGTAATGAACACATTTTTGGTTTCAAGTTATTATCTATTTTAAGGAAATCAGATGGGTTGCCTTTACTTGTATGTAGGAGTGGTGTTTCATCGTTCAATTCATTTCAGGCTTCAGATTTTACTTGTCTACTTTTCCACAGGACTTGCAGGTCAAATCTTCCCCTCCAGTTCAGACTGCACCACCCATTAACAGTGATCCTGCTATTATTCAGGCAAGTAGTACCGCAACCTCTTCCATAATGTGATGCAGGAAAGAATTTACTCTTAACAAATCTGTGTTCTGATGCAGTCCCATTATCAACGTCCAACGGCCCCACCTACAAGCGTGTCTACAGGTCCCACTGGGTCTTTAACAGATCTTGGTTCCCATTCTGCTCCAATGGGACTCCCTGGATCAACTTTCCAAAGTGGTCTCCCTTTATATCAACCTGGAGGGAACTTGAATTCTTGGGGGCCTTCTCCACCAAATGCAAATGGTAGTGGCTTACCTATGCCAATGTATTGGCAGGGATTTTATGGCGCACCTAATGGTCTTCCACAACTACCCCAACAGTCCTTGCTTCCACAACTACCTCAACAGTCCTTGCTTCGGCCTCCTCTTGGCATGTCAATGACTCCGTCCATGCAACAGATGCAATTTTCTGCTTTCAATTCATCTTTGCCAACAGCGGCCTCCAGCCTGCCCAGTTCTAGTTTGCCTGATCAGCATTCTTCGTTCGTTCCTAACAGCACAAGCTCATCTAGTTCAACCACTACTAGTTTTCCTGCTTCGACTTTGTCTTTGAATATGCCCCCTTTGCAACCTGTTTCTTCAGCATCTGAAATGATGACCAATCTGCTGCCAAACAAAGCTCCCCTTTCTGTGATCCCTACATCAATGCCTAGTTCTGGCTTGCCATCATTAGCTCCATTTTCAGTTCCCGATAATGCAGGAACAACTTCAATTACTAGCAAGAGCATAGTACCTGGCCCAGCAGTCTTGCCCCAGCAGAACATATCTCAGCCCATGACATCTAACACCGGGGCATCTGCTTCTGGTCTTACAGAAACTCCAACACATTCTCTAGTAACCCCAGGGCAGCTGTTACAGTCTGGACCATCTACTGCTTCTGCACCTCAACCGCCACTAACAACTCATAAGGATGTGGAAGTTGTTCAAGTGTCATCAAAGCCTGTGGTAGAACCGTCAGCTCCTGTGGCAATGGAAGCTCAACCACCAATATTACCATTGCCACCAAATGCTCGCTCACATAAGGTTTTCTTTTTCCTGTATAACACATTGCTTCAAACATGTGCTTATTCTTTTAGCATCTTCAGCTAATCTTTTACCATCTTCTGAACTTTTAAACTTTTTTTCTAATTGAGCGAAGTCCATGAGTTATAAGTCAAATAGAACTTCCAATTGAATGGGAATATCATTCTTGAAGTTTTGTTAAAATGAAGAAAGAGGAGTTTGAGAACTGAAGTGAAAATAATATGAAAAGTCTATTGTTGTGTGGTGGTGGTCACAATGATTACTGTTATGGTGGCGGTGGTGCTTGTAGAAAGAGTTATGAAATCTATGATGTGTTACCCCATTTCTGTTTTAGAGTTCTTTCAAAATTATGATTCTGTTATAAGAAGTGAGATCTCACCTTTGAGTTAAAATTGCTTAATCAGCATTTAGAATGGTCTGCAGTATAATTATAAGGAAAACTCTGTATATTTAAATTCTGAGTAAGAATGAGGATTTCATTGCGACAGCTAATCTATCACTAGTTTGCACAAATATGATTCTAAAATATCCTTGTTGTAAAACGTTTACAATCTTTAGGATGATTTAATCTGAATTTTTCTAGATACCAACAATCTTTAGTTCATTTTATGAACTTTACCATACCGGGGGTCTCCTAAATGACGTTTGAGAAACTGAGGCGTTCTTCCAGGAATGTTTTAGGGGGTAATTTTGTAGTTTTAACTTCGATGTTCTTACCGTTTTCTTGATTTTTCAACGAGTAATATATTATGACTACCTGATATTGGACTTTAAGAGCTAATAATAATGTATCTTCTTATTTTTGCTTAGCCAAATGGAGGTTCTTATTACATGCGCAGTAATTACAGAGGGCGTGGTGGAAGAGTATCTGTGGTAAGAAGATCCTTGTCTGTATTTCTGCGCACCATGGCTTTCTCACATATATATCTACACATACATACACCAGTTTGATAATGAAACACTTAACTTGCCTTGCAGAGCCAGCGGCCAGTGATGAAATTTACTGAAGATTTTGATTTTGAGGCAATGAATGAGAAATTCAACAAGGATGAAGTTTGGGGTCATCTGGGAAAAATTAATAGGAAGGATAAAGAAGGAAATGGTAGTGGCAGTGATGAGGAAGATCGAGAAGACGAGGGTGACGTTGAATTGCATAATGTTGAAGCCACGGTGATTATTTAGTCCATGCAACTTGATACCCAGCAATTCGTAGGAGACTTCATGCTAATGGTACATTATTGTTCTGTTTATTGCAGCCTACATACAATAAAGAGGACTTCTTCGACTCCCTTTCTAGCAACGCCTTGAGCAATGGTCCTAATCATGGAAGGCCGAGATACTCAGAGCAAATGAAGTTAGACACAGAGGTATGTTAAACCTTATACTGGTCTCCTATATTTTGCTTCATGACATTGGCTTATGTAACCTTATCAACTTGCACAGACTTTTGGAGAGTATTCAAGGTATCGAGGTGGTAGAGGAGGCCGAGGACCTGGTCGTGGTGGTGGTCGATACCGTGGGTCCTCCTATGGAAGAGGTTATGGTGGAGGTGGATATGTAAATAGGGGCCGCGGCCGTGGCATTCAGAGTCGAGCTCCCTAGAGCAGCAAGGTTGACATGCTGCGCCAAGTAACAGTCTTTGGTGTAGGATTTTCCTGTAATGTCTTTGTATCTTGATTGTGGTTTGAGAAATTGAACTTAGGTTATGGGGTAGGAATTGTTGATCTCACTCTTTTGGTTAAATCTTTTGCATTTTCGTTCGACCGTGAGGTTGAAGTATAGGCTCCGAGTCGAGTCTTGTAGAGGAGGTGCTAGTTGCTGATATTTCGTTCTTGTTCTCCTTTGGAGATGTACCTAAATTGCAAGGTAACGAAGAATTAAAGTGATTTCTACTTGATGTTCTTACACACAAACACAGCTGATTTTCATAGCATTGGCACATCAAATCCAAGTCGAGAACAAAGAGGAATGGCCTCAAAACAGATTGAAAACGAAGTTGTGCACTATTCATTCAATCGTAACATTGAAACTACAATTTGATGCCTTGCCCTGCATGCGTAGCCGCAGTGCTTTATTTAAAGACGGGTGACGGGTACATTTTATTTTTGCAATAATGAAATTGAGATGAATTGTGATCTTTATTTGCATGTAGCAACTAAAACCTTTCTAGGTGCAAGTGCAGGCCTCCTACCATGCAGCGTAGCATAATTATCTAAGAAAAGCACATCACCCTTGTGCCACTTGAACTGGATGCTCTCCTCCTCTATAATCTCTTCACATCTCTTCACCACGTTCTCTGGAATCTCCGCCCCGTCAGCCATTGTGGCCGAGCTCAGCTCCTTGCCGTGCATCCCCACCATCGTGTTGAACCACATCCTCCGCCCCTTCCTCCCTTCAAACACCCTCGTCAAACATCTGGGGCCCAGTATGGTCTTCACCCCGCCATCTGGCAGCCATTCCACGTCCATTCCTAGTGCTCTGGCCCTGTTTAGGTCATAAAAAAAAATAGACACGTTAGATTCTGTTCCATTCGTGTAGGTTGAAATTAAGATTTTGAGATGCATCGATCGCATCGCACGTACCTTGTCTCAGCTTCGAGGGGGTCAGAGGTGGCGAAGGCGTCCTGCCAACCTCGGCCCCTCATTGATGACGTGTTGTCGTTGCTGAGAGCTGTGAAGGTGTACTTTAGCCCCTTCTTCTCTGCCTCCTCCACAAACTCCGGGAACTCCTCCATCATCCTCTCCGTCACGCGGAAGCTAGGCACGAAAGGCGTCTCCCCGCCTTCCGGCGAAGGTACTTCACAGAACAATATCACCTTCTTTGGAAATTCCTTTATCTGGAAGTAGTAAATGTGAGCACTATTGATTCCGGCCAGAATATTGAAACTCCAAAATCGAACCGATCGTTTTTTCAATTTTATTCGGTTCGGTTTACTTTAACAGGACGGTTATAATATACCACTATCAATTTAATAAATAATGATCCATTTTATTAATAAATTCAAAATGAGAAAAATCAAAATAATAGTAAAAATTAATCAGGTTGGATAGGAGTGAATTAACCGAACACTCGTGCGTATAGTTAATTGAATAAAAGTTACCAAGACCATCTCATGGTGATAGTAGATGAACTCGGAGAGGGGGCCTTCGTTGGCGGTCCAGATCCTCTTGTGAATGTGGGTACGGGGGGCGGGCCCCACGTACCGGATGTCGTCCCAGCCGAAGGTCTCGACGATGTCGTTGAAGTCGACGGCGTTGTCGACGCCGAAGCCCCTGAGAAGGACGGCGCTGTTCTTGGTGATCATGTCATCAAACCACTCCTTGTTCTTGTCCAAGGCCTCCAACAACGACTTCATGTCCTTGTTGCCGTCCGCCACCGGCTGCAGGACTAGCGGCATGGTCTCGCCGTCGACCAGCTTCTCACCTTCACACTTGCCTACCTTGAAATCCTTGCAACTAAACTCCATCTCTCTCTCTCTCTCTCTCTCTCTCTCTCTCTAGTGAATTACTTCTATCTGTATTGTATATGAGCATGTGTTCGATCACAGGGTATTTATAGGAGTGTGCTATCATACTCATAACTTGCTTGGTTATATCGATGTATAGTTTAATAATTCTTATTTTACTTTCATTTTCGTGACGTTTTATATCATCAAACACATTTGCTAGATATAAATTAAGTCCGAAAATGTCCTAAATTCTATTTTCCGACAAACTATATATAGACGCTTTGACACAAAATAATGCCTTTAAAATGACTTAAATATTGTAGTTCGTCGGTCTAATGATTAAAGGGAAATATCATGTAGTACTAAATTAAAGAGGAAAATTCGGTAGAATAGAAACTAGCTAGTGTTGAATTTGATTAGTTGCCATGAAATTTATCGATTAATTGGTTTAGCATTGCCGAGTGGTATCTGTTGTAGCCCATGTAAGTTTAAGTAGAAGAATTTAATATAAATTTCAACCACCGAAAAGTTTTGATGCCAGCAACACTAAAACTTATGATATGCGACAGCAACTATGTTGGCACAATGCAAGATCGCAATATTAATTTGTCAGTTGTACATATGTTCGTTTGAAATTGAGATTTGGCTCATATGTGTTTACAAAGACTACCAATCTTGGTGCTAAGATAGATAATCATTTATATACAGTAAAGACAACGAATTGAAGAAAATAGAAAAACATTGATCAGATCCAACAAGACACAAACCTCCACAAAACTGATTTCATAATTAATTAAAGGATTAATTGTGCCAAATAAAAATCCACACCTTTTTCTCAAATTCTGGTTTTAACCTTCACCTTTTAAATCTACCTACAAATACATCACTTTTCATTTTTTCTAATTTTTCCCACGGTGAAATATTTCGATCAAGTAAGACGAACAAGTCATCTCCTCAATTACCCACTGATTAATAACTTTGGACCACCCAGAAACGGAAATGATACACAATGAAATCAAGAGGGAAAAGAAAGAGAAATAGAAGAGAAAAAATAGAGATGAAATCATTAAATCCTCATATTATAAGTCTTTATTTTTCATAAATGACTAGTGTTTAAAATACTACATCATTTTATTAGTCGCGGCAATTTACCATGTCGATATTTTCAGTGTCCATCTCAACATTAATTTGGAAAAAAAATATTATGGGGGGGGGGGGAGGGGGTTGGAGGGGGGAAATTAGAAAAAAATGAAAGATGAGGTATTGTAGATACATTTAAAAGGTGGGAGTTAAAACTAGAATTGACAATAGGTAATCATTTATTTGACAATTAATCCTTAATTAAAACGGAATCGTACAATATCTATATAAAAGACATGACGAAAATTCCCTTCCAGATGATCATTCCATCCCTATTATAAGCAGCAAAAATTGGTAATTAAAATTTAGCAAAAATTAAAGCCCATTTACAACACAGATATTAGCAAAAAGCCCATTCTTCACACTACCATCTCATTTCTTCATCTCTTCAAATTCTTCACACTCTCGTATCTTCATCTCTTCATTCGTAGCAAAAATAAATCCTAACAATCCCTTCTCATCGAGGTCAAACAGTCGATAGCAGAGGCAATGCACGCAGCTGCTTGGACGAAACAACATTTTATCGACATAAAAATTATCTAAAAAGGATACGAGGTACATGACGAGGGAGCAGCTCAAGCTTCACGTGATGATGGTGCAAAAGGTGAAGGAACGCTGAGGATGGGTGTTTTATTTTAATTTTTATTAATTAGTGTATTGTTTTTTTTTTAATGAATATAATTTTCCAATTTTCATTAATTAATGAAAAATTCTAATTTTATAATATTAAAGTTAGAGACACTTTAGAGACAGATGAGATGCAAGGGGTAGAGTCTCTAAGTGCTGAAATTGGAGTTAGAGATACATTGGAGACACTTAGAGTTAGTGTATGAAAGGGATGCAGACAACCTAAGTAGAATGCATTTTAATTGTTTAGCAAAGTTTGCTAGAGTTAGTCACAAGGTGTATACATTTAGGTCGCGTTTGGTTTGCTTGATTAGGAGTGATTGATAAATATAATCCTATCTAATCACATGTTTAGTGAATGATGGAACCCGTGATAAATAACTAGGCCCTTGCTCCAATCACTCAAATGGATGATAACTTATCATCCCAAATTTAGGTTGATTAATAATCCTCGTCTAATCCATGATACAAAATTCCAAAAATAACCACACATAAACACACATACATACACACAACACACACTGCACAGCGCGCGCGCACATTGCACACAACCAATGACGAAGCTAGAAACTCTTACAGGGGGAGCCCAAAATTAGTTACAAATTCAAAATATCACACGTAAAGCACTAAATTAAATTTTTAAAAATATAGAAAATTTAGTACACCCATAATGTAATATCATTTTACACCATTTAAAAGAGTTCAAAGTTCATATATATTTCTTTTTTCTATTTTAAAGTGTTGCACAATAGATTCATTATCAATTATGCAATAACTACGAACATTTTACAAAAAAATCTCAAAATGTCTTAGTAATTTTGATAATTCAAAATCAAAGTTATTATTCATATCTAAATTCATTTTGCTTATATTCCTAAAAAATCATGTTCTACAAAATTTAACTCTTTTTTTAATAATATAATATTTCAATTATCATAGTGAGAAATAAATAAATCTAATAAAGATGAACTAAAACAAAACTACTATAAATTTCACATAAGAATTCTAGTATCTAGAACTTTTGATAAATAAGAAGGAAAAAATACAAAAAATGAGAGATGCATTAAATTTAACATAACTACTTTTTTAAAATATAATTAAATTATCATAATATATATAGGGGCGGAGCCCACGGGGTGGGGCCCAGTGGCCTCCCATGTTTCGTTGTAGCTCGTCCATGCACACAACAACACACACCCATACACAATCATATCAAATATAGCTATCCTATCTATCAAACCAAACGCCCTATATATATAGTTTAACAGTTTTATTAATAGTTACACGAAATATTAACAAATAAATCAATGTACCATCGTATATAATTGTATCCTTTAAAAAAACTATTAGGTGAAAGGATAACCAAACACAAAATTTTGCATAATCATAACATATATCATTGAATTTGAACGTGCACCCAAGCATTTAACCCGTCTATTTATCTCACAACCCTCACTTTCATTTAACGTATAATATTCAATTTAAAAAATAAGGTGAAAATATTAAAAATCGAAACCTTAGGCGCACTTTGGATACACTACTATGTCCAAAACTTTTTTTAGGGTGTGTTCATTTAAAAATATAAATTTATACTTTCATTTAAAGGTAAATGGAATCTTAAATAAAAATCTCACCCTTTAAATTATCCTTTTTTTTTTAAATCTCTCATTTTCACCACTATAAAATGAGATAATATTATCACATTTGTCATTTTCACCATCACAAGGAGGGATAATATTATCTCTCCAATTTAGGAGGGATAATATTATCCCTCCTTGTGGTGGTGGAAAGAAGAAATTTAAAAAAAAGGGAAAATTTAAAGGGTGAGATTTTTATTTATCTCTCTATTTACCTCTAAATGGAGATATAAAATAATAGAAACCAAACACAACCTTAATGTCTTACTTTGACCCACAATTCATGATGGTCCTTTTTTCTTTCTTCAATTCTAATCTCTAAGGCTATCCACAACGCGTCTCGTGCGTGGGTGCTCGAGCCGAGATCGAGCAAGGGGTGGCTCGAGCACCCCGCGTTGCAGACGACGCCTGCTCGAGCCGTGCCCGAGCGCTCGAGCCATGCTCGAGTCCGGCGCTTGCTCTTCACGCGCGAGGCATGCCGAATAAAAAATAAAAATAAAAATAATGGCGCGTGCATTGCACGCGCCTAACGTGTATATTTTTAAATTTTCGTCATGCCGATTTAATTTTTTTTTTTCCTCTTCTATAAATACCACCACACCCCTCATATATCTCACACCATTTTATCATCCTCTTTCTCTCTCAAATTCAACCTAAAAAAAATGTCTTCATCGGAGGAACTTATTTTTTCCGATTCGTCGGAGGAATATGTCGAGGGCGGCACCGACGACTAGGTGCTGGAGATGATGGCGGACGTGGATCGCTACATGCGTGCACACCAAGCGGAGCAGAAAAAGAAGAAGAAGAGGGTGCGGGACTTCGTCGACCGCGACCGAGAAGCGGCTTGTGCGATCCTCCACGCCGACTACTTCGCCGACAACCCCACCTACGGCGAGCAGTTTTTCCGACGCCGTTTCCGGATGCACAAGCATCTGTTCTTGCGCATCTGCAGGACGTTGGAGGAAAACGTCCACTTCTTCACGCATCGACAAGATGCACTCGGGCGATGGGGGCTAACGGCAGTGCAAAAATGCACGATGGCGGTGCGACAACTGGCGACCGGTGGTGCTGTCGACACGTTCGACGAGTATCTGAAAATCGGAGAAAGCACGAGCCATGTTTGCCTCAAAAAATTTTGCCGGGCAATCATCGACCTCTTCGGCGAGCGGTACTTGAGGAAGCCCAACGCTGCCGACACTGCGCGTCTACTCCAAATGCACGAGTTGCGGCATGGATTTCCGGGGATGCTCGGGAGCCTGGATTGCATGCACTGGGAATGGAGGAACTGCCCAAAAGGGTGGGCGGGTGTCCACACTCGCGGCGATCAAGGCGTGCCTACCTTAATCTTGGAGGCGGTGGCGTCGCAGGATTTGTGGATCTGGCATGCCTTTTTTGGGGTTGCCGGCTCCAACAACGACCTCAACGTCCTCAATCAGTCGCCCTTGTTCACCGACGTGCTTGAGGATAGAGCTCCACCGTGCACCTTCACCGTCAAAGGACACCGCTACGACAAGGGGTACTACTTGACCGACAGGATCTACCCTTCTTGGCCTACCCTGATCAAATCGCCGAGGGTTGAAACCGACCTAAAGACGGCGAGGTTCAAGAAGATGCAGGAGGCGGCGAGAAAGGACATAGAGCGGGCCTTTGGAGTGCTCCAAACCCGATGGAGAATAATACGCGCTCCGGGTCGGTGCTGGTACAAGAAGACATCATGTTCGCGTGCATTATTTTGCACAACATGATCATCGAAGACGAGCGGGAAGATGTGGAGAATTGGAGAGAGGACTCCGACTCTCCGTCCACTAGCGGGGTACACTTTCGGACAACTCCGATCCGCTTTGAGCAATTTATGCAACGGAATGCCGACTTGAGAGATAAAAAAAACACCATCGGCTTACCAATGATCTCACCGAGCACCTCTACCGGAAATTTGGACCTCTACGGGAGTAGTCTAGCATTTTTAATTAATGTAATGTTTTTTTATTTTAATTATTGTAATATGTTATTTTATTTTAATTAATGTAATGTTTAATGTTATTTTTATTAATGGAATTTTATGAATTAATTTAATAAATGAAAATGGGAAATTTTTTAATATTAAAAATAGAGCACCCTTAGAGCACCCTTGGGTTGCAGGGGTAGAGTGCTCTAAGGGTGCTATAGTGCTAGAGCACCCCTTAGAGCACCCTTAGGGTGCTCTAAGGGTTGTGGATAGCCTAATGTATTAGAGTAATTTCAGAATTATTAACTATGATTCATCCTTCCAAATAAGACACGTGTGCGCACACATATATATATGAGAGAGATCATATAAAAATAAATATTATCCTAAAAATGAGAATAGATCTTCACCATAGATCTATGGGTTATGGAGGGTCAAAATTTAGCCTATTCAAAGCGGGTCAAACTTGAGTCAACTCGGATCAACCCGTTGACTTTTTTTTTTGTAATGGTCACCCTAGATGCACCACATCATGTATTCATATGCACCACACTATATAATAAGATGCACCACTTTGTGCAATGAGATGCACAAATATTATTTTTCGATTTTTTTTATGGTCACCTCGTATGTACCACATCATATATTCATATGACCACACTATATAATGATATGCATCACTATTTTTTTGTCGATTTTTTTTTTAATTTTCAGATTTATTTTCCCCCATTTTTTTGTTTGCCTCTTTGTTTTTTTGTTTTGTCGCTTCTTCTTTGGTTAAAATTCGAGCGAGGGGAGCCGAAAGCCTCGGAGCAAGCCGAAAAATCCAAATTGTTGCCCGATAATTATCCTTATATTAGTAATCGAAGCGAAGGCGGAGCCGTAAAATCGGAGTCGAAGGCGGAACCGGAAAAAAAAATCTGAAAAAAAAATCGGACATGCACCACAATGTGTAACCAAATGTACCACACTGTGTAACTAGATGCACCACAAAGTGTAACTAAATGTACCGTGTTTTACGAAAAAAATCAAAAAATAAAACTGAAAAGGAAAACTGGAAAAAAATCCGACATGCACCACAATGTGTAACCAGATGCACAACACAGTGTAACTAGATACACCGTGTTTTACGAAAAATAAATTGAAAAAAAAGAAAAAACGAAAATTCGATGTATCTCAATGCACTTAGTGGTGCATCTCATTATATAGTGTGGTGCATATAGAGTGACCATAAAAAAAGACGGGTTGACCTGGGTTTGACCTGCTTTGACTAGGCCAAATCTTAATCTTGACCATCCATATATATATTATTTAATTTATATTTTTGTATTTTTAATTGATTATTAATTTAATTATTTCAATATAAGGGTATTCATTTTTTAATTTAAATTTTTTTATAATAAATATTAATCAACGACATTTATTTATTATATACTCCCTCCGTCTATGAAATGATTGCCACTTTTGCTACTTAAGTTTGTCCACGAAATGATTGCCACTTTTGCTACTCCACTCATATTTATTGTGGGACCCTTACTCCACTCATAACAATACTCATTATAATTCACTACTACCTATCATTTTCTTAAAACCCGTATCGTTCACAATGTGGCAACCATTTCGTGGACGGATGAAGTATTACTAAACTTTAATTTTAAATAAATCTTTCAAAATTAGTAAAATTAATAATAAAATACGAATCGTTGATAAATTAGAGACAAAAAGATTCGATCCGCCTTGGTCGCACGACTCGCACCTCATTCATTCAATTCATTATTTGTCAAGTTATTAAATGAGAAAATGCACTCATATGTCATTAGCCTAAAGGTAATATCAAAAAAAGTCACTAGTTCAAATTTTATCAATTTTTGTCATATTTTTACTTTTTGGACATTTATACCCTTATGTTTTATATTTTTTTCCATCTTAGAACACTCCCTCTCCTACTTTTTTCTCTCTTTTTTCTCTCTCTTCTTCCCTCACCTCTCTCTCTCTCTCTCTCTCTCTCTTTTTCTCTGTCTTCTTCCTCCCGCAGCTCGACTTCTCTGATCTTCCAATCTTTTTTTCTGTCGTCGTCGTCTCTGTTGTCACTATCGCCGCTATTTTTTTGTCGTCGTCGTCTATCGTCTCCGTCGCCAATGCATTTTTGTTGCGATTTTGCAGTTTTTTTCTCTGTCATCGTATCCGTCGCGTCCGTTGTCGCCGTCGCCTCTGCTTTGCGATTTATTTTTTTCTGATTTTGCAACAATTTGGTTGCGATTTGTGGTGAATTTCCTAATTTTGTTTTTTTTTCCTGCAACTTTGTTGCGATTTTGCTGTGTTTTATGTTTGAATTTTAGTTTACAAAGTGTTACGTGTGTTCGATTGTAATTTTCCAACAATTTTTTATTGTGGCGTCAAAGCTATGGAGATCATTTTCCGGCGACCGAATTCTGATTTTCGATTTCGAGTTCCGATTCTGAGTTGGTACATTTTTACAATTGCGTACTGGTGCGTACCAATGGTACGCAGTATGTATTGATAAATACGTACTGCGTACCTTAATTTGTTTTCTTGGTACACAGTACGTATTTTTGATTGTATACCAAGTTTAATGGGTACACAGTACGCATTTATGAATGTGTACCAAGTTTTCTTGATACGCAGTACGTATTAATTAATGCGTACCAGGTTTCATCTATATATTATGATGCAGGTAAGGCCATCTTTGTTAGTGGTTGCGCATGGAGGATACTGAAAAGAGAACATTTATGAGGGTGGTAGGAAAGAGTATATTCCTATACCGCCTAGTGGTATAAGCTTTAAATCTTTATTAGCAAAGCTTGAAGTTAGAATGAAGAAGGATAAGAGTATGTATATGTCTGATATAGATGGTTTAGTGCAGTCTCCTAGTGGTGAAACTATGAGAATGAAGATTACAGATGATTTCGAGTTGTCGTATTTGATGGATGTGTTGGAGTTTCCTACTATATATGTGAGTGTTTCTCCCACGATTAATGAATCTCATAATAGGTGGAGTCCTTCAATTGATGGTGGTGTGCAGAATGAATACCAAAACAATTTTGATATTGCTTGTGATGAGTTGGGTTTTGATGGCATTGTTGAGAATGATGACCATGATGTTAGTAATAGCAATGTGAATGGTAATAGCGAAGTGGGTAATGAAAGTAGTGTAGTACAACGTTTGTGGGTTATTCCCGGTGGAGCCCAACAAGCATCTCTTCCGTCGAAAGAAGTAGTGCCACCGGTTGTGCATGTGGACGAGCTTGTTCAGGGTGGCACTTTTGTCGGAAAGAAGAAAATGAAGTCAGCTCTTGATTTATATCACATGAAAAAGCATCTCGAGTGTAAAACGATTCGATCAAACAAGGTGTACTACCATATGAGATGCAAACTAGTAGAACGATGTGAGTTTAAGATGCAAGCAAGTGCAACATCTAATTTGTGGCGTATCAATCTCTTCATTCATCACTCTTGTGTGGATGATTTGAGATTCACCCTGATCCTAAGGTTTCATCTAGAGTTATTGTTGCACACCTTGGACCAAATTTTGGGGAAGATGATTCGTGTCTTAGGCCAAATGATATTCAATCACAGATACGAAGGGAATTTGGTGTGAATGTAAAATATTCTACTGCTTTGGCTGGTAAGCACCATGCTCTGGAACTCTCATTTGGCGATGCGGATAATTCATTTCAGGTTTCTCTATCCTTTTCTATATTAGTGTCGCGTAATTATTATTGGTAATTTTGGTACGATTTTCAAATTTCGTACCAGGTTTGCGACTATATACCCGGTAAACCGGGTACGATTTTACAAAATTGTACTCAGTGTACCGGTAATACACTTACAAAATTAGTACGAAATTACTATTTTGTACCTAGTGTACAATAGTTAATATAATATGATGTTACGTATTTCTAAAAACGTACCAAGTTTTACCAATTATCTTGGTACAATCGGTACGTTTTTTGTAAACGCGTACCTAGTTTGCAACTATATTACTGATACATTAGGTACATTTTTTCAAAAGCGTACCGTGTTTACCGAGTGTACTTTCAGTGATTTTTTATATTAATTGAGATAAATTCTTTCAGATGATTTCCAAGTTCTTATACATGTTGGAGCAGATGAATCCAGGTTCAATTGTTGACCTTCAAACATGTTCAGACGGTTTGTTTCAATATTGTTACTTTGCTCTCTCTGCGTGCATAAGAGCTTTTCGTGCATGTCGGCCCCTGATTGTCATTGACAGCACACACTTGAACGGAAAATACAAAGGCATTTTGTTTGTCGCAACTATGAAGGATGCTAATGAACAGATTGTTCCATTAGCATTTGGCATTGGTGATATGGAAGATACTTCATCTTGGTCGTGATTTTTGGAGCATGTCCGTCGGACGTTTGGTTGCCCCCCGGATTTTATGATAGTTTCTGATCAGCATCTGAGCATCAAGAATGCTATTGATCGAGTTTATCCTGGCATACCTCATAGTATTTATACGTTTCATATATAGGGTAACTTGAAGATTTGGGGTACTGTTGTGACTGATCTATTCCATCTTGCTGTCAATGCTTACAAAGTACAAGATTATGAGGAGTACATGAACAATTTGAAGGAGGCCTCTCGTGGTGGCTATGAAAAGCTTATGAGTATTGGTCCGAGCAGATGGTCTGTTGCACTATGCCCCGTACAGAAGTTTGGGTTTGGTACATCCAACGCTGTAGAGAATATGAATTCAAGACTTCGGTGGGCTACAAAACTTCCGGCATGTTCTCTTCTAGAATACTGTCGTAATCTTGTCCAATCTTGGTTCTTCCAGCGGTGCACAAAATCTGGATCTAGAAATGATGAATTATCGGTATACTCAACAAGGGAATTAGGTATAGCTGTCGAGGCAGGGTGTGTGATGAGAGTTGAACCGATATCTGATACGAAGTTTAATGTCATTTTTGGAGTAAAGAGCAATGTTGTTGATGTTGCTTCCAGGAAGTGTTCATGTCGGGCATGGGATTTGGACTTAATACCTTGCTCTCACGCTACTGCAGCAATCAGGTGAAGTTGAAGTTTTATGTGTTGGGATTAATTGCATATTCGTACCTATATTGCCAAAACTTCTTAGTACATGTGGTACGCAATTGTAAATACGTACCAAGTGTACCACATGAAAACTTGGTACGCATGTATGCTTTGATCAATGCGTACCTGGTTAGGAAGCTCCGATGTGGTACACTTGGTACGTAGTTACAATTACGTACCAAGTTTGCTCATCAGAACTTGGTACGCCGATATGCTTTGACAAAAAACGTACCAGCGTAATAGTTCGGATGCTGTAATCCTGGTACGCATTTACAATTGCGTACCAAGTTTGCTTATCAGAATTTAGTAATGCGGTACGCATTACCCAATGCGTACCAAGTGTTTAAGTTATTATGTGGTACACCTGGTACGCAGTTATAATTACGTACCATATTTTCCTTCGACGAAGTATTAATTTTTTACACATTTTTAGGTTTAAGAGGGAATACCCACTGTCATATGTGCATGAATATTATTCTATTGCGACGTGGCGCGAGATTTATGTTGATGATGTGATGCCTATTCCGAATAAAGATTCGTGGTGTGTGCCGCCACATGTTGCTTCAAGGATTGTTCTTACACCCAAGGAACCTAAGCAAGTTGGACGACCGCGTACAAAGAGAATTCCAACTAGATCTCATACCAAACGCAGTCGAGGGTGTTTATGGTGTCATGAGAAAGGTCATTATATGAGTACATGCCCTCTAAGACGCCACTTGATTAACCCGGAAGAAGAAGGGAGTAGCAACCAACCAAGTATCAAAACGAGAATCCGCAAAACGAAGAAATGTGGTATTTGTGGTGTTGCGGGTCATACTCGCCAAACATGTCAAGATCCACATAGATTTGGTTGATAATTGGAGATTTATTGAATTGTATTAGATTTGTATTAGATGTGTACAGATAGGTAAATAATTGGAGAACCCGTTTTCACATATATTGTAACAGATAGGTAAGTAAATCTTGGTACGTTTTGTTTAATTGCTTACTTTGCGTACTAAAAAAACTGTAATAAAATTACATTTGCGTACCGTGATAATGCAAGTACATAGTTATCTTATGCATAATACCAATAAAGATAAAAAATATACATAGTATCAGTAGCATATGCTAATATTTATTCAAAATACATATTCAAAATACTATCCATCATGCACAAAATATTAACAACAATTCACTGTTCATTCATTGGCTTCATCGAAATCCATGAGGACTGCCGGTGTCACTTCCTCCGTGCTATGGGCATAAATGGTCCTTGCTATGTGGTCTCTGTACTACACCCGGTCTTCAGGCTCTTGAAAACATCTTCGCATTGACATTAGATTTTTTGAGATGAGTTGCTCCACATACTTTAGCGCATAGATGCCACAATCATATTCATTATCTTGCTGGAATTTATTTCTCTTTTGGCCCTTCTTTAGAGGAAAGCATAATTCCCACAGGCAGAATTGTGGGTCTTTTATGTGATGCTCTCTATAATATCCAATAGCCTTCATGATTTGTGGCATCGTTCTTGTCATTGGCAGAAATAGATCTCGTCAATTATCAAAATGGTGGTCTTCGAATGTATGTTCTTTCGAGTCATACAGAGTGATTTACTGCCTTTTCAGACCTATCAACAGGGTACCCCAGTGATCCTTATTGAAGCACAATGCAACTACCTAAAAACAAAATAAAACATGGTACGTTATTGTAAATACGTACCACAAAATTAAGAAAACACGGTACGTTATTATAAATGTGTACTACCAAACCAGGTACACTCGGTACGCAATTGTAATATCGTACTCTATTTACCATACATACATTTGGTAAAACTATTACGATTTTATCAATGCGTACCAAGTGTACTAAGATTTATTGTTACGTATTGTACCTTATCGCAGTTAACCATTGTCTTACGTTCTCCCCCCAAGCTGGTTGAGCTCCTTCGGCAAATGGGAAGAACCTATTCATTTCTTCTTCGGGGAAGACCTCTTCAACATTCTGGTTAAATATCTTGTGATTGTACGGATCAAAAGGATTGGCTCTTTTAGATTGGTTGACCGAGTCGAATACATTCTCCATCGTTTCCTACAAATAAGTGTAAGAAATATAAATATATATATGTTATCTGTGTAGAAGTGTTACTGTAAACAATTAAAATCATTCTAAATGGTTGAATGTACCATAAAATAGCAAGACGTCACGGCAATCTTTGGGTCAATTTCTTCCAATCCGGCCATTGTAGGATTTACCACGAGAACAACAAGGTACGCCTCAAAGTGTTCTATGTCCAGCTGGCCTGTTGGATCCATGATAGACTGGAAAAAGCTCTTCTCCGCACCACAAAAAGCTCCGACATTCCTCCTGTTTTCAATAAACATTAGATTAATTAAACTTGGTACGCATTGATCAACTCGTACCGAGTTTACCAATTGCAAAATGGTACACCTGGTACGCATTGATAAAATCGTACCGAGTTTACCAATACAACACTGGTACAAATGGTACAATTTGATAAAATCATACCGGATTTACCAATTCTATACTGGTACACCTGGTACGCATTGACAAAATCGTACTGAGTTTACCATTTGCATAATGGTACACCGGTACGCATTGACAAAATCGTACCGAGTTTACCAATTGCAAATGGTACACCTAGTACGTAATTTAACAAATCGTACCGAGTTTACCAAAAAATACTAGTTACACCTGGTACGCATTAACAAAATTGTACTTATTAAACGTGTAAACTTTAATATTTGAAGATAAAAAATTTAACTTACGGTGTCGTTTCCTCTGAGTTCAACCAATGCTCAAATGTGTGACGGCCTGATCGCACGTCTTCTGAGAGAAATGGACTGCGTAGAGGTGGAGCTGGAAATCTTTTTCGAATTGGCCTCGGATTCAAGATGCGTACTGTCATACTAGGAGCTTGATTTTGGAGCGATTGACCTTGTGGAGCTGCTGGTTGTGGTCTTGGTGGAGCTTGTGGTGCTTGTGGAGCTTGTGGAGGTGGACCTTGTGGAGCGTGAGGACCATGTGGAGCTTCAAATTGGGGACACGGTTCGAATGATCCTGCTGAAGCTGCATTTTCTTGAAGAATTTTCTGTTGCAGAGGCATAAATTGATCAGCTTCAAGGAAGGTGTCCCACAATATGTTGATTTGCATGTCCGTAAATTGATCGCCTGCCTGTTCAGGGGCCTGCTTCAGAAAAGAGAACTATTGGTACTTTTTTTCGAATTTCGTACTAGATTTATATTGCAAACTCGGTACACTCGGTACGTTTTGATCAAATGTTTGTTGGTACGCACGATACGTTTTTATGAAAAACGTACCATGCGTACGCGTAGAAATAGGTACGATTTTCTATATCGTACCACATGTACCCAATTACAATACAAATCAATTGATGAAAAATAATGCATCCAATGTATTACGAATTCGGTTACAATATCAAATAAATAAAAACATAAATGTAAATTGTTCATAACATGAAAAATAAAATATGAAATTGTTTATGTTATCCCACTATCAAATTGTTCAAATATTGTTATGCATCAACTCAAGATGCATCTTGTACCTTATCATCATATGCCTGCTCCATCGTCCTCTTGCCGGCTTGCTCTGCCGGTGCTCCTCCCTCCTTCTCCGTGCTCTTCTTCTCGCTTGCCACAGCTACTGCCTCATATTTCTCTTTCTCCGCGCTTCTCGTGTTGCCATCCACGTCCATGAGGATGTTGCCGTGAGGAGAGGCTGGAGATATATAATGTGCACTCGTGAAAGGTTGGACTATCCCTTCTTCTTGAAGCTGGTTAACAACATAGTTGCTAACACAACCATCGTTTAGTCATGTACAAAATACATTTATAATTATCATATTTCCCACTACCAGGATCAGCTAGCAGTAAGTATAGGGTCGATCCCACGAGGAGTTGGTGTAGCTTTCTCTTTGGTCACGGATTTCATCTCTATAAATACTCCTAGATAGCAAGCCATATGTATCTTCTGAATTTTTGAATCATTTAGTTTCTTATTTTCTTTAGTCTAGGGTTTTCTTTCTTTTGTTCGAGAGTTTGCCCCTTCGGGGGCAAACTAACTTTTGTACTTTGTTGCCGACGATGTTGGTGTCGTTCGAATTTATTTTAATTAATGTTCTTTTCCTATTTTGTTCTTTCTTCTCTTGTTCTTTACTTTATGCCTAGGTAGTTATACAAATCTGCGTTTGGGCAAGATAACGCTGCATAAACATTAAATCGTGATGTTGATTTGGGCAAGGGGAAAGCTATATATGTGTGTTCCCGAGGTGTTAGGCAATGATTTCAAAGTGGTTTGTTTGTGCCAAGAGTTAATGTGGCCAGTGGGCAATTGGAGGGTGGCAGATTCCTTAAAAGGGAGGTAGCTTAGACCAACATGGACCGGAAGAGGTTTGCCTCACGCTCTTTGAGGGCGGCAAATCTCAGGTTGAACTTAGGCGGAGCTAAACGAAGTACGCTGACGCTGGTAAAAAGTCAGAGCAGGATCCCTGTATCTCATAGGGCCGGAACGGTTTCCTCTAGTGCCCAAAGCTGCTTGTTTCAATCTATGCCCCTTGAGAAATGCTCGGGGGTGAGTTGGGCAAGTTAGGAAGCCTGGGGTGGGAATGCCATGCAAGATTCACAAGTAAGGACAAGCTGGGCATATCGTAGCTGTGGGCGTGACGACGTGACAGTGGACCATGACGCAGTTTGCCTATAACCGTTGACATACATACGTACCATATATCCTTGCATCAATGAAGACGTCTTGTTTATGCAATCGACTCAACACCTAAATCCAGGTTTGTCTTTATCTTTTATTTATGCTTTAGTTTAGATTTATTTTTCCTATTTGGCCAAGACGAGTCTGTGCAAAACCCCTAAACCTTTGGATGATCCGTGACCAAAGAAAAAGCTACACCAACTCCTCGTGGGATCGACCCTATACTTATTGCTAGCTGATCCTAGTAGTGGGAAATAGGATAATTATAAATGTATTTTGTACGTGACTAAACGACGGTTGCGTCAACAACTATGTTGTTAACCAGCTTCAAGAAGAAGGGATAGTCCAACCTTTTCACGAAATAGGAAAAGAACATTAATTAAAATAAATTTGGACAACACCAACATCGTCGGCAACAAAGTACAAAAGTTAGTTTGCCCCCGAAGGGGCAAACTCTCGAACAAAAGAAAGAAACCCTAGACTAAAGAAAATAAGAAACTAAATGATTCAAAAATTCAGAAGATACATATGGCTTGCTATCTAGGAGTATTTATAGAGGTGAAATTCGTCGGTCTTGGAGGCTCAGCCCATTAACTAAGTCGGTTGCAACTAGGTTTGAGCGAGCTGTCTTGCCAGCTGTCAATCCTTCCAGCATCTTCTGTTGACCAAGAGACTTTCCTTATTTAGCAGATTTGATTTGTTGACGAATCTTCATGGATAAAGAAGGAAATAATTCCTTCCTTGTTGGCTACTTGGATAAGGTTGATCTCTTACTTGGTCTGCACTCTTCCCTTGTAAGTTAATCTTTTTCTTGCTCCGCACTCTTTCCTTATAAGCTGGATTGTCGCAGACCTCCATGCCCAAGACATGTACTCCTGCCTCTCTTCTGTGCTCTGCCATACGCCTTGGCCTTTTTACATCTTCTCTTGCCCAAATGACTTGATCCTGCACGATACTTGATTTGGTCGGGTTGTGAAGCGAGCAACTTTAGTTCTGAATGTCTGCTTCCTTAGTCAAGCTGCGAGCATCATTTTCTTGCCCAAAGTGCTTCGTATCTGTGCCCAAAATGTCTTTTGCGGAATTCAGTCATTTCTTGCCCATTTCTACCCAGTTTTGTCATGGTTTGCCCTGTACGTCCCTACCTTCACAATGTGTCCTCCCAGACACTAAAGACAAACAAAAATACACAAAACAACTCGATCTAGACCTAAAATAAGACTAAAAAAAATCATTCAAAATTTGGTCTCATCAGCTACCCACATCCTTCACGAGCTACTGCCTTTCATCCTTGCGACATGATATCAGCAGATTTGCTACTGCCTCAGCTATCTCTCTCACAAGAACCGTTCTCTCCGACCCTTGCATTAAGGTGGCAAGGACAGAGGAACCAACATTGGCGGCGGGAGGAACGGTGGAGGTTGATGCAGTGTTGGTATGCGGAGGAGGAGGAGTGTCTTCATCATCTTTGTTGGTAGCAGGCTCTTCATCATCGTCACCATTGCTGGCTAGTTCTCTTTTTATTTTCTTTTTAGCGTCATTCGGATCATACTCAAATGCAAACTTGCCAAATTTTGAGTCATTCTGTAGAGACAGCCAGTATGGTGTTTCCTTCTCAACATTGGAGGGCTTCAGCAGCTGTCGAAGATTCTGACAAGGATACAATATTATTATATAAACTGCCGGTGAACTCGGTACACTTGGTACGCAATGACAATTGTGTACTAAGTTTACCAATTTATTTAAGCAATCTCAGTACACAATGCCTTTTGCGTACCGAGTGTACCTAATAAACTGCTCGTTTTAACTTGGTACATTTGGTACACATTTATAATTACGTACCAAGTTTACCAATATATCTATGCACACTTGGTGCGCATTTGTCAGTGCGTACCAAATGTAGCACTTTGACACTGGTAAAAGTGGTACGTATTTGTGAATGTGTACCAAGTTTTACTAAAAGCATACTGTGATATTTCTAAAATTAGATTAGATCTAAGAAGAAATCTTACCAATTTTATCTTTTCTTCTGGGAGAATTTCTGTGTCTCTGATGTATCTGTACCTCAACATTCGAGGCAGTTTCTTCTCGGTGGACTTCAAAGCCGCCTTTTTTCCAATCGCCGGTACATCCTCAAATATCCAATCCTGTTTGATAAATAAACTTTGTTAGTATGTAATCATATACAAGATAGAATAGGTTTACTTGGTAAAGTTGGTACGATTTTGTAAATTCGTACCGAATTTACCAGTATTAAACTGTTACGTTTGGTACGTAATTATAAAATCGTACCAAATTTTCCAATAACTTATACTTATATTTGGAAAACTTGGTACGATTTTCTAATTGCGTACCAAGTTTACAAGTATTAAATTGTTACGTTTAGTACGTAATTATAAAATCGTACCAAGATTTCCAATAGCTTATAACTATATTTGGAAAACTTGGTACGATTTCCTAATTGCGTATCGAGTTTACCAATATCAAACTGTTAAGTTTGGTACGTAATTATAAAATCGTACCAAGTTTTCTAATAGCTTATACTTGTATTTCGGAAATTTGGTACGATTTTGTAATTGCGTACCGAGTTTACCAGTATCAAACTGTTACGTTTAGTACGTAGTTATAAAATCGTACCAATATTTCCAATGTGTATTAATTTTAACATTCATGAACTTACCAATAAAACGAAACTGCAGCCTCGAATGTGGTAAGCGATGCCGGATTTTTTTTTTATCTTCTGTGTCGATTGTTTTAAAAGAATCGACAACCATCTGAAACGAGAAACTGCCCCATGGGAATTTTTCCCAAGCTTCCTCATCCTCAACCAAGATCCATAGCCAGTCTGAAATTTTTTTTCTGGGCATTCTCATAGCCTAGGACGTACGACGCTACCAACAGAATTTTGGCCAACTTCAAGTAGTCGTCGTCGCTGAGCTTGAGAACAGATTCCTTGCGCAAGAACTTCCGGTTCACAAATGGTGTCCACACCTCTGCAGGGATCACTATTTCGTTGCCGAAGAGTTGCGTGTACAGCGAGGACTGCGGTATAATGTGGTTGGCGTATGGGTTGAATTTTGCAGGGCCAAATATTCAGCCCACTCACCAAAGCAAATTCATACCTGGAGAAGCGCAAGAGCTTCTCGTCAACCTTGAACCATACAGCTGATTCATCATATTAGGGAACGACTCCACCTGATGAAGCACCATCCAGTGTGTGGCCTTCCCAATCGCGTGTTGTAGTCCTGCATCCCCATAAAGTGGCTAAAGCAGGACTGCTTCAGCTTCTCCAAGGCTGAGTTACCACTTGCAATGAGGCATCCTCAAATGTCTGAAATAAGTGACTCATAACCATGAGTCATGACCTGGCTTTTCAAGGTTCTGAGGTCCAGCCTCTTGTGTGTCCAGATGTGCTGCAATAAGACAAAAAACAATTCAATAACAAATTCATATTCACCGTTTAGTCATAACCTGTTTGGTAAAAGTAGTAAACTTTTACAAATACGTACTAAAATTCTTGGTACACTTGGTACGTTTTTTATAATGCGTACCTAATGTACTTGTCACGTAGGGACGCATTTGCAAATACGTACTTTCAAATAATGAAATACTGGTACACTCGGTACGTTTTTGACAATGCGTACCGAGTGTACTAGTAAAGTAGGTACGCTTTTGTAAATACGTACCTACATGACAATGAAATACTGGTACACTCGGTACGTTTTTGACAACGCATACCAAGTGTACTAGGAAAGTAATTACGTTTTTTCAAACACGTATCTAGATCACAATAAAATACTGGTACACTCGATACGTTTTTCACAATGCGTACCAAGTGTACTAGAAACACACTAGTTATCTTGGTAAATATTTGTAAATACTTACCAAGTTGCAACTTATATGCTTCAGAACTGGGTACGCATTTACAAAATCGTACCAATTTTAACCATACAAAGCCATATTCACATCAAACGAATGCAAAATTCATCATGCATAATCAATCTCAGAAAATCAACAAGTTATCCTTAATTCCAGAAATTATTGATCTGGAATTACCAGTACGTATTTCACAAAACGTACCGAGTGTACCAGTACAATTTTTCCCCAAATTACAGATCTGCAAATCGTACCCTAATTCCCATTCTACTCAACAAACTAGATACGCAATCGACATTCAAAACATTGTAAACCCGCGAAATTGAAGAAATAAAGTGGTAATCAAACATGCAAGAATCCCTAACTTTCAGATTTGGAATTTGCAAATTAAAAAATGATAAAAGTTACCGGCAAATCTGCAAAAACGTCTTCGTCACCAGTTTTCTCCTATTCGTGCGGCAGCGGCGACTGTTCTTCTTCCTCTTGGCGCGACGTCGACTATGCATCTTCATCTTGACGTCGCGGTGACGACGCTTCTTCTTGTTTGTGCGGCAGCGGCGACTGTGCTTCTTCCTCGGGCGGCGACGACTGTGCTTTTTCATCTTGGCGCGGCGGCGACGAAGCTTCTTTCTCTTAGCACGGTAGCGACGACACTTCGGTGCGTTTACTTCTCGGCCTTGTCGCGCCGGTTTTTGACTTCGTCGCGACGGTCTTTGGTGCTTCGCTCGTCGAAGCGGTGGTTGATTTTTCTGCCGCCGGTTCGGTGTTTTTCGCCTTTTTGGTGCGCGGCGCCATCTAGCAAAGGGACGTAGGAGGTTGATGGCGGAGAGAGGTGACGGCGGAGTGAGGCGGAGATAGGGTTGAGAGGAAGAGGATTTGTCGATGGAAGAAATGGAAGAGAGAGAAAAGCGGGAAGAGAGAATGAGTGGGAAGAGAGAGAAAACTGTAATTAATGTTTTTTGAATAATAACCGTACAAATCCACTACTCTATAAGGGTATTTCAGTCAAATTAAGTACTCCCTCCGTCCCACCGAATACGGCATGTTTTTCATTTTGGGACGTCCCACTATACTTGGCATGTTTCCTTTAAAGGAAACAATTTGTGTATATTTAACATTATAAAATGTTGCATTCATACTACATGTGGCCCACCATCCCATTTAAACCCTATCAACCTCCCCCCACCACACATTATCCATCATTTCATTTATAACTTTATTAGCATTATAATATTACATTCACACTACACTAAACACTCTTTTATACCAAATACCTTTTTTCTTAATCTTCGTACCTATATAAATTAGATCGTATACGGCGGGACAGAAAGAGTACAATTTTATCCATTTGTTTATCAAAAGTGAACTTTTGATAAAATTTAATATTATCATGTACCCTAATGTTGAATAGATAGCCTCTTATTAAATTGCTAAAATAGTATCCAAATAAAGTAGCAGGACCCCAACAATAAAGGCAATGTTTTTCCCAATAATTATGTAAACTGTTGTTGCTCTTAAAAGTTGAACTTGAACTGATGTCAGCTCTTCATCATTCTGTCGGTGCTTCACACTCTCTCTCTCCCCCTCTCTCACTCTCTCACTATGCCACACTATCGCTATATCGACCCCCACACATTCTAAGAATGTGCTCTGAAAAATTGAGGTTACTACTTTGATCCCATGGCCGGAGCTTTGTCTTCATCATTTCCTGTTCTGATCTTTGCCAGATTCTCAGCTTGTGTAGTTGCACTTCTTGTAGTAATCTGGGCTCTTCACTTCAAGGATAGCTTCATTCCCCACTCTCCATCTCAAGAACAACAAATTTACGCTGTAAGAAAAAAGAACCCATTTTTTATTTCTTGATTCTTATAAGATGCAGTTTGCATGTGTGTTTTTGTGGGAATTTGTGGGGAATTTTGTATTTTATTTTTGGGCAGGTTATGCACCCTTTGTTAATGGTGATTGGCTTCATCCTCATCAGTGGAGAAGGTAGAAATCGTACTTTTTCTGTCTCTTTTAAAAAGTTTGAGTCCTTTTGCAACTGGGAAAGTAAGGAAAGGATAGTTAATCAAAAATTATGATTGATTTCTAAACCTAAGAACGAAAAGTTGCTAACACTAAAAAAATGTGCAAAGTGAAGGAGGAAAATTCTGATTGATTTCGAATTAGAATTTCTTGATTTTGTTTTAATTTTAAATTTGCAGCTATTTTGGTGCACAAATGGTTGCCTGGTTCAAGAAATTTGAAGAAATTAGTGCACCTCTGTCTCCAAGGTGTGGCTTTGGCTTGTGGCGTTTTTGGGATTTGGACAAAATTTCATGGCCAAGATGGAATAGTTGCTAATTTTTACAGTTTGCATTCATGGATGGGACTGGTTTGTGTTTCCCTTTTTTGTGCTCAGGTTAGATTTTCAGACACCATTATTTTCATTGTTGTTAGATTTTGTTAGCTTTGATTAAATGAAGAAGTGTGATTAATTTACCATCATCATTCATAAATATTTCTGATCTGCACTGCTTGTAAGATGCATTTTGTTTATAATGTTTGCCTCATAGATGCTACAGAGTGAAATACACAAGCATCAGTGCACTGCAGATAGTAGTCCAGTTGGGACCGGAGAAAATTATTATCTTGTGGTGGTTTATAATTCATCGAGCATTAATTTAAAGAGGTTTATTGTGTACTTAGATGCCACACAGAGTGAATGCACGAGGTTAAATGCACAATATACAGATGTAGTATAGTGCTTAGATCACACAGTGAAATACACTAGCGTTCGTAGATGCTACACAAAGTGAAATACACGAGCATTGTTTGGCTTAATAAGAGGATGTGATCTAACACATGATGGTGCAGTGGCTGCTTGGCTTCATCAGTTTCTGGCACAGGGTCGAGGTACGAACAACGAGACTGAATGTACTTCCTTGGCATGTCTTCCTAGGTTTATACACATATGGTTTAGCAGTGGTTACAGCTGAGACAGGGCTTCTTGAGAAGCTCACTTTCTTGCAAACCATAGGAAATGTGTCCAAACGTTGCCCGGAGTCGAGAATCGTGAACGGTTTAGGGCTTAGCTTGGCCCTGCTGAGTAGCGTTGTGATTGTAGCAGCAGTTACACCAAAACACCAAACCTCAATATCTTCAGACAGGAAATACTCTTCTAACTGAAAAGAGTGTTGGTACATTGTACTTGTAAATGCTTTGTAATGTGAATGGTTTTCAACTTTGTTTTGTTTTCGTGTGGTAAAAGTTGTCTAGCTGTTTCAACAACCTTAAAATGTTTGGCCCAATTCCAGAACCACATGGATTGGCAAAGGTTTTTCTTGAATCTTTCTTGGCCAACACATTTTAAATTTGAATTTAATTTAGTTTGATTTAATCCAATCAGTTTGGGCCAAGAGCATAAACTATATGATTCTTTACGGGCCTATGGGCATAATAAAGCCAGGCCCATTTAACCTCACTCTTCAAGCTTGTCGCGGGGTCCACCAGAAATGAATTATTTTATCGGAATTTAGTGCGACTGCGAGCTTCAGCTTCCATGCTTTATAGCCTCTCATTTTGTCACATTTACAAAGAATAATACTATAACTAATGCAGCCAAAAAACGTGGGAACTATCAAATAATACAATGCCACATGCAAAATTTTGGTCTAATAATTATAATAATTTTGTTATGGATAACTCTATCCTTCCATATGCACCAATCCATTCCACACAAAGCCACTAATTAAATGCCAATTTTACCTTTTCAACCTACTCAAATTTCACTTCTCAATTTGATTCCAAACCCATAATCAATCGCATGCTACTTTTGAGTTTTGACCAATCCCATAATTCGATCCGAATGCGATCAATTGTAATAATACAATTAATATTTATCAAATAAGAATTGAAACGAAAAATGATTGTGAGATAATCAACTCCAACAAACCATTATCAGCTAAAACATGAAAATTGAATTGTGCTTATTTAGGGTGTAAAACTCTAGTAGAACTTCTGATTGATGTTGTCCACGTCCCATGTTAATTGTATATAAAAAGATACGCTTCTCTGTTTGCTTTATTTAGACGTTCTATTTCAATGAAAAAAGAAACTCAATGCATAACAATCGTTCCAACGTAGCTCATTTTTACATGACATGTCACATTAAATACATTCATCATTCTCTACTTTATCATAAAACAACCCTTTCTTCACATTTGTGCTCGGGATTGAGGATCTATTGAAATGGTGGAGGAAGTATTTAATTAAATCTTTGTAACATATATGTCCGATTGATGGAGGGTAGTATTTTTCTATAGTTTTTTTTTTGTTTTTTACTCAAGCTAGATCTTTTATTAATCTTTAAGTATTGTCCAGAAAAAGAATTTCTGCTGTTGTGAAGATCGTGTGGTCCGAGTGTGGCCAGTTAGCCTTATTTATGACGATCTTAAAAACTAAAACAAGAGAGTTTGACAACTTCATTTTTACTGGTAATTGCTAAATAAAATTGGAGCAAGAATCAGACAACTTGCTTAATTCTTGTCCAAGATTACTTCGTTCATTTACTGTTGTCATTTTCAGTGCATAAATATAACTGAATAGCTTTTTTTCTTTTTTTCTTTTTTTCTTTTCTGCAGATAGAATCATAGAAATTAACTTCTCAGACCCACCACCTGTTTGTAGAAATTCAATCCTCTTGGTGGATAACTAACCACTCGAAAATTGGTGGCTCCTGTAGCTCGCACTCCACACTTTGTGTTGTTGGCAAAATTCTAAGTATTTATCACAAACTTTGTTTGCAACCAAGTTGTTTCTTTTTTTCTCTTTTATCTGTGAATGCTGCTATCTCAAGATAATGTTTGTTGATACTGAAATATATTTAGCATGCTGTAATCATTTGATATCTTAGGAAAAGAAGAAACCTTTATCCTCGGAAATCGTGAAAATCTATGTTACTGTGTTTGTAATGGATTGTTGGATTGAAGTATGAGATATGGGGTTGAAGGGAGATGAGGGAAAGCCTTCTTGAGGCACTCTTTTTATTAGTATATGAGTGGAAAACTTAGTATTTTCCATCAACAATACCTACATGATTGTCAGGTTAGGCTTTCTTGTTGCTGCATCTCTTGCAGCGTATGCAGCTAAGCAGGTTAGTGTCAAGAACCCGAGGCCACCCGATAATTCAGACAAACGCAAAGAAGGTATGTTTAGTTTTTCGGTTTACTACATTTTCTTAGTTGTATATATTTTTGTTCTAGATTCTGTATTGTCATGATATTGTATGTTTTGCATGACTATGTTGAATTCATAAAAAGGGCGGTAGTTCTTAATCATACGGCTAAAATACGGTTGCTTTGTGCAGTAGAAAATGATGATCCATCACTTGAGAAGTCTTTGAATGAAGGGGAAGAAGACAAGGTTCATGTCGTGTATTCGGACAATGATTTCAAAGAGGTTGTTGTAGCTACATATATGTGATTTCGTGTCCGTTGATTTTGTAGTTGTTAAATCCGACATTTTTGTAAAGTAATCGAAACACTGCAGGCCGAGGAGGAGGAGGAAGAAGAGGAGAAAGAAGAGGTGAAGTTGATCAATAGCATCATAAATCCTGCTTTAAGTAGTCCTCCAGATTTTGAGGATGAGTTCTTGCCGGAATTCGAGTCTCTTTTGTCGGGAGAGATAGATTTTCCGTTGCCTACGGACAAGTATGATACAGCGGCGAATATCAAAGCAGAGAAAGACAGGGTATACGAGAGTGAGATGGCGAACAATGCAAGCGAGCTGGAAAGACTGCGTCATCTGGTGAAGGAGTTGGAGGATAGAGAGGTGAAGCTCGAAGGGGAGCTGCTCGAATACTATGGATTGAAGGAGCAAGAATCAAGTATTGCCGAGTTGCAGAAGCAGCTCAAGATCAAGACCGTGGAGATTGATATGCTCAACATAACCATAAATTCTTTGCAGGCTGAGAGGAAGAAACTTCAAGAGGAGCTGTCTCAAGGAGTTGCTGCTAGGAAAGAGCTCGAGACGGCAAGGAAGAAGATAAAGGAACTGCAGAAGCAGATTCAGCTTGAAGCTAGCCAGACAAAAGGCCAGCTCTTGCTGCTGAAGCAACAAGTTAGTGGGCTTCAGACAAAAGAGCAGGAAAGTGCAGAAGTCGAGAAGAAGCTTAAAGCCGTCAAGGAGTTGGAGGTCGAAGTCATGGAGCTAAAGAGGAAGAACAGAGAGCTTCAGCATGAAAAGAGGGAATTAATTGTTAAACTTGATTCTGCTGAAGCCAAAGTTAAAACCCTTTCCAACATAACTGAGGTATAAGTTTCAAACTGAATTTGATTGTAATAATATTATAATGGAAACATAATTTTCATATGATTTAGTTTTGTGTTGCTTCAGACAGAAATGGTGGCCAAGGTAAGAGAAGAAGTCTATGAACTGAAGCATGCAAATGAGGACCTAGTTAAACAGGTGGAAGGGCTTCAAATGAACAGATTCAGCGAAGTCGAAGAGCTCGTGTATCTTCGTTGGGTGAACGCATGTCTAAGATTCGAGCTCCGCAACTACCAAACTCCTTCCGGGAAAGTATCAGCTCGTGATCTCAGCAAAAATTTGAGCCCGAGATCCCAAGAGAAGGCCAAACAGCTGATGTTAGAGTATGCAGGATCGGAGCGTGGAGGAGGGGACACGGATATGGAGAGCAACTTTGACAATACCTCTGTCGACAGTGAGGATTTCGATAACATGTCTATTGACAGTTCAACGAGCAGATTCAGCAGTCTAAGCAAGAAGCCTGGTTTGATCCAAAAGTTGAAGAGATGGGGCAGCAAAAGTAAAGATGATTCAAGCACGCTCTCTTCTCCTGCTCGATCTTTTGCAGGTGCATCACCGGGTAGGGCTAGCATGAGCCTCAAACCGAGGGGTCCGCTCGAAGCCCTCATGCTGAGAAATGCAGGAGACGGTATAGCCATCACTAGTTTTGGAACTAGAGAAAATGATGAGTTTAATTCCCCTGAAACTCCGAAACTACCTCCACCCGAGTCACTCAACAACGTGGCATCGTCTTTCCATTTGATGTCTAAATCAGTCGAAGGCGTCCTAGACGAAAAGTATCCTGCTTACAAAGACAGACATAAGCTTGCTCTAGAGAGAGAGAAGAATCTCAAGGAGAAAGCTCAGCAAGCAAGAGCAGTAAAATTTGGTGACCCGTTGCGGGTGGATAGTAAATCTGTTTCTCTCCCTCCAAAACTTGCTCTTATAAAAGAGAAACCTATCATCTCTGCTAGCTCGAATGATCAGCCCAATGAGAACAAAACCGATTCTCCAGTAGTTAGCAAAATGCAACTTGCACAGCTTGAAAAACGCGCTCCTAGGACTCCTCGGCCACCCCCTAAGCCGTCAGGAGGTGCTTCTGGTGACACTAACACGGCTGCTCCAAGCCGGGCCCCTGGAGGTCCGCCTCCACCACCTCCGCCTCCAGGTACACCTCCACCGCCACCCCCTCCCGGTGGGCCTCCCCGCCCTCCGCCTCCACCAGGGAGCCTCTCCAAAGGAGGTCCGAGTGGTGATAAAGTTCACCGGGCTCCTGAACTGGTTGAGTTTTACCAGACATTGATGAAACGGGAGGCGAAGACTACGGCGTCATCTTTAATCTCTACGTCATCAAACACCTCGGAAGCTAGGAGCAACATGATTGGGGAGATTGAGAACAGATCATCCTTCCTGCTAGCTGTATGTTAAGGCTCACTTCATTTCTTAGTAACAAATTTAGCCAGCCTTTGTCAACATCTAACAATGCAACAAATCGAAATCGTGCAACAGGTTAAAGCTGATGTGGAGACACAAGGTGAATTTGTCCAGTCTTTGGCTTCTGAAGTCAGAGCGTCTTCTTTCACAAACATCGATGATTTGCTGGCGTTTGTAAACTGGCTTGACGAGGAACTCTCCTTCTTGGTAAAATTGCGTTGTCCTTGTCTTAAGTGGAAAAAAATTATTAATAGTTGAAACTGATCAAAATATTTTGAGAATGAATCTGTACTAGGTTGATGAACGCGCTGTCCTAAAGCACTTTGACTGGCCAGAGGGGAAAGCAGATGCACTACGGGAGGCAGCATTCGAATATCAAGACCTCAGGAAACTAGAGAAGCTAGTTACATCATTCACAGATGATGAGAATCTTCCTTGTGATGCTGCTCTCAAGAAGATGTATAAATTGCTCGAAAAGTAAGTTCTCTCTAGCAAGAAGCTATTGAATTGTTACTATGAACACATATATATACTACAAATCAGTTCAAATGGCCAATGATCGGCAATTTATCTTGCTTGCTTTGTAAAACTTTGCCTTTCTCAGAGTGGAGAATGGTGTCTATGCCTTGCTACGAACACGAGACATGGCCGTCTCACGATACAAAGAATTTGGGATTCCGGTGGACTGGCTTCTTGATTCTGGAGTAGTAGGCAAGGTAATGGCTTCTCTTTCATATGTAGATAACTAACTCATTCATGACCAAATATGGCCTGAAAATGATATAATTTGAGACAATTAGTATGTTTATCGTGTTCCATGCTTGAAATGTCTTCACTCGTCTGCAGATCAAGCTTTCGTCTGTGCAACTAGCGCGAAAATACATGAAGCGCGTTGCAACAGAGCTCGACGCAATGAATGATGCAGAGGAGCAGCCTAACAAAGAATTCTTGCTCTTACAAGGTGTCCGGTTTGCTTTCAGAGTGCATCAGGTATACATACACCTCTCCCACATTTTTAGATGCTATAGTGAAATTGAAATTAATTATTCGAAAAATATGGACTTTTGAAAACTGTTTTCAGTTTGCGGGAGGGTTCGATGCAGAGAGCATGAAGGCTTTTGAAGAGCTGAGAAGCCGTGCTAGTACACAGACTACTACAGCAGAGAACAATCAAGGAGAATGAGGAATTTCTTGAAATTATAAAAACGAATGAAATATCTTTTGGTTTAGTTGCACATTTTATCATATTTGAGCAGATCATTTATATGTATATTGGAGTTCATAGGTTTAACATTTGAACCTTCAGCAAAAGAATATATCTGTAAGATCACATTTTTACTCAGATCAGTTATTAAAGAAAAAATAAAATAAAAGAAGAAATGTCAGATGATAGCCTGGTCCATGCTTATATGAGGATCTTTTTTTTTCCCTGTAAAATAGGAGACTACTATTTAGGCATGATATTGTGTTAACTTTCCTAATAACAACGTAATATCTTATTTTAGTCAACTTTAATAATATACGTGTTTATCATCTTCAATTGATAAAGATGAATTCATTATGTAGTCATGAAATCTACTATAAAACGACAACATGGTCACCACATAAAGTGAGATGTAAGATTTGATTATTTTGCCGTCATTGAACAACTTCATTCATTAATAAATCTATTCAACGTGACATCTAAATATTATGACTTGAAAAATTCAAAGGCAAACTTCCTAAACAATACAACTGAAATTATAAATATCATTTATATTTAGTGTTAATAACTGTAAGTATGGAGTAATAATCTAGTTAATGGCGTGACGATTGATAACTTCAATTTTATGAGTTGATATCTACAAGCATTTCCAAGATTGATGCTTTATACGTATTTAATATATGAAGATGAATTTATTTTGTACAAACTTTTGCATTAACCAATGAACCATGCTTCTTACATAGTTAAATATACAATATTGTTACTTTATTATGATAATATTTTTTTCATTTTTATATATCAATTAATGTTTCTTTATTATTTTTCTTTGGTAGCAAATGTTTCTTTATTATTATAAGTGTAAATCATACAGAAATAAAAAATTCTGTTTATGTGAAGTTAGGTCACCTATACCTGATTCAATTGGATTGAGCACGTAGCCAATAAATCGCCCAATTAAACGAAACCAACTTGTTATAACTATACAATAAGTTTCTCAACCAAAAAAAAAACTACAAAATAAGTCAAGTTGAAAAGGCACCAACTACAACAGTACTCGACTGCCGGATCCTCTAATGTATCATCTCACATATATCGTCTTAGTCTAACACTTTCTATTATATCTCTACTTATGATTAAAACATGCTAAAAATCTATCATATATAAGTTTACTCATAAAAAATCACGAAAATAGTAAAACTCTGAAATTAACACCGATTAAGAATAACTCCGATAAAACCCCCAAAAATATTTGATCTAAACAATAATAATAATAATAATAATAATAATAATAATAATAATAATAATAATAATAAAACATTACACACGATCAGAAGGAAAACTAATTTTTTTCAAAGGAGTCATGGAGCCATGCCTCGGCGACTTGGGCATCTCCGATATCCTGTTCCCGTCGTAATCGTAGTAGATTACGCCGGAGAATTCCGGCGGCTGACATCTCTCCCCCATCATGATCGCCTTCTGCCACACTCCATCCTCCCCGACACCACCGTCCGATTCCGCCGACTTCTTTCCGTGGATTAACGGCGACATCGCCTTCTGGCTTAGGGTCACTATCAGCTGCTTCGCCGCCGACGGCAGCGGCGCTTTGGCTGCTGCCTTTGAATCCCCACTTTTACGTGCGGTTTGCTTTGCATGTTTCGCACACAAACCTACCAAAAGAGAAACCGAAACAAACAACCCTATCGCTAGTGGGATTGCTGAGAAGCTTTCGCTTTCATCAAGGCCGATTGAAATCGGACGAACCATTTTTTTCTTTTTTTTTCTTTTTTGGTATGTTTTTTGAGTTCTTGAAGGTGGTGAATGGAGTGGAGGAGAGAGAGAGTATATATGGTGAAGGGATTTAAGTTGGAATTATAATCTTGAATGCGAGAGAAGTGTTGTATATATGTGTGTGTGTAAATGGGTAGGAGTTGGGAGGTGGGAAAGGACAAATTCAACTAATTTGATTACTTGTGGGATTAATAAATGAAGGAAGGCATTAGTGCTTGACGAAAAATTGGGTGTTTGGGTCATTTTATGATTAGGCAAAATGCCATTAACAATTTGTTAGGGGGATTAAGGCGATATGGAGTAATGGGGCCACTAAATTTGTGTCATACTTTTGGAAGTTTGACTTGGGAAAATTAAATAAATAAAGAGTGAAAAATTGATGGTTGTTATTGTGAGAATATTTTGGTGGACAAATGGATGATTCCTGGACACATATTAAAATTAAAGGTCTCAAAATGAGATAAAGATCATAAAGTGATGAATATATCAGATTGCATTGTATAATATAAACTTATCAAAGATAAAGTTCTTTTTTTTCCGAATAAGTTTATTTATTTGGTAGACGACACATGAATAATGAGATGAAAATAGGTGAGCAAAATGTCAGCTAGTGCTGTTGGGTCAACTGCAAGTTCACAAAGAAGTGGCATAGACCAAGTCTAACAATTTTTATTTTTATTTGAAGGCTACCAAGTCTAAACAATATAACTAATACATATTCTTTTTAAGAAAAAAAAACTATATATACATATAACTTATTGCATATTTAAGGTATCTTTGACTTTTCTTCAGATGATTGTAAGTCTAAACAATGACTTCAATGATATGTATATGAGTTGACCTTATTCTCGCTTGCAAATTGGCAACTTGGGTCTTTATAACTATTTCGGAAAGCTGCCTAATATAATGCGCTAAAAAAAACTAAAAATAAAAAATAAAAAAAATAAAAATCTGCCTAATAAGTTACCTATAAATCAAGAATATACTAACTTCTTGATTTAAACTTGGAGTTTATTCTTTATTTCATTTGGGATATATTCTAAATAGTTCGAATTGGAGGGTACATAAAGGATTAATACAGTTTGTGATTTGTTAGGAATTTAGGATATATGGACAATAATTACTTCCCCCACCCCCCCCCCCCCCCCAAATAAAAATGATTACTTTCTCTTCTCTGAATAAATGTTTTATTTTGAGCATGAAATCAACTTTCTATTTTGCCCTTGTACAATATTTTCAGTTTCTTTAAGAAATTAGTAAGGAAAAAAAAAATCAGAATCGACACTTAAAAAGGACGTATGTAATTTGTTAGTTGTTCAATTTTTTCATGCAATATATAATTAAAAGTAAAAACAAGTTAATTTATTCACTTTCTAAATATACAAGCTTGTTTGGCGGTATATATGAGACACTTATTAGAGTGCAAAATAAATATGTTGTTTTTTTTTTGACGAAAATAAATATGTTGTTAGATACATGATTATCCAACTTATTTATTTGTCACGAAATAATTAATCTTATCTTATTAGTGCACATAATTTATATCCATCATCATAATTATATGGCAAATAGGAAGGTGCTTTCACATATGGTGCTTCCCTTCCTACATAGCCATCCATTTGGAAAATCGATAAAATTTCCTTTTTCTTTTAGTATTAAATCGGGGCAGAGTTAATTGTAGGCCTATTTGTTCCCTTAATTTATCAAATTGCAACTCGACTTCTCGCAAAGGTTTCGATCGATTTCTTCTCCATTCAATTTTGTCATTCCTTTTCAAAAATTCCCCAAGAAACGAAGAGTTCTTTAATTCCCCAAGGTTTTAGAATTTGACTCCATTTCTTCGTGTCTTTCTGCCTTGACTTTCCCTGCTGACAATCATGTCGGTTCGCTTCATCTGACTCTGATTCCCTGGCCCTAACCCTCTGATCAAACTTCTTTGATTCTTCCTTCCGCGGTATTGCCGATCGAACAATTCCAATCGATCTCCTCCGATTAGAATACACCTTCAACTGCTTGACTCAAAAGATCTTCCATCAATTTCTTCCGCCGAAACCTCTTCCGATCAATTTGGCCGATCGCACAAATCTCGAATCAGAAATTCTGCCGAGTCTCCTCCGTCATGATCTACCGCCGCGATTCTTCTGATTAATTTATCCGGCAGAGCCTTGCCGTTCAAATCCCCCAATTGCCGCAAGTTAGTCGCTCCGGTCAATTCTCCGATTTAACTTCTTCAATCAGAATCTTCTGATCAGTCTTCTCCTTCGACTGCTTGCCTCCGCAGATTCTCCGAGATCTCTTCTTCTTAGAAGTAGCTATAGATCGACGATCAATCGATGAAGACGAAAACAAAATTGAACAAGGGAGGAAGAACTAGACTTTTTCGAGAGAGGGAGGGGGAACGAGAGAAGAAACAAAATAAAAAATAAAGTGTTTTAACTCACCTAGCCAGAGTTCAAAATATAGAATTTAGATTTAATTTTAATAACTTAATAGAATATTACACGTGTCTTCAGATCCCAAAAGGATGAAGCACGGTATGTGTATACAACATCTAGGTTCCCATAATTATATGGTTGTTGAATATGACATTTATAAACTAAAATTTGAAGGAAAAAAAAAAAGATAAATGATAGCTAATTCACATTTCCTTGTTTAGTAGGAATTTGGTTCTGCAATATTATTTGGGCTTATATCACTACTTGTACCAGTTGACGAATTCAACGAATAATTCAAATTGGAAATTTGTTTACAAGAGTTGTTCAATTTCCATGCAATAAAGTGCTTATTGAAAGCGTTGACGACATAGAATTTATTTAACAGGCTGCATATATATAAGGTTTGATTTATATAGATTATAGTCTATTACTGTGGGGACAAAGAACGAATACCCCTCCATTTCAATAAATCTACGGTCGATTTTTATTGTATTACTTTCACATATATACAAACTGCTTCTTTAATGAATATTGTAAAATTTATGTCTGTTTAATATAACAACATTAATTAGTAGTTTTGATACAATAGATGATGATGAAATATTTCTTTTGGGAATTATGAATACTAGTTTTTTGTTGGTATGCACGTTTTCTTGTAAAGCATCACAATTACCCGATTTAAATATGTTTGTATTTTATTTTGAGCATGAAATTGTGCCTCTTAGAGCATTTGCAATGGGGATCGATCACTGGTATCGATCCCGGTGTCGATCCCCATCGATATCACCAGCCTTCGACCCAGGCGGTATCGAGACCGTTGTGGGGAGATAGCAGTTGGTATCGAGCATGGCGGTATCGAAGGTGGTATCTGATAGATCTAGGGTTTGCAAGGGTGACAGAAAATAATAACAACACGATGACACAAGGATTTACGTGGTTCGATCAATGTGATCTACGTCCACAGGAGGGAATATCTAGCTTTTATTACTTTAGAGTACAATGAGTATTCAAACGTATTTACACCTCTAATCTAGCATCTATATATAGGCCTTGAATCGAGCCCTAATCCTACTAGGATTCCTCGTACATATCCGAATCTCCTTCATAATAGGATTCCTTCTTCTCCAAGGTAAGGTTTCGTTGCTTGGTCTTCAAGGCAATTGGTAATTCGTCTGGGCCGAGCTCTTTGGGCCGAGCTCAACGTACAGGCCCAATTAGGTTGGGTCTCGGATCAGGCCCAAGAAGAGGCCGGTACCATCAGTATCGATATATCAACACTGCCTTCGACTTCGGGTTGGTAGCGGTTTGGGGACACGTGGCATGTCCCCATTGGTCCAAGCTATTTTTTTTTTCTGATTAAAAAAAATTATTTTATATCCCAACGGCAACATCACACAATTTCACCATATATACCCCTTCATCCCATTCATTCTTCATACCAAATTCCAATTTTCATCCCAATCTCTTTCTTCTTCAATTTCAATCTTCAAATCTAATTTTTTGTCAAAAAATGAGTGAAAACGAGTTCATTTCGTGGTACCAGCAATGGGTCGGTTCAAATCCACCGAACCCTCAAACTCCCAATCTACCGAATCCAAACTCCCAATTTCCCCCTTCTCCCAATTTCACCCAATACTCCCCTGCTGCCGGGTTTGCACTTTTCTCGCAATCGTCGGGGTTCTCCCAATTCTCCCCATCGACGAGGTTCTCGCAGTCTCTGGGGTTCTCTCAATTCTCTCCGTCTTATGGCTACTCACAGTCATTGGGGTTCTCTCAATTCCCCCCAACATCCGACTTCTCCCAATTCTTCACTCCACCCGGTGGATATCGTGCATTCGATACGCCGCCATCGACAGCTACTCAAATCAAATATATCAACCTCAACGACGACGCCGACAATGTTGAGGACAACCAAGAGGAAGAGGAAGAGGCGTACAAAAATTCCCAACAAGATGCATCGGAGGAATGCGAGCCAACACCAACCGCCGCTGCCGCCGCCACGCCGCAAGAGGAAAGCTCCCGCCACATCAAGCACGGGCACTTCTCTGGCCAAGGGAAAAGGAAAGGGGAAGACGAGCCGCAAGGGCAAATAACCCGCTGCATCAAGCACTGGATCGAGGCAAGTGCGAGGTGCTAACTACACACCTGAAAAAATATAGAGTTCCTCGCATGGAGTTACATTGATTTCAGGCTGGACGCGGTGACCAACAACTACCAATTCAATAATGTCTTCTGGGACAAAATAACAGCCCACTTCAACGAGCACATATACCCTGCCACACCGCGCGAGAAACAACCGATGAAGTGCGCGTGGGGCCGCGCCAAGAAACGAATACAACGGTTCGCCGGCATCTACATCAAACTGGAAAATAAACTCAAAAGCAGCCGGAACGACCTCAATCTGTACACAATGGCCGAAGATCAATACTCCGCTGAGTTCTGGAGCCGTTTTCCCTATAGGGCAGCGTAGGATCTCTTGAAGAATATCCCGAGTTTTGCCAATCAGGCGACGCCAACAGCTCCAAAGCGGATGAGGATAAATGAAACCGGCAACTATACTTCGTCTGCTAGTGGCAACACATCCACGACATCCGCGAGCGATGCAAACACGATGCAACATCGCCCCGAAGGAGTGAAAGCTGTCAAGAAGGGAAGGAAGCGCTAGGCTCCGGCAAAGGAGGCGGCAAGGGCAGAGTTGGCATACGTAGCCGAAAACTTGACAGCGGAGAGAGCTGAAGCCAGGGAGAAGCAGGCGTACTCAGTCTATACCCGAGACACGTCGGAGTTTACTCCCAGTCAATTGGCGGCGCACCAAAGAGTCTGCCCCAAACTTGCCAAAGAATTTGGGTAGGAGTAGTTGTCCTAATTTTTTTTTCTTAATTATTGTAATTTTATTTTCTTAATTATTGTATTTTTATTTGTTAATTAGTGCATGTTTTATTTTTTTAATTGAATAAAATTGTCATTTCTTAATTTTAGAATTTAATTAAGTATTTTTTTATATTATTTATTATAAATAAATAAAAAATTCACTCAATCATTGCCAATGATTATAGATATCGGTATCTAACTCAATATCCGTAGTGAAAATTTTTACCAGTATTTTACTCAACACCACTAATCATTGAAATCATACTTTCTGGCGATAAATCCGGGGTCTAGATCAATACTCGTTGTGGATGCTCTTAGCTGTAGTTCATTAAATTAGGTAACCTTAGAGAGAGGGGGAAAAAAAGAACAGGGGACGATTTTTAGGCTGTGAGCAACGGCGATCGCCACGATCGCGCTCGCTCACATGCCACGTCATAGCGAGCTCGTGCGCTCGCTAGGGTTGCAGCGACGAGCTCGCTTTTTTTTCTGTTTTCTGTTTTATTTTTACTTTTTTTATTTTATTTTTGCATAATTAATACTAAATTATATTAAATTGCATAAATAAATTAAAACAAACATAATTATAAAAAACCCTAATACAATGACATAATTAAAAAAAAAAACGCTAATAAGAAATACAATGACATAATTAAAAAAAAACCCTAAGAACTAAAAAAATCGGGCACATCCTTCACGAGGTTCCAAACCGCCAAATGCTTGAACGTCTCGCCGTGCATGGCCCCCCATTCATTCAGCGTCGAGTTCACCAACATCTTCTCAGTGACGCCGGCCGGAGCTTGATTCCCGGTAGTCCGGTACATCATGTGGAATAACCCGCAATTGGTCTTGATTCGGGACCAGTCGTGACACAACTACGTCGAGTTGCGCTCCGCCGAGTACTGTGGGCGATTTGCGTTGTATCAAGTCGCCACTCTCGTCCACTGGGCTGTGTTGCCGCCGCCGCCATTCTGGACTTATAACCACGCCCGCACCAACTCTAATGTTTCGCCATCGGTATATGGATGAGGAGCCACCGTCGAAGATCGACGATTGAGAGAGATTGAAAGAGAGGGAGAGGTGTGATGTTTGAGGGAGGGGAAGATGGTATTTATAGGTGTAAAAATAGAGGATAAAAAAAATATTTGAATTTTAACCGTTGCGATCGCCAACGGTCGCCTGACGATCGTTGTGCGATCGCCACGTGTCCCTAAAGCTGCCAGCGACCGCGACGAGCGGCGATCGCTCCAGCAAGCGCGCTCGCGAGGGCCACGCTCGGCAGTGGTGTACGTATTGTGCAATCACGCTTGCTAGGAGTGCGAGCGCGCTCGCTAGCGCAGCGCTGCGGCAAGGCTTACGTTAACATATTTTCGGTGGGGCATAAAATTATCAGATTATTACATATAAAATTATATACAAACTTTTAATCTCAATCACAGGATGAGTTTCTAATTTCTGCATGGGATTCCCACGTGGAAAGTATCAACTCATCTTGCCCATCTATTTTGTTATGTGCTTTTACGTGTCGTCTACCTATTTCTATAATAAAAAGAAAAATCTAAAAGAACAAAATGATTCATCTAAGTAATACGATCATTTGAATATATAAATCGAGTCATAATCAAGTTCCATATGTAAATTTTGTTTTAATTACAAGACTGGATCTGGATGTGTTAAACACTTAAACTATATGTATGAACCTTCTTTCTATTAAAGGAAGTAAAAGTCCTAACTCCGTTTCACCGAACTGATAATTCTATATTTGTTTCTTGAGTTGATCTATATTTTGTTGGTGTGTTATTTTATCTGATTATATATTTTTTGAGAAAGAAAAATTAATTTTGAACTATTATTGTTATACGGTAATGAGCTGGCCCACATATTTTCTCTAAACTAATGAGGCCGTAACCTGAAATGAAAGGTATTAGGTCCATATTGCTAAAAATAATCCTTAGGTCCGAATACAAAACTGGTAAAGTTTAGTTAATATTATGGGCATCTGGCCCAAACCTATCTTAATTTAATTTAGCACCTAAATTCCTATGCTAACTTAGGCAATTAATTATGCCCTTTTTTCTTTATTTGGAATAAAACTTAGTGCTTTATCGCGAAAATTGTATTTAAAAAGTGTCCCTGGTTAATTAAAGCACATTAAATGTCTTCAAATCTTTTATACAATTTGTATATAGGATTATAGGTGTGATTTTAACAAGAATCAATGGACTTAAATTTGATCATTTTTTCTTTAAAGTCCGGATCTTTTTATAATTTAAGAAATAGAATAGTAGTACTAGGAGAAGAGCTTTTTTTTAGGACGGTAACTTTAACCATTTTTCAATTATAGACCAAAGTTTTGCGAGCTTTCAATTTTAGGACAATATTTAAAATATTAATCAATTTTAGGACAATATCTAAAATATTGATCAATTTTAGTACAAAATTGAGTCTGATTGGGCTAAGTCGTACTTCACTCTCATGTGAACTCAAATATTTGGCCCGATTCCCACTTTGCTGCTAGCTAGGCGGTCCATTCATCAATTGTATATATTATTATTACAAACAAAAATCAATTATTCACTCTACAAAGTAAACTCGTCCAGAAAAAGAAAACAAAAACACACAACAACCACCCTAAAGCTGAAGAACCCTAGTCACAATCGATTGCAAATCAGAATTTTTACTGCCCGAACTAAATGTAATTGACATAATCGACTCTTGGGGCGGCTACGGTGTGATTTTGTTTTCTTTTTCTGGACGAGTTTACTTTGTAGGGTGAATAATTGATTTTTGTTTGTTATAATAATATATATAATTGATTAATAGACCGTCTAGTTGGCAGCCAAGTGGGAATCGGGCCGAAGATTTGAGTTCACGTGAGAGTGAAGTGCGACTTAGCCCGATCGGGCTCAATTCTGTCATAAAATTGATCAATATTTTAGATATTGTCCTAAAATTGATCAATATTTTAGATATTGTCCTAAAATTGAAAGCCCGCAAAATTTTGGCCTATATTTGAAAAACATTAAAAGTTACAGTCCTAAAAAAATGTTCTTCTCGTAGTACTAGTATTGAAAAGTTCAAATTTCGACCTTTCCTCTCGAGGTTACCATCTCTTCTAGCAAGACATTGTTATATATATTTAATCGCTTTAATTCAGCTATACGCCCCTAGGATGGCTTAGTGGTAAAAAGTGACGCCTGAGACTGAAATATTTCAGGTTTGAACCCTATAAAGCATCTTTATAAATCGAGTCTATCACACTTGTATTTAGAAAGTGTAATTTATCTGCTCTATGTGGTTTGCAAGCTACTGCACAAAGGACGGAGGTTTACCTAGCGAGCACCGAAAGTGCGACTACAAGTTCCCACAATATAAAAAAATCGAAATTTACCCAGTGCGCACTGAAGGTGATGACTGCGGGTTCCCACAACATTAAAAAAAAAGAATCAAACTAATTACAGCCGGATTTTGAGTTGTAGAAAATCATCATGTATATATTTCTAGATACTTAATTGATTTTCAGTTAGACACTTGTTTTGGTGCACCGATTGTATAATATATACCCACTTTTTGTCCTATTATAGCACACCATCTTTAACTTTTCAACTCACTATTCACGCCACTTTTACTATTCATCACCACGCGCGACACTGTTCATCGTGCCACGCGTGACACTGTTCACTTTTTTTTTACCTTCCTTTCCAGATTTCTTTTTTCCTATTTTTTTTTTATTTCCATATTTCTTTTTCTTTTTTTTCTTTTTTCTGTTTTCTTTTTTATTTTTTTTTAATTTCCTTTTTTTCCTCTTTTTTTTTTAAATTTTCCAGATTTTGTTTCTTTTTTTTATTTTCCAGATTTTGTTTCTTTTTTTTATTTTCCAGATTTTATTTTCTTTTTTTTTGTTATTTTCCATATTTTCTTTATTTTATTTCATCTTCATTTTTTTCAACATTGTCATGATGAAATGTAATGATTGTGAAACGTGACGTTTCTTAGTGAAAAAGTTTACCTTTTCCAACGACAATAATTACTTTAACGTTCGACTAAAAGTAGAACTTGTCGTATTAAAAGTAGACATTGTCGTGATGAAATGTAATGATTATTAAACATTACTAACATTACGTTTTTTAGTGAAAAAGATTACTTTTTCCAACGACAATAATTACTTTAACGTTCTACTAAAAGTAGAACTTGTCGTATTAAAAAGTAGACATTGTCGTGACGAAATGTAATGATTGTGAAACATTACGTTTCTTAGTGAAAAAAATTATTTTTTTCAACGAATATAATTACTTTAACGTTCGATTAAAAAGTAGAACTTATTGTATTAAAAAGTAGACATTGTCGTGACGAAATGTAATGATTGTGAAATTTTACGTTTCTTAGTGAAAAAGTTTACTTTTTCCAACAACAATAATTACTTTAACGTTTGACTAAAAGCAGAACTTGTCGTATTAAAAAGTAGATATTGTCGTGACGAAGTGTAATGGTTGTGAAACTTTACGTTTCGTAATGACAATGTTTACTAAAAAAATTGGAAATAAAAAAATTTGGAAAAAAACTGAAAAATATAAAAACTGAAAAAAATTAAAAAAAAAACTAAAAAATAAAATATATATAAAAAAAACCTGCTAAAACAATAACCTGGAAAAAAAAATCGGATGAACAATAACCACGCGCGTGAACGATAACCGCGCGTGGCGATGAACAGTAAACTCGCGTGAATTGTTTGTTGAATAGTCAAACATAGTGTGCTATAATATGACAAAAAGTTATTGTATACTATACAACTAATTCACCAAAACACACCTCTTTCAGTTATTTTCCATATATGTAATTAATGTGCAAGTAAGTTGATCTCTTCAAGATATAATATGATATTATTTTTTATTGAAATAAATATAATAATTATTATAATAAATCTATTCGATCACATTCGCCACACACGTAAAAAAAGAGTAAATTTGACTGTAAATATGAAAATAATCATATTTTTCTATAGAATTTATGTTTTTTCAATTAAGGTATATTTTTATTTTCAGAATTTATATTACAATTTTTAACCTGTGGCCGACCACAGTACATCCAAATAATATTGATTTAATTATTAGGAAGTATAAACTTTCGCTAGGAGTCTAGGACGGTGGCGAAATTTTCACGTAAAAATTATAGAGTAGGACAGACCATGTCTAAGCTTAACTTACATTAGAGAGAGAGAGAGAGACTAGTGTATCAGTTACTTAAGTATGAAATCAACACCTGCTGTATGTATATATTCTGTATACCAAAAGCACGACACCGTTTTACTGATTTTATAAGACCAATGGGCCCTCCCACTATATATATAGTATGATATATATATGAGGTCAAATATTTCCCAAAAGTCCCCTTATTTTCTGGATGCCCAAAGAGAAGATCTAAAATGTGCTGGTTTTACGCATCTTTTTTCGACTAACCATAATTACAATCTATAATCTATACATGCACAGCCATTGATAACCTACATGTTGGTCGTTTTCCTTTTCATTATGTGGTTTACTAAACATGTTCGATCTTAATTACTACTATAATTTATCTATTTTCACTATAATGTAAGAGTATACTAGAAGTGCTCGATTTTGATAATTATTTATATATTTTCGCTACATACAAAATTACTTTTTGATAAATTTCGGTACGCACAAATCATGCAAAATAGACGTGCCACACAAGACAAGTCATATGTACGATATTCCACTTATATGTACTATAAAAGAGCGGCTATTTATAATATTGTAGATTTATTATTGTATTATAAACTTAATAAATTAATAATAATCATATTCATATTATACCAAAACTTAATAAATTAATAATAATATAGTCCTACTTATATTATAACCTCTTTAATTTTATTAAAATATTATACGTACAATGCATGTAATCCCATAACAATAATATTAGAAGACATGATTTACCCATTGCGCACCGAAGGTAGCGGCTGCGGGCTCCCACGACATTTAAAAAAAAAAAAAAAGAAGAGTAGAATTCAAATTAAAAATATTTGATCACAGTCTCACTAGCATGCTATCAAAAAGGGGTACCATTTCCTGTTTGTGCACCTATAATATGATGTTATGATTACAACATGAATTGTGATGTGGAGTCATTGTCGGTAAAGAAATTTTAATCACTAATTACAAAACGTTTTAGATGAGTGTATTTATAAGAAAATTAATAGCCACAATGGTTCACAAAGCCCCCATGGATTCGCTATTTACATAAATATCTAGTCCTAGTTGGGCTAATTTCCGTTGGAACTCTGTTTCTTCGGAGACAATTACACTGGCCGGAATTACTATCTGGAAAATGGTTTCCAAATTCCATGTTGATTAAAAATTGAAAGAAACACGAAGCTAGCTAAGCTATACGAAGCCAAAAAAACAAAAAACAAAAAACCAATTAATCAAGATGACAATAACCAATTAATTAAGATTAATTGATGGTCTCTGCCACCGTGATCACAGTATAGTACTTCGGTCCATCCTATTTTTTCAAATTAAATTAATTACTATATTTCATCAATTTTAATTGGAACTTAATAAATCTTAATTAAAATTGATAGTCGAGAATATGATCTTCAATTTACTCTTGCCAATATCAAAATACATTAAATAATATCGACTTGTACTCCATTAAAGTCCATTCTGAGCCAACAGGAGACATGGGTTTCGCCACGTTGGCAGCCAGGTCATCACGTGCGATGCACACCCCATATAAACTTATTTTTAAAGTATTCAGGATTTTCAGGGCTCCTACTTTTGACCAAACAATATTAATTATACCCATAATCATATGCTATCTAAATATCTCATTTAATTTCCGTCATCTGCTGCCGTGCCGTCACAACTACTCAATTTCCTCAAATTTCATTATACACCGGCGATAAAATATGCCCATAACTTTATTAATCAAATAAATGCATTACAATATCTATAAATCTTATTAAAATCTAACTAAAAAAACAAAAACAAAAAAAACAAAATATACATAAGAAAAAAAAATAATCATTCATATGTCATATCATCTATATATATTCAATAAACTCTAAGCTTCTCATCATACAAATATACATCACTTTATGTAACTCAACTACACCATTTCACGACCCCCGAAAGCTTAAATATAATGTGACTAATAAAATTTAATTAATTTGGTGATATATCACACTAACCATGTTCGAATATCACCAACGCCTCAATCAGTTCGAGCTAATTAATGGTGCAACGGGTTGGGACCCGTCGGCACTAAACGCTTCTCGACCCCATAACGGGGGTCAATTTCACTTCCGCCCGGGGGCAGCCCCGGTCGGCCTCCGCCCAACGGAAGCCCTTCTCGACGGCGGCGTTGGCGTTCGAGGAACGGAGCGAAATCAAAGTTGGTGCTAGCTAGTGCTTTCCGATGAGGGAGTGGTGAGGACGATTCTACCGGCATGGTGTCTTGGAGGCATTTGAAGTGACAGAATTCATGAGAGAGAAATAAGAAGAGGAGGAGAGAGAAGCAAAAGGAGTATAAAAGGAGAGGGACTTTCATAATCATAATATTGTGGGGAGTGTTGGCGAAGGAGAAGAAGGGTTTGAAGAGGAAGCATGGAGCAATGAAATAAGGTGAAAAAAAATGAGGGGAAATTTTGTATTGTGGGATTGAGAAAATTTGAAGGGTTGACAGCTTGATTCTTATGGAGAAGAGGGTTGAAATTTAGAGGTTTTGAGCTTGCTTCCATATGAGAGTTAAGCGAGTTAATATTGTAATTTAATGAGTGAGAGGGGGGTGGGGGCAGTTTCCAATAAATGTTGCTTAGAAATCAAGAAACTAAAAAAGGGTCATTATATGTGGATTGTCAAACCCTGAATTATATATTGTTTGATCTAGTTTAGAAATTGAATGTGAGTACTATTAATATCTTGAAAGTGGAGAATTAATATAAATGGTAGTCAAATTCTTTTCTCTTTTTGAATAATTTGAATTTATGTTGTACGAATATAAGGCGCGGTCAAATCCAATAATTAAATTACGACTACGAACAAGAAATCGATCATGTTGATTATCATTATAATGTTAAATGTATTATGCAGCTTATATCCATCTTAGTTTGGATATAAGCGGCTGCTTTTTAAGGTGTATATTGTAAATCTAAGTCCGGTTATCAATTTATGAGGTATTGATGAGATTCAAATTTAAAGTATTTAGTCAAGAGAGAGGCGAGGCAAATGTGATATATATATACTCCCCCGTCCTCAAATAAGTGTCCTACTTACTCATTTTTTTTTGTCCTCAAATAAGTGTCATACTTACACTTTTTGTACAAAAGTAACCTCCACCTTTTACAATATTTACTACCCCTTGCCATTCTGGACCCACAATTAAATCACTAATCTATTTCACTAATTTTACCTAATTAATCTAATTTTATTTGGTAGCCAATATGGGGCCCATTTCTCATTCATTTGTTTATGCATTATGTATCTCTCTCTCTCTCGACTAACCCTAAATCCTCTCAACCTCCTCCTCTTCTCCCTCAATCTTCCAGATCTGTCTCTCTCTCGACGAACCCTAATTTGCTCACAATCTCCTTCTCTTCACCGTCGTCCTCCTCGATCTGTTCACTTCTCTCTCGACAAACCCTAAATCCTCACAATCTCCTTCTCTTGCCCCCAATCTCTCAGATCTGTCTCTCTCTCTCGACGAACCCTAATTTGCTCACAACGGAGACACCTCCCTCTCCGATGGATTCCGCCTCAATCCCTCCGACGGAGACACCTCCCTTTCCGATTTTGACCACCCTCTCCCTGACGGCGGCCCTTCTCTCCCCGATTCCACAAAACTCATGGGAGTTGGGGGCTGAGTCGATGGAGATCGTGCCAGAATCTATCTTCAACGATGAAATGCCTAAGCTGTCGGGTTCTCGACTCACGGTGGCCGCTGCTTTGTCGCCGCCTTCTGGGACCGGAGCTAGGCGGCAGCCGTCTCCTCGCTGGGAATCTGAGGCCGATTCTGACCCCGAATCGGAGGTGCTACAAACTCCTCTTTCGGATTTAGATGATGAAGGTGATGTGTATCTCACCTACGATGATTGGAAGGAAAATACCTTCATCTTCTGAAGGCTGGGAAACGCTAGGGCGTTCTGTCCAGGTTCTATTGTTGTTTTTTACTGTCTACATTGGTGTTGGGGGCTGGTGATGCCATTTCATAATTTGATGCCATTGTTGCTATCTCTGAGGTTGTTATGCCTTTATGTGTTGCTCCATGTTGAAGCATGCCTTCATTGCTGTGTTGTAACAACCACTGTGCCACTCTATTTGTCTGCTCGTTTGATAAATTAGGTCTCTTGTTGCTATCTCTGAGGCCGTGTTGCTATCTCTGAGGCTGTGTTGCTATCTCCGAGGCTGCGATGCCATTATGTGTTGCTATCTCTGAGGCTGTGATGCCATTATGTTATGCCATTCTGAGGCTGTATTGCTATTGCATGATTTGATGCCATTTTGTTATGCTATTCTGAGGCTGTGTTGCTATCTCTGAGGCTGTGATGCCATTTCATGGGGTTTAAGACTGGTGATGCCACTATATGCTATCTCTGATTATGTTATTTACCTGAGAATTGTTGGAATAAGCTGCATCATGATAATTCTGTCCCTAAGGTGCCTAAATTGTGTCCCTATTCTGACTAAATTCTGTCCCTAAGCTGTCCCTAAATTCTGTCCCTAATATGTGTCCAATGATGAGGGAAATCTTACATATTTCCTGAGGAATTGCTTACTTGTTTATTGCAGCCAGTAGGCCAACCTACTTAGAAAGGTAAAAACAATTAAACAATGTCAATGATGCAAATTTGTATTCATTTCATGATGCTGAGACAACACATGAGTTGTTTACAATCCAAACAACACAAAAACTGACACTGTACTTGTTTGTTCATGTAAACACTGCCCAAAAATCACTACCACAAGTCTGTTCTAACTACTGAGATTCATTTGGCTGAATTTTTGCACTATTATGTCTATGTTTGACTGCATTAGCCCTTCCACTAGGTTGTCCACATTGAAATTCTTGTCTGCTTTCACTTCATGCATTCTCAAATACTGTAAACTGTCCACTACAAGCTTCTCCTCTACTTCAATGCATTGAGGTAGTATTCCAAGCCTCCTAAGCCTTTCCTTGTTCATGTGTGAAATTCTATAGTTGTTATTGCCTTGATTCTTCATAATCTCCTGGTGGCAGCACTGTAGAGTCAGGAAAACATGATTCAGTTTTTATGCTTCAAAGTCTTCAAATGCATCAATCACATTTTTCACCAGTTCATCCACATTTCTTGCCATCTTTTTATCTTTGAGAGATTGAATGGTCCTGAAAAAACCTAAGTCCAGTACATTTTTGTCAGGAGAATTTGCTGGTTAGCAAACAAGTTTAATGTCAAATCCATCACTCTCTGCAGCCTTTATGAAATCAGGGTCATTGCATTTGATGTGGGGCTTGGCATTGTCCTGTTGTATGAAAATTGTTTTGCTTAGTTGCTGAGGCCACTTTGTCTTGATTCTTGGAATGAGCTGCATGCATATTTGCTGGTTAATTAACTAAATCTAAATGATGAATTGAAAAGCTGTACAATTCTGATAGATATACAGCTTCAATCTTACCCAATTAATGAAACAGTCTTTCATGACTGAAAGTGTGATTGCTTGAACTGCCTTGCTTTCCAAGGTTTCATTTGCTCTATTCTTTGAGTTCCTTAATGCTGGTTCAGACTTTATGAAAGGGAAAATCCCAATCTTGCCATCAAATATGACTTGATCATCATTATCAATGATAGGTCTTGCTACAGCACATAGAAACATTATCTTCTCTATGAATCTTACTGATTTGCATGTCCTGTGAGCCTCTATTTCATCTGGCAGCACATAGTATCTGCCTGCCACCTTTGTGAGATAGAACCATTTTTCATCAATATGTATGGTGTTATACATATTCTGAAAACTGATTTTACCATCATATACAATTGGTGTGAGCTGACTAAGGCTCCAAGCCAGCCTATTTATCATGTTTTGAGGTGTTAAATAAGGCTTAATAGCATTGATATGGGGCTTCAGTTTCCCTTGTTTTATCCAACTGTGAAGCAAAGTTTTACCTACTCCTAGATGCTCTGCCATGCACCTTAATGAACTCCTTTGTAAAACAGTTAAGGACTTTACCTTTTCTACATCAAGTTGCTTTTTTTCTTGCTTGTTGACCTTTTTTTGTGTGATTACATATGTATAGGCTCTCCTAGAGCAATCTGAGCAGCAGCTGCCTTCCAAATTCGAAATATTGTCCTGACATCCACCTTGAAAAGATTTGCAGCCTCTTTCTTTGCTGCATGTTGAAGCCTGCCTTCATTGCTGTGTTGTAACAGCCACTGTGCCACTCTATTTTTCTGCTCGTTTGATAAATTAGGTCTCTTGTTGCTCTCTGCCATGCTGCTGTTTCTCTGTAGTTGTATTTATTGCATTGTAGTTGTAGTAATGGAAGAATGAATGCTATCTTTGTATTTATAGAGTTTGTAGAGGGTGGAGGGAATTTGAATTCCCCTCCACAGTTTTTTATCATGTTATTAGAAGATGAAAGGTTTAGTGGCAGAAATCCTTGTACTTTTGCCTCCAAAAACATTTTACTGTCTTGTTGAATGAAAGTAGATTTGTTTTTTAAATTTTGTGTTTTGCCTCCACACTTGAATGTGTTTATTTTTCTGTTTTAAACATGAAATGACAGGAAACATGATCCTTGTTTAATTATTGCAGGAACTATCATTATCTAAATCTGGAAAATTAAAAAAAAAAAGGAAATTTCCATTACATTACAACAGAAAAAAAAATCGAAATTGGTAATTTCAAGACATGAAGACAGAAAATCGAAATTGGTGAAAAAAAGAAAAACATAAAAGCAGTAAATGAACAAAAATAAAAATAAAATCTAACCACAGAAATTAACAACACCCAAAAAGTCAAAAAGTAAAAAAGGATTAGTAAATTAAGTGTGTCATTACCACTACCCATACATCTTAATTTTTACCCCACTCAAAACACCTTTTTCAACTTTCTTAAATCCCGTGCCCATCCCTAAATGGGACACTTATATGAGGACGGAGGGAGTATATAGGAAGTGATTTCCATGAAAAGGGATTTTAAAGTGAGAAATAGGAATTAATCTCCATCATTGATTACATCTATATGAATGGTCAAGATTTGGTCTAGTCGAAGCGGGTCAAACACCTGGTTCAATCCGTTGATTTTTTTTTCAATTTTTTTTTTATATTTTATGATCACCCCATATGCACCACATCATGTATTCATATGCACCACACTATATAATGAGATGCACCACTAATTGTATTGAGATGCACCAAATTTTGGGCTTTTTTTTCAATTTTTTTCATAAAACACGGTACATCTAGTTACACTGTGTGGTGTATCTAGTTACACATTGTGGTGCATGTCGATTTTTTTTCCAGTTTTTTTTCGATTTTTTTTGTAAAACACGGTTTATCTAGTTACACTGTGTGGTACATTTGGTTACACATTGTGGTGCATGTTCGATTTTTTTTTCAGTTTTTTTTTTCAGAATTTTTTCCGAGCTCCGCCTTCGGCTTCGATTTTATGACTCCGCCTTCGCTCCGATTACTAATATAAGGATAATCGTCGGACAATAATTTGAATTTTTCGGCTCGCTCCGAGGCCTTCGGCTCCCCTCGCTCGAATCTTGACCAAAGAAGAAGCGACAAACAAAAATATGAAGAAGCAAACAAAAAAACGGGGGAAAATAAATCTGAAAATTTAAAAAAAAATCAAAATATTCTGTGCATCTCAATACACTTAGTGGTGCATCTCATTATATGGTGTAGGACATATGAATACATGATGTGGTGCATATGAGGTGACCGTATAAAAAATAAAATAAAAAAATTGGTGCATCTCAATGCACATAGTGGTGCATCTCATTATATAATGTTGTGTATATGAATACATGAAGTGGTGCATCTGGGTGACCGTAAAAAAAAAACAAAAAGTCAGCGGGTTGATCCGGATTTGACCCGCTTTGACTAGGCCAAATCTTGATCCTACACCATCCATAGATCTATGGTTGAGATCTATTCTCATTTCTTAGGATAATATTTATTTTTATATAATCTCTCTCCTTTATATATATATATATAATTAATTAATTAATTAAGATAACTATTACCTACGTTATAGCTCGAGTATAATTATTCAGAGAAATCATGTACAAGATGGTGGGAAAATGTAATTCACATAATATTTTGGACCAAGTAATGCATACACTGTTTGAGAAAGGTGAAGAAATTATTAGCATTAATTAGAAAAAGAGAAAAAGGTGAGGATTATCGAAGAAGGATAACAAAATTAATTAACTGTAAAATAATTTTCCTTTAGTCCTATTTTATATAATTATATATTTGTTCTCTGTTTGAAAGATTTCATCTTTAGCTCCTAATAATGCACAATCATAAAAAATCCCAAAGCAGAAAAGAATTATGAAAAAGCACCCTATTACGTTTGTGCGTATTCCATTGCCCCCCTAATCTTTCTTATAATATCCATTTTTTCCTACTTTTTCCACGATCAGAAGGTGGATAATTTTATTGAATATAATAAAATACCACGTGTATTATTATTATTATTATTATTATTATTATTATTATTATTATTATTATTATTATTATATATATATATATATATATGGTAAAATAGAAGATATTTATTACCAATGTAAGAGGAGAAAGTACATAAACACCAAAACACAAGAAAACAGCAAGTTAATTTAAGTTTTTAAACGCTGAGCTACCCTTGCTACTCTTAATCCTCTTGAAGCAATATGAATTTGACATTCTCGAACTACAGCCTCTACACTTCTATAGGATCCTTGAAATCTTCCAGTATTTCTTTCTATCCACATATGATATATAGCTGTAGACAACACAAGTCTGTAAACAAGCCGTTTCCCTGATTTCGAGCCGCCGTGCTGAAGCATTCTTTCCTTTTACCTTTCCCATGCACAACTCTGGTCATTTAATCTGCTCCATGAAGCTAACCCTTTCCAAACAAGAAAGGAGAAACTACACTGGAAGAATAAATGGTTTATATTTTCATCACTTCTGCAGCATAATCCACATTCTTGTTCACAAACAATCCCAAACTTTGTCACTCTATCACTCGTTGCTAATCTTTCCAAGATAGCAAGCCATGTAATGAAAATACATTTAGGCATTGCAAGATTCCTGCTGATCATGCTATGCTAATTTACACTTGGTATAACACCTCTCATCTCAAGATACTGCTTTCTAATGGAAAAATGAGCATGAGATAGTGCCCTGGCTGCCCCCATTTATGAGACTAGGTAACTTTTGGCTCCAAGCCTCCAAGTATCTTCTTGACTACCCAAGCAACTTGAGGGGGTATTGCCATAGTCAAGATATCTTTATCCTTTACATAGTAGTCATTCATCCACTTCACCCATAATTTGTCTTTCTTTTGTGCTACACACCACAACATTTTGCAGATTGTAGCTTTATTCCAAGTCCTCATGTCTATAATGTTCCACCCCTCCCCCTCTCCCCCACCAGTTTTTTTCGGTATGCAAATTTGCTCCCATGCCACCAAATTCCTTCTAGAGTCTCCAGCTTTTCCAGACCATAAAAATGTCCTACAAGCAACTTGAATATGTTTCATGACTTTCTGTGAAAGTAAAAAGATTTGACTCCAATAAGTTTGAAGCCCAAATACAACAATCTTTATCAATTGGATCCTCCGAGCATAGGACAACATATTTGAAGACCAGCATTTAACCTTAGACAAAATTTTATTAATGAGAGACTGACAATGGCCAATTGTAAGCTTCCTTGATGACAGAGGCACTCCCAGATACTTAAAGGATTGCTCATTCCAAACTCATTTAAATGGCAGACTACATTCTATCACTCACTCCCCCAAAGTAAATGCAACTTTTGGCCTGGCTTGCATGAAGTCCAAAAGTAAAAGAGAACTTTTGGAAAGCTGCCATTAATTTTCTAATTGATCCAATCTCTCATTTGGTGATAACAGGAGGTCATCTACAAAGCATAAGTGCACTAATCCCACTCTTTAGCATCTAGGATGATAGTGAAAACCTCTCTCATATTTAAGCTCAAGCAGACACCTATTAAGATACTCTATGCAAAGAACAAATAAATAAGGTGATATAGGGTCACCTTATCTCAAGCCTTTCTTTGCTTGAAATGGCTCAGTAAACTCTCCGTTGATATTTACAATGTATGAAACAGAAGATAGACAAGTCATTATCTAGGAAACAAATTTTTTATATGGGAATCCCATCTCCAACATCAGATATTTTACAAATGGTCACTCTACAGAATCAAAGGCCTTGTGTATATCGATTTTGATCATACACCTTGGAGAAGTGCCTTGTCTGCTGTATCCCTTAATCAGTTCATGGCTTAGAATGATATTATCAAAAATCATCCTCCCATTTCACCAAGGCTGACTGATTTTTACTGATAATAGTGTCCAAAACGGGCTTGAATTCTATTTGTCAATACTTTGGAGACAATCCCTCCGTCCCTGTTTTCAAGCCTTGTTTTCTCTTCAAAAATTGTCCCTAATTGAAAGCCCTACTCTGCTTTTTGGACACCCTTACCTTTATTTTCCTCCCTAAATTACTACCCCTTGCCACTAACGGGCCCACCCCACTCTTTAACCCAACCTAATCAAAATCCCTAATTAAATCACTAATCCCACCCAAATAACACCAGCCCACCCACCCCACTAAATCACTACGTGATTCATTAATCTCTCTTCAAAACAACTCCTCATCTCCCCAAAGGCATCCTCTCTTCTACAATACTCTGCAATTAAATTCCCCTCTATTCAAAACCCTAGAACTTGTGCCACTATTACTGAAATCTCTCCTCTTCGATATTCTCTATGAATTCGTATCTCTCTCATCCAATCTCTCCTCTTCGATATTCTCTGTGAATTCGTATCTCTCTCATCCAACCTCTTGTCTTCGATTTTCTCTGTTAATTTGTATCTCTCTCATATTCTCATCTCTTCGATGATGAGTTCCTCTGAAATGGAGTTGAGTTCCATAAAATCGTTCCTAAAACTATATTCGATTCTCCTCCTCTTATCTTGTTTGTGACGCTGGCCAAGTCGGTAGAGATGTCTGATTCAGCCACTGTCGCCGATTGGGTGATCCCACCCTCTGATTTTTAGATGTCCAATGGCAGATCTACCGATTTTGGTTCACTGGTGCTGGAAAAATATGGCGATTGTGAGATTCCTCCACCTGCTGTTATGGGGATCTATGGTTCTGACATTCATCTCTCTTCTTCGACTCCTAGCATATCTGCTATGTTTCCTAATTTGATGCCACTATCTGAGATGGAGAAGATGTGCCTGAACCTCCATCTGATGATTCTTTGATGATGGTGCCAGATACTCCACCTTCGTTGGGTGAATTTTAGAGCAGATAGTCATAAACATGCTACCGATAGTCACGGACATGCTGCCTACCGACTTCAAATCTTTAATTCCTTATCACGATTTAATGTTGGCATATCAATTTAATTAATTACAGTAAAAAAAGAAGTGTTGAAAATACTTATGAACAAAAATCAATTGGAATTAATAAACCAAGTTGCTATGGGCTCCACTCTATTTATTTTAATGTAAAGTAGTCTTCCTAATTCAAAAATTAGCAAAACTAATCCAATATCATTAACACTACGATTTTCTCCCACCCACTTCAACTTTATCAACTTTTTTAGTTTCCGTGTCCAGCACCAAGTAGGGCTTTAAAATAAGGACGGAGGGAGTACATGATAGAGCAGCGAGCTATGGGCCTATATTTCTTGATAAAGTTAGGATTTGAAACTTTTGGAATGAGAGTGAGAAGTGTGCAGTTTACAGTTCCACGCAAAAAAACATGTGTGATAGAAATCTTTAATAGCATTCACCACCTCACTTCTTATAAGACTCCCATTTTTTTGAAAGAAATATGCATTGAAACTGTCCATTCCAGGTGTTTTTTAGGGATTCATGCTAAATACCGCCAGCTTAATCTCTGTGGGAGAGAAAGCATCACATAGTTGTTTCAGCTGTTCCAAAGTAAGGACCCTTCCCTTAGCTATGATAGTTTTGTCAACCATTGGTAAGGTACTGGATGCACTTCCCATAAGGTTGAGGTAGAGCTCTCGTACTTATTCCTTTATTTGTTGTTCATTTGCACATCTGGTGCCATAAGATCTTATGAAGCTTGATAGTGTTAGCACTTATCGTTGCCTTTGTTGCGACATGAAAAAACTTGGTATTAGAATCACCAAGTTTTATCCAGTCAATTCTGGATTTATGATGGCACACTCTCTCTTTCAATTTGATTCCACTTTCTAGATTTGACATAATTTCTTTCTCCTTGTTTATAAACTCAACATCTGGAGAAGTGCTCATTATAGTTCTTTGTATCTCCCTTAATTCCTCTCTTGCTTCATCATCTCTTTTGCTAATGCTTTTAAATTGATGCACATTCAACTTCTTCAAAGGCCCTTTAAGCTTACTTAACTTGTACCAAATATTCAGAAATTTATTGCCATGGAGTTGGGAGTTCACACCAATAGTAATTTTCGTTTTGCTCAAAGTCTTTTCACTGAGTTATACTGCTCAGGTCAGTTGGTTCGATAACTGAAAAAGTCTATTAGAGTGGCTCTACAACTAAGTTGCTCAATTGGAGCTGATCACACAGTTGGCAGCACAGCTGGCTCTTATGCCTGAAGGTCAGCTGTATGCACTAACGGAGGTTTTAAACAGCTGGAGTTTAGACTCGTTACGAAAACTGAAACCTTTGTGAAAAAGGGGAAGGTCAAGTTCCCAAATTAGTGCAGTTTGTAAATATGTAGTTTGTACGCAATATGTTGGCACTGGGTCAGTTGGTTAGGTAAACTGAATGTAAAATACTAAATGTAAATGCAGAAGGTAAAGTGCACAGTATTTTAACGTGGTTCAGAGATCGACCTCCTACGTCCAAGACATCCTTTTCGGGGAAGTAATCGACTAGATAAGCTTAAGTGTGCTTACCAAACGCCTCACTTGGATTACGGGTTCCAAGCAAACTTAACCATTTCGATTACGGGTTCGAACAAGACCTTACAACACTTTTTCGGGCAAGTGCACAGTCTTATCTTAGATTTTGGGTTCTAAGGGACCTAGTCTTGGATTCTGGGTTCCAAGGAACCTGATCTTTGAGTAGGGGTTCAAAGGGACCTAGTGACTTTGATTCTGGGTTCAACATCGGACCTAAGGGTTGGGGGTTGGGAGTTTTTCCAACTATGAAGCCTTCAACACTGAGGAAAGTGGATGATTTAACTTAAGGCTTTAGACTCGATCTTTCGAGAGAGAGCAATATAAGTAAAAACCTAATATTCTAGACTCAATCAAGAAGGGACTTTCTAAGAGGCTAGAAGAAAGAACAAGAGGAGGTGTGAACACTCAACTTCTACTGATCCTCAACTGAGGTCTTCTTGCTGGAGAGAGGTGGTCTGCTGTTGCTACTTCACTCTTGATTTTGTCTCTCTTAGAACTTTTTCGTGCTTGTGTCTACCCCTTAAGCTTGCCCACGAGCTTTGATGTGGAGACCTCTATTTATAGAGGGAGATCTAACTCGCCGTTAGAAAGAATTGTTTGACCTCTGCCAAAAGCATGGCACTCCACCTGCTTTTCTAGAAACTTTTCTAAAATGGTAACTGCGACCTTTTCTTTTTGCACGTCGTTGTTGTCGGCCCATTTATGGTAAGTTCTCCAGCTGACTTATGCTTTTGAGTAGATTTGAATCTAGACTACAACTCTTCCGTCTTCAGCATCTTCAATGTCTTCTCTTCTTTGCTTTGCGACGTCTGACTTCTACACAACTTCTCTTCGCACTTGAACTATATGCCTTCAGCTGCGTGGGTCAGTTGAGGAGTCAATTGAGCTGCTGTCCAACTGAGTCTGTGCTTCAGTTGAGGTTGAGGTCTCAACTGAGTTTGAGTGTCAGCTGAGTTTGGGTCTCAACTAATTCTGGGTCTCAGTTGAGTTTAGGTCTCAGCTGAGTTTTTCATGAACTTCCTTCTTCAGTCCGACTGACTTCTTCTACTTGAAACCTGTAAAGATAAAATCCCTATGCTTTCACTATTGAGCTCTAACTAACTTCAGACTGAAGGTATTCATCTACTCGGTTGGGGTCAGTTGGGGTTTTGGAATCGTTCGAAACCTCTTACTAATTTCCCAACAATTTCTCCCTTTTTGATGATGCTAAAAACCCTAAACTGACATCACCTAACTTTCCTAACTGATATCAAAAAGACTAAAAGATAAATTCAATTCTAGTCTATAAGGAGAGAAATTAGCACAAGGTAAAAACTTCAAATAGATTGATAAAAAAAACTCATCTTATTATTCAAGGTAATAAGAAAGGGATATTACATTACAACTGCAATTAAGAATTCAAAACATAAAAAACTAATTCCATCAGTTGTACTCTCTTTTCTTCGCAGCATCAACCCTTTTTTTCTTGAACTTCTTTGAGAGTTAATCCATACTTCTCATAGAAGTGCTTTTTGAACTTCTAGAAATTCACTGGATCTTTGACTACTTCAACATTAAGCTTGATAGCAAGTTTCTCAGCTTCTATTTCAAATAGTTGAAGAGAAATCTGATTGGTTCCCGGAGTCTTGGGAGGAGGAAATATCTTCTTAGTTGGTGCTTTTGGCAAATTCTGATTTGTCTCTTTCAGAACATCCAAAATCCGTATGCCAACAACTTCTTTGGTTGCAAACAGCTGAAGGTGCATCAACCAGGCTTCGTCAGCTACTTGAATTACTCTGTACTCCAGCTCGTAGTAGATGTCTAGAATGAACTTCTTTTTCAATGCTTCCCAAGTGTCGTTTAGTTCAACAGGAATCCACGAGTCACTTATAGGCCAGACTGCCTGAGTGGATTGAGTCTTTCTGTCTTGACGCAGCTGTTTCCTTTCTTCAGCCAGGCCCATTTTGTACTAGAAAATTATTTTCTTTGGACCATCCGGTAAGCCGTCCACAATCTTCAATAGTTCTTCTTTGTAAGCGTCAAGTCGAGTCGCTAGATCTGTTTGATCTTCTCCAGGGATGTGATGCACATCTCTGCTTCCCGTGCTGGCTTCTTCCACCCGAGGACTAGGTTCCAACTGTTCTAGAGTCTGTCATTTGACCACAACAGTTATGACTTGTTGATCTTTTACACCTTCCAGCATTGTCTCCTCTGTCAGTTTCTCCTCTTTCCCCTTTTGGGATCATCTATAAGGGAGGCAACCTGCGCTTTGAGAAAAGAGATTTCGCTTTCTAATTTAGAGTTGGTGCCGATGAAGTGCATGAGAAGCTGTATGGAGGTTGTAAATTCTAATCATTTGAGGATTCTTGAGCTTTGACTTCTTTGATGTCCAGCTGAATGGACTCAATGATGTCATCCATGGCCTTCATTTTGGACTCTTGACGCTGAGAAATCTGTATGTTGATGTTGAGCCTTGTCTTTATGCTCTAAAATTCTTCTCGGGTTGAAAAAGTCTGAGCAAGGTCATCAACTTGTCTGCGAATTTGAGACAAGTGCACCTCATGTTTTGCATTGACTTCAACAACAAATTTCTGATGGACATCTGCCATGTCATTAGCTGTTTTCTGAATGCGATCTTGAAAGATAATTTTGATCTCTTCCAGAAGTTGAGTGAGCCTCTTTAGTTCATTGAACTTTTCTGAGAAGTCCTTCTAAATCTCTGCTTGGTTAGAGAGAAGCTCTGCTCTGATCGAAGATGACTAGCTTGCTAAGTGCCTGGCAGACTTGTTGATGCAATCTACTTCTTTACGCAAAGTTTGGAGTTGTGTTGATGTTGAATCAGCTGGTTGGATAACAATTGTTATATTGACTGTGAGATCTTCAACAGGAATGATTGGTTGAGAGTCAACACTCACTGGAGGATCTTGAAGAAGAGGTTTCCATCCATATTTTACAATGTTCTCATGAAGAGATTTGAGATCAATGTGGGAAATATCTTCCAATGAGGGATCAACTGCTTTTTTGTTTGTCTGGTCTTCAAGAAATGCTCTGATGAGCTCATCATGGCGTTGAATCAGCTCCAGCTTGGTATCAAATTTGAACAGGCCTTTCAGAGTCCCTTTTGAGGCTTGAAGCTCAGAGATCTTGTGAAGCTTCGAGAAGTCCGCCAGTACGTAGTAGTCTCCCAAACTAACTGAAATGTACATAAATAGATCCATAAGTTTAGAGAGAGTGTTTGGAAGATCTTTTAGTTCAAGGAACTTTGTCAATCCCTGCTTTAGAGATGAAAGATACACTTTCTCAAAGGTGGCATTGATTGCCTTGAGTTCAATCTGTTCATCAGAGAGAACTGGACCTACTTTTTCCAAATGATCAAAGAGTGTGAAGAGAGATTCTGATCCGTCTTCTTGAGTGGCCTTTTCAGATAGACCATCACGCTCTATCTCCTAGACCTTTTTCTATTTTGAAGAGTGATCAGGAGGAATCGTTTCAATGGCAAGCTGAGCACTCAGTTTCTCCTGAACTGATGCTTTCTCAGCTGTTCTGACAGGTTGATCTTCTTGGTCATTATCTTCAGATTCTCTCCAATCTTCAACGAGTGGTGCATTTGGATCAACACCTTGACCCTTTTCTTCACCATGCACCTGGGTGGTTCTCTTTTTGGAGGCAGCTCCAGTTGTGGCACCTTCTTTATGTTGAGGGACATTGGCAGTTCCAGCAGATGTGCCCACTTTTCCCTTGGGAAGGTTTGAGCTCACTTCCTTAGAGGAATGAACCTGTAGCGGAGAAGTCACTTTGCAAAGCTTCGACTGTGGAGATGGCTGGGTCGTCTGAGCCAGTTCCTCTGTAAATGACTTCGATACAGAGGATGGTGAATTTGATGCAGCTGCTCCTCATTTCTCTACATGTTTCTTGTCAGCTTCAGCTCGAATAGTCTTGCTTGTCGTTAGAGTCTCGTACTGGTTGAATTCTCCAATATCAGGCTGACTTTTTCTAGACTTGGCATGTCTCTACTTCTTCTTATGATGGGAGGTTGTCAAAGTCTTGTCAAACACAGTCTCAGCTGGGATCTCCGTCCTCTTCACTCCTCGTTCATGCATTGTCGTTTTTGGCTAATTTGTCTGATGCCTCTTCCTACTTTTTCTTGATTGCGATTCTCCTTTGACATCTAAAGAGAAGATTTCGTTGATGTTGCATTGTGAGCTGGATAGCTTATTTTTTTCAGTCAGTGCTTCCATGTCCAAGAGTTTCCATTTCACATTCAATTTGTGTTTGTGAACTGAGAAGAGAATCATTGAGCTGATTTTGGTGCCAAAAGACACGTTCTTAGTACACTTGTAAATAGGACCTAAACTGAATCTTGAGGACTTCTGTCCAGATAGGGTTCTTCATGTAGTTCAACTAATCAGTTTCGACCTTCTCAAGAATCGCCATAGTGGGCTTCATTCTTGAAATACTAACATTGGCTGGGGATTCAGAATTTGGATGAACACAGTAGGTGATTACATCGAACAACAGTCTTGGCTCTGGCTTCAGTTGAGTGCGTTTCATCTTAGTCCTGTATTCTTCATTATCAATGGTGATAGAAGGGATAAACCTCTTTACTTTCGAATTTTTCTTCAGATATGGATCCGCTCCGGTGGATGGAAGATAGAATAACTCTTTCAAGCATTCATCAACATTGATATCCATCAATTCTTCTTGGTTGTCTCTACCTCTTCTAGAAGAGATGGGTAGACTGACATGGGAAATGAGTGTTCCAGCCTCGTCCTTTCGCAGTTGAGCATAGAATTCTGTGATGCTTGATGGGAGAAGATTCATAGGCTCATGGCACACCCAATTTCTCAGAACAGTTTGATCGAGAAGATTGAACAGTTTCTTCATTTCATCCATCTCTTGATAAGAGAGAGAAAGGACAGGTTCGAAAGAAACCTTTGACCTGACTTCTGCAAATTTATTGTCGATTGGCATAGAGGATGACGACAATCTTCCTGCAACATGAATTACCATAGTGATGATGAATTCTAAGATTTTGAGATCTTGAGTGAAGAAGAGGAACTCGAACTTCAGTTATGAACTCAGTGAGAGTTTTCTCGTGCAGAGGAGAATTGCACACTCAGAAATTGTACATTGATTAAGGATTTGTGAGATCCCTTAATAAATTAGAGAGGACGATGAATGGAATCAATGGACAAGAATGATTCCCGCCTCTTCGTGATCAGCGACTTGGATTAAAGACGGTTCGTCTATTGTGAACGTGGCATAGGACATGGATTTGACGGTGAAAGGTATTCGCGCGTGAGACGTGTAATAGCTTCCATGTCAGCCCACTCGCGGTCGCAAAAGCTTAACCTATTGATTAGGAATAGCTTTGCATTGAATATGATTATGGGGCTTAACACAAAGTGATCATTATCGTCAGAGGATGTTTGAATTTATTTCAAAACACATGCCTTAATTACTAAGTGATGAAAAATGATTTTAAAATCTTCTCAGTTGGTCTGAGTCGCAATTGAATCAGCATACACTCAACTGACTCAAATTCATCTGTTCAGTTGAGGTTTGATCTTCACATCCTCAGTCGAACCGTGTCTTCGTCGACTGTCTCAGTTCCCCCTCAAGTTGAGATTCCCCCTCAACTTGTGATCTCCAATCTTCAATTCTTCAAGATCAGCATGTATTTTCCCAACAATGCATACTGACATTGCAGGATAGTCTTCTCTCAGTTCATTCTGTTCTTGCAGCCCACAAGACAACTCTTTTTTCAACTCAGTTGGATTTAGGATTGAGAGCCACTGGAGCTTCTTGAAAGACTCGAACTGAGTCATCAGTTCGGATCACTTTTCCTGTATTATCCACGTAGACTACTGACTTGAATTCCTTGGGTGTGCGTGCAGTCCAGTTGAGTGGTGGATAACCTTGTCTCTGAGGAGCTTGGTTTCGACTAGGCTGAGCTAGTCGATTCTTCTTCGATGAGAACTGTCTTGAAGGATGCCCAAACTGTCTTGCTCCTTGAACATACCTGAATTGAGGATAACTAGGACCATTGAACTGATCACCATAGTTTCCTTGTTGTTGATATGCTTGCTGGTAGTGGTGAGACATTGGAAATGTCTGATGGTAAAAGTGAGAATTGTCCCAGTTCGGATGCCTCTACTGATGATGCCGAGCTGAGTAGTTTGTCCTACGCCTGGGCTATTTCTGCCTTGGCTGCGAAGGTCCATTTTGTCAGTGCCCCCTCGCTCTACGACCTCGGGGTCTTGACTTTCTTGAAAATCTCTCAGCCTCCTTTGAAGTACCAGCTTTATTCTCCTGAGGTTCTTCAGCTAGAACCTTCTTTCCTTTATCCTTCACTGGAGTTTCGACAGTCTGAGGGATGATTGGAGTCTCTTGAACTGTGACTTCGACTGAGTTCAATTGAACTTGAGGTCTCTCAGTCGGTGATCCAGTTGCCTTGACGAATTGAGTTGACTGAGCTCCAGTGTCAGTTGCTGGATTGTATCCTAGACCTTCAACGCATTTGGAAGGTCTTTGCTGGTTGATCATGCTCTCCAGAGCTAAGCTCGAGGCATGAAGAGATACTATATTCTCATTTGTAGACTTCAACTCCATTTACAACTGAGAGATGTATTCAGCCTGAGTCCTGGTTATGTTGAACAAGTGGATGACCTGACTGTTGGTAGAATGAGAAACTTCTTCATGGAGTCTACGGTTTTCCTCCACGAGCTTCTCTATATCATGATCCCTCATGATCAGCTCGTTGCTCATGTTGTCACACTCAGCTTGCAGTTCCTTGCACTTTGCAACTTGTCTAGTGCACAATCTGCTAAGTTGTTCGACCTCATCCCATGATGGCTCTATGTCTTCGTCAAGTTCCCCTGCACTTTGGTTAACAGAAGAAACAATATGAGAGGGATGGAAAGAATAGTTTACCTCATCAGTTGATTCTTCCGGCAATGCCATGAAGCACTGGTCTTTTCCTGCTGAGCTTGATGGTGAGTCAGTTTCTTCTCCTTTTGACTATGTGAATACGTCAGTGTCATCGACGTCTTCCTCAACGATCATGGCCTTGGACTTCTCCTTGGCCTTTCTTCACCTTTATGGAGAGGTCAGGACAGTTGGCTTTGAAGTGTCCTAGCTTTCCGTATTCAAAGCATCCTTCGCTTTGATTCTTTGAGTAGGTGTTCAGACCTGCTCGGTCAATCCCTAGCTGAGTCAGCGGACCGTGAGAGTTTGGCGAACTTGGATCTGCGTGATTCAGTTCGAAGCGCCACTGGCTTGGCAGTTGAGCTCTTCATACTCATTCGCCTTGAGCATGAAGAACAACTTCTCAGTTGTCATCGAACTAAGGTCACTCATATTTTGATGGCTGAATCTGTAGACCGCCCAGTGTTCACCTAGTGCGGAGAGAACTTTCAAGTTCATCTCACGCTGAGAGTATTTGCCCTTCCTAATACTCTCAATGTATGATGATTCCATATTTTGAGTCTATTTTGTGTCTATTTTAGGTAGTTCGAATCGAGTCTTTGTATGTTTTTTGTTTAGTTTTAGTGTCTAGGAGGGCATATATTGGGCAGGTGGTGGTCTGTTGCCTGGCAGATGAATTCTGGGCAAAACAGGGCTTCATTTATGGAAAGCGAAGCAAAGCAGGACGAAATTGGTCAAGATGGCGGAGTGCTTGGGGCAACTGGCAATGTTTCTCTCCGAAGTCTAGAAGGATAAAGAAAAGATGATCTAACTTAAATATCTTTCCTTATCCGACTAAAATTAGGATCCGGATGGGATCTCTTGAAGATAGAAGTAACATGCCATGTTGGGATCGTGCTTATCAAGTAATTACTTGCATCCCAAGGTAGCTCATGGAATCCTACCATGTTAAGGACCGGGGGCCCAAGCCCTAGCGCTCGCCTATATATACTCGATGCCTAGCTGCTGCGGGAGGAGTCGTATTTTATGCTTTCATTCCCTATTTATTTCGAGAGTTTGTAGGAAAAGAACAAGTCCTACGGGCAAGTTTAATTTGTATTTTTTGTCGTACTATTTTCGATCAGCACTTTTGGCCGGAGTTATTTTCTCGTTGAATACTTTGTAAGTTTTAATATAATTTTATTATGAGTTCTTCAATTAATTGTGTTTACGTATTTAAATTCATGTCTAGATAAGTTTTTATACTTGATCTGGGCAAGACAGTTAAGTGAATTCCAAAGCTTAAGAGGTCTAAATTGTGCTTGCTAATTGCATGCATGTGTTCTCGATATGTTGATGAGTTTATTCCAATATGGTGTAATATAATTAAGAGGTTAATAGGCTGTTAATCACTTAAGACATATTTGATCACAACTCAATTAAGAGGTATGAGTGTTTTCCATAATTTATCTTAGTTAAGATCGATTAACATTAGAGGAAGGTGTCTACCCTGCTGGGCAAGACATGATGATTCCTTGTTAGGCCTTTCTAGATTATAATGCTCTTTGGGCAAGAAACTGAACGATGACTCCGACAGAGGTATTATCCAAACTAGGGAGCCGACGGTGCGTTGCCAACTAAGTAAGGATATGTTAGGGAAGGGTTTGTTAAGAGCGTGACGAGTAAAAATAGGTCTCAACACTCAAGTCCTATAACCAACGATGCATGCATGTGATAAAAATATTTGCACCAATAACCAAGCTAGAGTTTTCACTTAACAACGTCTTTGTCCAGATCAAGTTGTTTTTATTATTGATCAAGTTTTCTGTTTCTTCTTAGTGTTAATTTAGTTTCTATGTTGGGCATGAGAGCCCTAGTGACCAACATATCAAAACCCTGTTTGGATTGACGGTGAATTGAAGTATCATCCTGAACCGGAGAAGTACATCAAGGAACAGAAAAGACTATAGATGGAAGTTGAAAAACGACCACGAGTGGAGGAAGGACTGGCGAGTGATGGGGATAGGTCACCACCATAAACTTCAGATATTGAACAGTCTGAAGAAGAGGAGATGGCCCAACAACAAGATCCTGAAAAGATTCTGAAAGGAAATCATGTTTCCAACAGATGTCAATTTGAATCCAGCGGGCATCACTTTGCCCGCTATCACTGAAAATTGGGATCTGATACAAATCTTGCCTAAGTTCAGTGACTAACCTGGAGAGGATCCGCAGCGCCACTTACAGGATTTTAAGATGGCAATGTGAACTGTGCACACTACTGCCGCACAGGATACCCTTAGGGAATACATTTGCCTCTTGACGTTCCCATTCTCAATATAAGATGGGACGAGGGAATGGTTGTACCAATTACCTGCATGCAGCGTAATATCTTGGCAACAGATCCAGCAAAAGTTTGTTGAGCAATACTACCCTTTTGGCTGGATCTAGAATGTAAGAGCGACTATTCAGAACATTAAGATGGGCAATGGGGAATCTATCTATGATTACCATTCTAGGTATAAGAAGCTGATTGCTAGGTATCCTCAACATGGTTTGGGTGATAAGAATCTGATTAATGCCTTCATGAATAGGTTAAGGCAATCTAAGTGAGATTGGATAGATGCAGCTTGTGGAGGCAATGTCATCAATAAACCTTCTAGTGAAATATTCAAGATATTTGCTGAGATGGCAGACAGGAAGAGGAACCAAGATGAGACTATCGTGCCCAGGACGCATGAGCCGACCAGCAGCGATCCTAAATTTGATATCTTGTTATCTATGATGAAGGAGATGATGAATTAGAACAAGAATTATGCTGTTGGAAATGACAATCATGGTCAATTCTGAAGAAACGGGCTATGAAGTGTAAGCTATGTGCTGTTAGCACACATCCTACTGATAGGTGCCCATCGTTGTATGAAGATGAAGAAATTAATGTTGTTGGGCAACAGTACCAGTAGGGAGATAATGGGCAATGAAGGATTTTTAACAATGGACCATGGAAGCCCAATGATAATTTGAGATATGAAAACAATAACTATCTCAATGCACATCAACAAGGGCAACCACCACAACAGCCCTATGTACCACTGCATAATAGAGATCAACCAAGGGATACCTTAAAGAGTGAAGTGGAAATGCTCGCAGCTGAACAAAGGAAGGGGTATCAGGAGTTGGATAGTTTTCGCATGGAAACAAGGGGTGGAATGAGAGATATCAATGGAACCTTGAGCGACTTGGTAGAGTCAATCTCTCAGATTAAGTCAATGCTAAATGGTGGAAAAGGAGAACTCCCATCTCAAGTGGAGATTAAGAAGGCTCAAGTGAATGCTATTACGCTGCGCAGTGGGGCCAAGTTGCCTGAAGTAAGAGTGCCTGATCATTATGTACCTCAAGGAGCTATACCGGGGCAACAGAAGTCTTCTGAGCACGCCACGGAAGTTGAGCAAGAAGATGAGATTGATCCAGAAAAGTATGAAGAGGCGACTATGGGATCAGGTGATGTTGAGGAGCTATGGCAAGAGTTGTCAGTTAAGAAAAGGGCACAGGTTGAGAGAGAGGCTGCGGAAATAAGGAGGAGAGCTGAGCTCGAGGCAGCTGATATTCAAGTTAAGGCAATGAAAGATGCTGAAATTGCAAAGAAGTCAAAACCTTATGAGCAAAGGCTCCTTACCCAAGTGATTTGCCAAGGATAAGGAAGCACAAGAGATGAAGGAATTGACTAGCATGTCTCAGAAGGTAAAGGTCAACATACCCCTCTTGACCGCTTTGCAGTCTATCCCCAAGTGTGCTAAGTTTTTGAAGGTGTTGTGTACAATAAAGGTTGTAATACCCCGAACCTTTTTAAGTTATTTTTAATTTGCTAACTATATAAGGAAAATGTTTACACTCAAATTAATTATTTTTTTACGACTAACGAATTTGATTTTAAATGTTTTACAGATTGTCTGACTTAGAGCAAGGATGCGCCCATAGGAAAGGTAGAGAGATACAAGTAAATAAATCGTAAAAGCATAAGAGTAATAAATAAAAATTATTGAAGGCTCTAGAGTATGCTAGATATAGTAAATAAAGGTATAAATAAATGGAATATTCTAGACTTGTTTCATTTAAATATAATATCAAAGATTTTTATTTATGTAATATTAAATAAATAAAAAATATTTAAGATTTTTAGCATGGAAAATATTAAATAAGAAAAATATCTTAGAGTTTTATTTCATTAACTAGACTTTTTTTTAATGAGGAATGCTTATATATATAGGGATAACTTTTTGATTTCCTCAACTAGAACTAGAATATACAAGAAACTATCATTTTCTCTCATTTCCCCTTCCAGCATTCTTCCCTCTTCTCTCAGCCTTTCCCTCTCTTCAATTTCCAGTAGCAAATTAAGGTAACAATCTCATCTAATTATTTTCTTATTTTCTTTGAATTTGATTGTTGAATTACTTAGAGTTTTGCACTCTTTTTCTTCTCTAGCTCTCTTGGTTGACTTGAGTATAGATGTTAGTGGTCTGTTCGTGTGAGTGAAGGGGGTGGGATTACCAGAACAGTAGTTCCGGCGGCGGTGGCGGTGGTGTGGTGGCTGCTGCCATGTCTCTTTATTAATATTTCTACCCCTGTTTTTTTACAGTTTCACTGTCGTCACTTGCAGACCGTTTTTCATGTATTTGCTTTTATCAAACCCCATCAATATAGGTACCATTAGAAAGCTAACATCGTTAGCTTTCCAACAGTACCTTTGGATTCTCAATCCGACATCTGACGTCTGAGTTATGAGCCAATCAAGTCAGGCTGTCGGTTTTGTGCACGAAGGTCTTCGCGGGATTTTGAGTCGACTTTCTGGCGTCAAATCGACGTCGTGAGGGGGAATAAGTTTAGGGGTTTTGTATCTCATAATGTAGGTGTTTCAACCATAGTTTCTCTTCTGGAAAATCGAAGGTCGATTTAGCCGGAATAGACGTCGAGAAGTAGCTCCACATGTGTTAAATATGAGATTTAACATATTATGCTTATTTTGGTTTTTACTTCTTATTTTTTATGATTAATTTGCTGAACCTGTTACTATTTTATCGAGTCATAATATTTGAGTAAATTGTATACGAAGCTAGTCTCTAAGCTCTAAATATACAGTATAATTAAACTCTTTGGTTATAGTATTATGAACTAAGACATTGAATAATTGTGAGATTATTATGAAGCTTTAGACTCTTTTTAACTTGAAAATTTGTACAGATGTATTTGATAAGTTGGTTTTGACATAATATAATTCTAATAGCTGAATAGTAATGGTTGGAATGGTTAATTATATTAGAATAGAAGTTGTATGATTTATAAAATTTAAATATCCTAAAGTTTTAAGTAAATTGCCTTGAATAATTTAAATTGGTGGATATCTTGAGAATTTGTATCGAGGCCATCAGACTTATTGAAAGAGTGAATAAAAAAAAAAAACTATGTTTGAAAGTGTTTCAAGTGCTAGGAGCAGCGCTTTCTGGCTCAAGGAAGGACAACCGAAACAAGCTCAAGAGGTTTGAATTTAATTATTTAAGGTAAGGTTTACTTTTATCTGTAAGCGTAGTGTTACATGGTTATAATCATTGTTGTGTCGTGCATCATTCATATGAGCTAATGTGGCCCACGAGGGGTTAGATCCACGAGGGATAAAAAATGAGCGGATGGCCCACCAGGTGTCAAGTCCACGAGGGACCAAGACTAGTCTCACAATCAGCTAAGTGAAAAGAAGGGTTCATTATGTTATGATTCATTACACAATTAGTTATAACTGCTTGCAGTGTTTACCCCACTGAGTGTGTGTAATACCCCGATCTTTCCTAAGTCTTTGAGTGTGTTCTAATTAAGTTTCTATGTCTTAATAATGTGCTTTGAGTGATAAAAATTTCCAAGAAAAGACATTTCCTTTGAAATTACTAAAATGCCCTTAACTGCTCTTATGTGATTTTCTTCGTTTCGGTTATCCGAATCGAGTATGTGATGCATTGCTTGAGCATTATAATATGAATTTGAGTTTAAGTTCGAATTTCGGAAAATTCTGAGAACTTTTATTTTCTGATGAATAGTGATGAAAACCGAGAAATTACTATTCATCGACTATTTCCGAATTTCATCAAATTAGTGTCTTTTGAATCTAGAATTTATTCGAAGACCATTGATGCATGTTTAGGAATTTTCTGAGTTCTTATGAGACGAGTTTGAATTTTATTTCTTTAGACGAACGAATATGAATAGTAATTTTTTACGTTTTCTTCGTTAATCGGAATTTTGATCCGAAAATTTGGTTTCTAGTATTCTTAATTTATTTGGTGAAGAATAAAACAAGTTAGAGCAAAATTGGACGCCAAGAAAGTGTCGTGATGAGTTTTGAGCCATATGAGAGTTAATTAATTAAAGAGGGACGTTTTGTACCGGAAAATATTTTCTTCCGGGGATTTTTATCTGCTTAAAATCAGATTTTTCTCCCTAGTTCAGCCGACATGGCTAACTCTCTCCCTCTCCTTAAATCAAATTTCACTCCCACTCTCAAGAGAGTGAGATACACTCTCTAAACTATTCCACTTTCATATATCTCATTCTCCCTCACTCTCTCTTCCTCATTCATTTAATCAACAACATCACCTCTCTCTCCCATCTCTCTCTCCCTACCGTAACATACACACACACACACACTAAAATCCTCCATGGATGGAGCTTGAAGTCTTGAAGATTTCTTGAGGAGTTCTTCATTTTTATTCACTAAGATCATCAAGAGTAAGTTATTTGTTCATCTCTTACACTTATGCTTGAATTAAGCTAAGAAAATCCTTTCTTTTTCTCCTTGTTTTGTTCGACCTTCATGGTTTTGAGAGCAATAGTTGAAGCTCTTTCATCCAAGCCTTGATTCTTAATTTCTTGTATATTTTTCATGCAAGGAAGAGAAGTAGAAATTCAACTCCTTTCCATCCTCAAATCTGCCGAAATTCTTCAAGCCTTGAAGGAGGAGTTTTGATCTTGTTATTAAGTATGTTATTGTTAATCCTTGTATATTTATATGTATGAGAAAAATAAAGGAAAATCATGCATGTTTACTTTTATGCCTAGGCCGAAAATTAGGCAAACCATAGGAAGTTTTGATGATGATGATGGATGCATAAGATTGATGGTAAATATGAGTTTTAAAAATAGATCTAGGAGTTTTGAGATGAGAAGTTAAAGTGACAGGAAAATTTCTTTATTTTCTTAATAAAAATCGATGAAGAAGAGAAATAGAGGAGAGGAATTTTTGATGATTTATTTGATGATTGAGATAATGATATCTAAATGTGATGATTTAAATGACTTCAAGCAAGAGTATGAAGTTAGAAAACTTGAGTTGTTTATTTTATGATGATTACCGAAATATATTAAGGAAATTTAGAGATTTTAATTCCTAAGTTTTAATATGGATATGATGATGATTTAGATGAATTGAAGCATAAAGGATGCATGAGAAATTAAGAAGCTATTGAGTATGAATTTCTTATAATTTTTCCTGAGGAATTCGATGAATATATATATATATATATATATTGAAAATTCTTAGTTTATAATGTTCTTGAATAGATGATAAGTTTTATGGTGATTTATGCATAATATGAAGATTAAAAGATGAAATGAATTATTTTGCTATTTTTATGAAAATTTCGATGATGAGTATATATATAAAAATAAGTTTTGATGTTCTTGAAGAACATGAAGATATGAAGATGAATATAAGGTGTTCTTGATGAGTTCTTGATGATTTGAAGAAAGAATAAATTAATTATTAATTTTTATGAAAAATTCGAAAAGTATATATATATATATATAAGAAGTTGATGAATTTCTTTGATGTTTTGATGATTTTGATGAGTTAAATAGAGTATTGAGTATTTTTGATTGAACAAGTGAGAAGTATAAAATTTTATAAATTTCTATGGATTTTTTGATGGACAAGAAGAGAGGAAAAAAATTAAAAGTTTTGGTGTTTCAATGATCTAAGAGATAAAATAAAAATAGAAAATTTATATTAAAATGATTTGAGGAGTAATAGAAATTAAAATATTAGAAATTGAATTTTCGATGAGAAAAATGAATTTGATACTTAGATGTTGAGTTTTTATGTTGTTTGAGATAATGAATGATTAGATGATGAAATTTGAGTTAAAATAATCGAGTTAGCTTCTTGAATCTTTTGAATCGGAATTAAGATGTAAAAGTTATCGAGAGATGAAGTTAAGAATAAAAAAACCGAGTTTTTCTAAATTAAAAATGAAAATTTAGAAATTTTAATTGAGAAAAAGATTAATTAATATTATTTGGAGATTTAGTTATAATATCAGATAGAGACGCCAAATTTACCTCGAGATTTTGGATTACGATGCAGAAAGAATTGGGAACATAGCTTAATTTCAGTACAACGTTTCACCCACAGACAGATGGACAGTCAGAGAGAACGATTCAGATTTTAGTCGATATGTTAAGGACAGTGGTTTTGGACTGAGGCGCGAATTGGGAAGAAATTCTACACTTAGTCGAATTCGCTTACAACAACAGCTATCAGGCCACGATAGGAATGGCGCCGTTTGAGGCTTTGTATGGAAGGAAGTGTAGATCGCCACTTTATTGGGACGAAGTAGGTGAGAGGAAGAACCTAGGCCCAAATGCGATTAATGAGATGATTGAGATAGTTCGGCAGATACGAGATAGAATGAAAGAAGCCCAGAGCCGACAAAAGTCTTATGCCGATGATCGTCGAACCAATCTTGAGTTTGAAATAGGAGATAAGGTTTTCCTTAAGATATCACCAACCAGAGGAATCCTTAGATTCGGAGTTAAGGGTAAACTAAGACCCAGGTTTATAGGACCTTACGAAATCCTCGAAAGGATAGGACCCGTCGCTTATAGATTGGCCTTACCGCCAAGTCTAGGAAGTGTTCACAACGTTTTTCATGTTTCTCAATTGAGAAAATATGTCTTTGATCCTAAGCACGTCATTAGTCAGCAAGACGTAGTTCTTGAATCTAACCTAAGCTACGAAGAGAAGCCGATATCGATTTTAGATAGAAAAGTCCAAGAGTTAAGAACCAAATCGATACCAATCGTTAAAGTGTTATGGAACCACCATGGGCAAGAAGAAGCCACGTGGGAGCTCGAGGAGAAGATGAAGGAGAGATATCCTCATCTTTTTGCAGAAGGTATGCAAATTTCGGGACGAAATTTTTCGTAAGGGGGGTAGGATGTAATACCCCGGAAATTCCTTACGATCTTAAAAATTTAAAGTTAATAATAAAAATGGCTTTGCATGCCTAAGTTTACGATTTGAAATTCTAAGACTAACGGTGAAATCCGTTTCCGAAAATAAATTACGGAAGTCAGCTAGATGACTAATGTATTTAGGGTTATCGCGTACGAAAAATTTTTAGTTCTTAAACTCAGAACGGAAAACCGTCTGATTTTTACATTCACGAAATTGCGATACGAACTCGCCCTAGAAAGTTCGTTTTTATGATTTTCCGAACGAAACTCGGACTGTGTCATCCCGAGTTTTTGTCGGAATTAAAATTTTAAATATTATTTTCCTATTAAGTTTTATAGGTTAGAATTTTTGGTCGAATCGGAATGTGACGATTTTGTGCCGAGCTACGTTTTTCGTCGTTCGATTTCCGTAACGTTGTATCGCGCCGGAAAAGCGCGTAATTTCTCTCTTTCTCTCCCTCATGACCGACATGGTCACTTTCTCACAAGCATAGATATTTTTCTTTTTTTTTTTATCCTAAGTATTTGTGACACCTAATGCTAATACTATTCCTACTTTACACATATTACCCTAAAGTAATCTCTTAATACACAAATTAGTCATCTCACTCCCTCCCTCCCCAAGGAAATCGGCAGCCCCTCTCTCCCTCTCTCCCATCTTTCATTTTTCCACCATTGTTGAAGATCTACAAGTTCTTGAAGCAAGGAATTCATACAAGTTCTTCAACCTCCATCGAATCTTATTTCTTCCTTTATCATTTGTCAAGGTAATTCTCTCCTCTTTAATTCTATCCATTCAAAATCCTTTTCTTTTATTTTTTCTTTTGGATCGAAAATTTGAGGAAGATGAATTAGATGTTTGATCTTCGATTAGTGAAATTAGATGTCTTAGATAAGATAATTAGGTATTAAAATTGAAAGAAATCAAGAACCCTAATTACTAGGTGAATACCCATTTTTTAGGGCTTTCAATTAGGATGTTTGAATTCTTCAATTGATGTTATAATCATGCTTAAGAGGTGTTTAATTAGTGATTAGAACAAAGAGAAATCGAAACCCCCAAGTATGATGAAAACCGATCGTAGGGTTTAGTGTTTTGATTTGGGGTTTTTCAATTTATTGTGTAATTAGACTTGTATTTGATCAATTGATGATATAGTAGTATGATTAAGAGATAAATGATGTTAATCGATGAAGAAAATCACCCTCTTTAATTGTTTGTCAATACCGAAAATTATTGAGAAAATAGGGGTTTGCATGTAGTTGAATTAGTTGAGGATTGGTTGATGAAATAATGATGTTGATAATATTAGATGTTGATATGAATTTATTTAGAATTTTCTAAAAATAATTTGTGAATCGTAAGAGACGAAGAACTCGTTTTAAGTTGAGATATAGTGATGATATGAAGTGATGATATGCATGAAAATGAATCATGTTAGATGATGTTTGATGACGTAGAAAATGAGCGAAATCCGATAACTTTGGAAATCTCGTAAGAGACGAACAAGTAGCCGTAATTAATAACCGAGAAGTCGAATAAGAATTCTAACTTGATAATATTGTTTCTTATGGACTAAGGTATAACTTTGTAGTTGACGACGTGAGCTTTCGAGCTATTATAATATGAGTTGTAGTAATAGTCGAGAACTAGAATGAGAATTGGTTAACTTGATTTTTGGTTTAGTACTTGTTAGTTGAAGGCCGATGTTTAGAACGTCGTGCTATTGGACGAGTTTTGAAAAGGAGTTCATCACGTACGGGGGTACGTGTTGACTGCGTTGAGAGTCCAGTTTCATGAGAAATCGAATACGAGAACTTAGAACGAACCTAAGAAGTTATACGTCGATATCGAGCAACTAGGGTTAGCGCGGCAGTTTTGCGACCCTTGCCGGAAACTGTAATATCTCTTAGCTCGTTTATCGGATTTGAGATCCGTAAATTGGAGCGTAAACTTGACTTCCCGAGCTTTCCAACGGTATAGGACTCATTTCCTGTTTCCAGTTTCCCTGTTCTGGGCAGTCCCCAGAGTTACTGCCTTGCGCAGTGATTTTTCAGGATTTATTCTTCTAAGTTGTTTCTTTCGCAACTTAGTTTCTTTCAATCGTTTAAGCCGTAATAACTTGACGACTATCTTCCTACTGACCTCGGTGTCAAGTATGGAGCCTTGAGTGCTAAACGAGACGAATTCGTATCTCGTATCCGTTAAAGTAAAGAAATTAGTTAAGCGTGAAAATGCCTAAACCGTCTAAAGAACTAAAACTTAATTTCCTAAGTTGATTTCCTTTCCAACTTAGTTCCTTTGATCTTTTAAGTCATATTGAGCTATCGACTACCCTCTCTACTGACCTAAGAGTCGAGTATGAGACCTTTCGAGTTCTAAATGAGATTTGTTCGAGTCTCGTTCCTGTTTAATTAAAATGAAACTAGTAGCGTGCAAATGCCTAAAGAAATGAAACGACTAAAACCTATTTCGATTTTCAATGATCGATTATCTTTTACGACCCGATTTTTAAGTGTTATTATTTTACGATGAAGGAGGAAGCCAGCAGTAAGGAAAGGACGGAAGATGAGGAGATCAGAAGCTAGTACTTAGTAGTTCTGTATCACAAAGGTGGGCTTTTATATATGAAATAAAACGAGCAATGCTCGGAAAACCTTTCTTTATCGCTTTGATATCTGTGTTTTCAAAGTGATAATTATGGCATGAACTGTTTTATGTTTTATGTGAGTTCTCTTGTACCTATCTGAGTTAACATTCGTGTTTTCCAGAATTAGAGTTAATCTAAATAGGTTAACTAACGATTGGCTCTGAGTTAGCTACTAAGTGCTTTCCAGAGTTAGTGCACTTTGTAACCTGTGGTGTATGTGATATCCTGTTGAGGGGTACCAGCCACGGTGAATGAGAATTGGTCAAGATTTGAACGTAGCATACCAGAAAATGCTCGGCTGAGTAAATTGTGAAAATCAGTCAGAAAATGTTTAGCAGACACGGGCCTCTTTTTAATAAAACCCCCGTTGTGCTACAAATTATGAAATGCCAAATTATCTATACCTATGATTATATTTTCGGCATCGTGCCCACTAAGTACTTTTGTACTTAGCCCTGCATTGTTTTCTAAATGTGCAGGTTGAAGCGACGATAGCGGTGGTGGTTGAAGTTGAGTTGAGAAGATAGGATGCTTTAGCTTATGACTTACTTCCGCTGCAAAACTCTAGACTTTTGAGATTATGTACTTTTGATGAACCACTGTAGCATAAGTCTGTAAACTTGAACTTAGTTACTATCGTGTACTTTTGTCGAGTAATCCTTCGCGATTAACTCTTCCTTTATATTAGTAAAGTCTTGTTCATTGATTGTATGTTGTCTTTTATGTATGTTTAGTCAGTTAGCCCCCTTCTTCCCCGCTTCTTTAATCCAACCCCAGTCGCACCTCGGCTTCTACCGTCCCTCGGGATTTGGGGCTGTGACACAGCCAAACGTTTATAGTTCGTTACGTTTTTTGAGATAGTGAACTCGTCCTTATAAGATGTTAACTTTGAAGGAACGAGTGGAGTTCGATAGTGAGAAATGAGTGGAGTCCATAAGTAAGGAGCGAGAAGGAACGAGGTATTTCGAGCAAACCACTGGATGACAAGTGGGCTTTTCTAAAACCAAAACTATGAATGCTATTATCTATTAAGTATTATTACGTGAGTTTTTTAAAATTAATTGACTTGCCATTTATTTGAGTTTGGTATGTTTTATCATCTACTTAAGTTATTAATATCATGTGTGAGGCAGGAACCCACGTGTGGTTATTTGAATTGTTTGAGGTGACTGTGAGCTTTACTTCGGTTTAGCCGGTCATAGTGTCTGAGAAGGAGGCCTACTTCTCGACACAGGGTTAATGTGGTAGATGATTCATACCTATATTATATTATTATATCTTGGGTTGCGTAGCCATTTCAAAAAGTTAAATGTTTTACTGCATTCACAAGTAAGATGTTTTAAATTGTGCTAACACTTTTGATGCAGTAGCAATGCAAGTTCAATTATATAGCTCTAATGAGCAATGTTTTAAATTATTTTTGGCATGTCTCCACTGAGTACGAAGTACTCAGCCCTGCATATATTTCTAAACGTGCAGGTTAGCATGGATGAAGATGGCGAGGATTGCTTGGTGGTGTGTTTAAGTCGAGTCTTTGGTTTAAGTTGGCAATTACATGTCTTCATACATGTAGTTGTTTGGATTGAGTTGAGTTTCCGCTGCAAGACAACCTTATTTAATCTGTCCTTTATTTCAAATACCCTGATGTGGTAATGATACAATGAGCTTGTGCTCGACCCTATTTCATGTTTTCTTCAATTCCCGCACAACTTAAGTTTGAAATACTTATTTTATTCTGATGAATTAACGTAGATTATCCGTGCTCATTTATTCTTGAGTTGTGATTTGAAAGCATGTCTTTATCCATTATCGCTTTCAATCTATATTCCCTTGTTTGCGAGTATGATTCCTTGTTGCGTTAAGTCTTAGTTGATGGTTTCACCCTCACAGTCCAATGGAGTCTTGTGGTTTTTGTACGCTCGAATTCAGGTTGTGACAGTGTGCTTGCATACTCATACCCTATTGTTTATATATCTTATGCAGGTGTAATACCCCAGACTTTTTCTACAGTCTTTGAAAATGAAAGTTAATAATAATTATGGCTTAGCACGCCTAAGATCATGAAATTAAATTCTAAGATTTACGGTGAAATCCGTTTTCGAAAATAATTTCCAGAAATCGGACGAACGACTACTGTATTAGGGTTTTCGCGTTCGTTAAGTTTTTCGCCCGGAAACTCGGAATCAAATTCCGTCAGAATTTACATTCACTTTTTCTTCGAGACGAGTTCACCGGAGAAAGTTAGTTTTTATGATTTTCTGGACGAATTTTGGACTGTGATGTTCCGACTTTTTCTCGGATTTTTGAAAACGAATTAGTTTTTCCGAGTACGTAAATTATTTCCAATCTAACGGACGAATTAGATTTCGTCAATTCCGTAACTAACTAGGAAAGTATTTTTCGACTTTTAAAACGATGTTTAAGAGCCGGAAACGAGTTATTTCGTTAATTTTTCCCTCGCCAAACATGTCCCTAACTAGTCATGTCACTTTGTGGGATATTTCCATATACTTTATGACTCACCATAAGTGAGTCATCACCTCCCTCTTCATCCTCCATTACCGCCATCACCTCCCCCATTCTCTCTCTCATTTTCTCTTCATCATCTTCCATTGGAGACTCCATTTCAAGCTCTCTTCAAGATCAAAGCTCTTCCATCTAACGATCAAATCCACATCCGAGTTCATAAGATGAAAGGTAAGAGCTTCATCTTCCATTTAAACCGAACAAATCTCTTTTCCCCCATCTTTTATTTTTTTCGAAATTTGAGGATAGAGATAGCATGTTGTCCTTTGTTCGATACATGTTCTAGGATGTTTAGAATTGAGTTCTACGGATCAAATCATGAAGAAAAATCAAGAACCCTAACCCCTAATTATTACCAAAAATTTTCAGATTTTGGGGCTTTGTTTCGTGCTCGATTTCTTTGTCGATTGAATGTTAGATTAGTGTTCCGTATGATGTTAATTGATCGTATGAATTGTTTTAGTTTTTTCTAAAAATAAAATCCAAAACCTAAGAGACGAAGATGGCTCGATTTAGGTTAGTAAATGTTATGAAATGCTCGATTGTTTGATGGAAATGAGATATACGATGCATAAGGATGAAGATATATTAATTTGAGAATTTTCTAAAAATAAAACGAGAAATGTAAGAGACGAAGATGTGTTGATAAGTCGAGGCTCGATAATGTTTTGATAATATGATTTGCATGTTAGTAATGCTCGTTAGATGATAATCGTTGTCGTGAAATTTGAATGAAAACGGAGAATGTAAAATTTTACGTAAGAGACGAACGACGATCGATAAGTCGAGAATAGATGATGATATGAGGATGTGAATTATGTATTTATGATTCTTGATAGATGATGAATAATGTTGTAATTTTTGAACGAATTCTAAAGATGTTAGATTTTTCGTAAGAGACGATCGATTGATGATAAGTAATGATAGAAAAGTCGATTAATGATTCTATTTGGATATTGATGATTATTAATGATTAAGGAACGAGTTTGTAGTTGACGACATGTTCGTCCGAGTATTGAAAAGATGAGTTGTAGTTATAATCGAGAAGTAGAAAGAAGAAGTTAGGAATTTGAACGAGATCTTGAATTGGTTTAGTAATTGTATAGTTTGAACGACGAGTTTTGATCGTCGTGTTTATAATCGAGAAATGGAAAGGGGTTTATCACGTAAAATGATACGAGGTGACTGCCTTGGATCAGTTTTTGTGCGATATTAAAAATGTTTAAGCTTTAATCGAACCTAGAAAACCGTGCATCGATTTTATCGACCATTAGGGTTTCACTCGGCAGTTTTGCGACCTTCCACGGAAACTGCGATATCTCCTAGCTCGTTTATCAGAATTGAGATCCGCGAATTGGAGAGTAAACTAGACACCCGTACCTTTCTTTTGATACTAGTTTCGACCCCTGTTTCGCAATCCTCTATTCTGGATAGACTTACTGACCTCGTGTAGTGTATGTTCAAAATGTAGTTTCTTAAGTTGAATTCTTCTCAACTTGAACTCTTTCGACCTTTTTAGTCGTTTCAAGTTATCGACTACCTTCTTTCTACCAACCTAAAGTGTCGAGTACAGAACCGAGTGAGTGTCAAACGAGATGCATTCGTGTCTCGTTTCTTTTTTACTAAAAGAGTTTAGTTAGCATGCAAATGCCTAAAACGTCTAAAGAATAAAAACTTAATCCAATCTTTCGTATTCGTTTATCATTTGCAACCGAGCTTTAAAGTATAATTTTACGATGAAGGAGGAAGTTGACACCAAGGATAAGACGCAGACCAGAAGACGGAAGCACGTATCTTTGTTCTGTATTTAAATCAAGGTGGGCTTTCCTATATACAAATAAAATGAGCAATGCTCGAAAACCTTTTCTTTATCGCTTTGATATCCGTGTTTTCAAAGTGATGATTATGGCATGAACTGTTTTGTGTTTTATGTGAGTTCTCTTGTACCTTATGAGTTAATCAAAAGGGGTTAACTAACGATCGGCTTTGAGTTAGTCAAAAGGGGCTTTCCAGAGTTAGTGCACTTGTAGCTTGTGGTGTATGTGGTATCCTGTTGAGGGGTAGCCAGCCACGGTGAATTATGATTGGTCAAGATTTGAACTTAACATTTATGAAACATGCTTGATCAAGCTAACTTATGAAAATGAGAAAGAAAATGTTTAGTAGACACGGGCCTTTAATGAAAAACCCCGGTGTGCTACAGAAATGAAATGCCTGATTATCTATACTTATGATTATGTTTTCGACAATGTGCCCACTGAGTACTTTTGTACTTAGCCCTGCATTTGTTTTCTAAATGTGCAGGTTGAAGCGACGAAGCGGCGACGGTTGAGTTAGAGTTGAATAGAGTTAAGGAAGACTTTTGTATATAGTTCACAATTCCGCTGCTAGACTCTAAACTCTTTTTGATGTTATGTATATTAATCACTATAGTCTAAGTTCTGTAATATAACTTAGAAGCTTTTGATGTATCTTGCTCGAGTAATCTTTCGAGATTAACTCTTTTCTTTCGTCAATAAAGTCTTGTTCATAGAAGATAAGTTGTTATGTATGTATGTTTATTCTTTCATCCTCCTTCTTCCCTGCTTCTTTAATCCAACCCCAGTCGCACCCCGGCTTCTGCCGTCCCTCGGGATTTGGGGCTATGACAGCAGGCTAAGGAGTTGGCGGTGAGACGGCAGACACGTGACACCACATTCTCCATTCTCACTAGTTTTTGCTGAAGTATAATTGTTATTTTCGGTAAAAAAAATAACTTGCTACGAACTAACTTAGTCTCTTTTGATTTTGGTGGGCTGAGATCCTATATACTAGTTTATAATTTTTGCATTTTGATGTCGGCTGTGACCGAACTTATATATTTTGCTTATCATATGTGTAGCTACGAGCTGTGCCTCGTATAGGTCGATTATAACTCTAAAGTTTGATGGTTATATTTTGGTACGTGCTTGGCCCTTGATATTTATATTGATATAATGCTTTGATGTGGTTATTATCAGTGTGGTTTATTTAATTATAGCTTCCGTTTCGCCTTTTGATATACATATATATATTGCTTAGTATTCCCTATAAATGACTTGATAGATTATTCATTGGTGAACATGAATGTTTTTTTTTTTTTTGTTGCCTTGAAATATATAATGACGTTTTTGACTAGATAATCACTATTGCCGTATATTGATATCTTTATTTTCTTGTGAACCATTAGAAAATATACATTATATATTATATATAACTTTCTCCACTATATCATAATGTCGTGATAGATTATAATTTGGTGTATTATTATTATTATTATTATTATTATTATTATTATTATTATTATTATTATTATTATTATTATTATGGCTTCCGCTTCTATTATTGAAAAATAAATATGAAATAAATTAGTATTTGGTAGCGTTTCCTATCCGTGAGGGATGGGGTCGTTACAAAGGTTAAGTACACAGATGATGCAAGGTTTCAAGTTAGTGAGAATCTATCTGCAATGTTGTGAGACACCCCCATGCCGATCAAGTGCACTGATCCAGGGATGTTCTATATTCTCTGCATCATTGGGGATATGAAGATTGAGAAGGCTATGCTTGATCTCGGGGCATCGATTAATGTCATACCCAAGTCGATGTATGACGATCTGAGACTAGGATGGCTATTTAATTAGCAGTTTGGTCGACTGCATGGCCTGAAGGAATTCTAGAGGACGTCTTGGTTAGGGCAAGGGACCTCATTTTTCCAGCTGATTTCTACATTTTGGATATGGAGAGATCATTACAAAAGGCACAGTAATGTTGTTGGGCAGACCATTCTTGAAGACCGCTCGCACAAGAATTAACCGTGTGAGTTCGGAGGGAAAGTGGTGTCATTCAATATTTATAACACCATGAAGTAGCTTGTAGGGAAAATTAGTAAAAGGTTTCGAAAGATTCCAAAACCTCAATTGACCCCAACCGAGTGGATGAATGTCTTTACTCTGATCTTAGCTAGAGCTAATTATTTGAGCGTAAGGATTTTATCTTTACAGGTTTTAAGCAGAACAAGTCAGTCGGACTGAAGTAGGAAGTTCCTGAAGAACTCAGTTGAGACCCAGAATCAGCTGAGGACCAGACTCAGCTGAGACTCAGACTCGGTTGAGACACCAACCTCAACTGAAGCACGGACTCAGGTGGACAACAGCTCAGTTGACTCCTCAACTGATCCACGCAGCTGAAGGCATACAGTTCAAGCGTGAAGAGAAGTTGTGTCGAAGTTAGACGTCGTAGAGCGGAGAAAAAAAGACGTTGAAGACGGAAGAGTTGCAGTCTAGATTTAAATCTACTCGGAAGCACAAGTCAGCTGGAGAACTTACCATAAATGGGCCGAAAACAACGACGTGCAAAAATCAACGCTTGCAGTTTCCATTTTAGTTAAGTTTCCAGAAAAATAGGTGGAGTGTCATACTTTTGGCAGACGTCAAATGACTCTTTCCAACGGCTAGTTTGATCTCCCTCTATAAATAGATGTCTCAACACCAATGCTCAATAGCAGACACAAGAAGAGAAAAAGCACGCAGAAGTGCCAAGAGAGACAAATTCAAGAGTGAAACAGCAGCAACTTATCACCACTCTCTATCTCTCTAAGCAAAAAGACCTTGATTGAAGTCCAGTCGAAGTAGAGTGTTCACTCCTCCTCCTGTTTTTCCATCTAGCCTCTTAAAAATCCCTTTTTTTTTATTGAGTCTAGAGAAAAGGTTCTTGCTTGTATTGTATCTGCCTAGACTCTTTATCAAATGATTGAGTTCGATGCCTTTGGTCGAAGCCTCCACTTCCCTCAATGTTGAAGGCTTCCTTGTTAGAAATCCCCCATCCCAACCCTTAGGGTTGACTTTGAACCCGAAGTCAAAGTCACCGGCTCCCTTGGAACCCGCAATCCAATACCAGGTCCCTTGGAATCCAGAATCTAAGAATAGGTCCCTTAGAACTCGGAATCTAAGACCAGGCTGTGCACTTGCCTGAAAAAGTATTGTAAGGTCTTGTTCGAACCCGTAATCGAACTGGTTAGGTTTGCTTGGAACCGGTAATCCAAGTGGGGCATTTGGTAAACACGCTTAAGCTTATCTAGTGGATTACTTTCCTAAAAAAAAGTCGTGGACGAGGAGGTCAATCTCCAAATCACGTTAAAATACTGTGTTCTTTACATTCTGCATTTGTATACAGTATTTTACATTCAGTTTACCTAACCAACTGATCTAGCATATTATATACATTTTGCATAATAACAAACTGCACTAATTTGGAAACTTGACCTTCCCCATTTTCACAAAGATTTTAATTTTTGTAACGAGTCTAAACGCCACCATCTTCCCCATTTTGCATAAATGCCACCATCTTCCGCAACGCAAAACTGATTTATAACCTCAGTTGGTGCATACAGCTGACCTTCAGGCATAAGAGCCAGCTGTGCTGCCAACTGTGTGATCAGCTCCAATGCAGCAACTCAGTTGTAGAGTAGCTCCAACTGACTTTTTCAGTTGTTGAGCCAACTAATTTGAGCAGTATAACTCAGTAAAAAGACTTTGAGCAAGATACTGGTGTATTCCCTTTTCCCCCATACACCAGATACTCGTTACCGGGACCATCACAGCCTAATGACACAGAGTTGGTGCAGAGTATTGACCTGATTGATCAGATGGTGGATGAATTCTTGCCACAAATAACTATTGATGATAAGCTGGATGTAGTGCTTCATATTGGCCTAACTGAGGTTATTGCCCAAGACGGCTCAGCTGAGCTGATTAAGGCAGTGCATTATTTAAGGTCAGATGCAGAACTTCTACGAAGGGTAGAACCATTGGTGATACCGACATTGAAGTTTGGTGCCATCGATAGAAAAGACACTGAAGTTGGAATTGTAGTCATTGCCCGGTCACTTGAAATACTTCTATCTGGGAGTAGATGAAACACTACCAGTGATCATTAGTGCGGAACTGTCTATTGAGGAAGAGGAACGTGTGAAGGAAATCCTAGTAGAGTATAAGTTGGCAATAGAATGGACATTGGTTGATATAAGGGGATTAATCCCACTATGTGCAGGCACCACATCTTGTTCGATGAGGATGTCGTGCCCATCAGAGATCCTCAAAGGAGACTGAATCCAACAATGAAGGAGGTAGTGATGAAGGTGATCTTGAAGCTGTTGGACCTGGGAATTATTAACCGGTTTCGGATAATAGATGGGTTAGTCCAGTGCATGTCGTGCCCAAGAAGTCTGGTATTCAAGTGGTGGAGAATGAGCAGAAAGAGTTAGTAGCTATGAGGTTGCAAACAGGTTGGCGAGTATGCATCGATTATAGGAAGCTGAATCAGAATACCAAAGATGATCATTTTCCGTTGCCTTTCATTGATGAGATGCTGGAAATGTTGATGGGCAATAAGTATTTTTGTTTCCTGGATGGGTACTCGGGCTATATGCATATCTAGGTCGCGGAGGAGGACCAGGGCAAGACTACTTTCACTTGCCCATTTGGTACGTTTGCGTATAGGAGGATGCCTTTTGGTTTGTGCAATGCTCCTGGCACATTCCAAAGATGCATGATGAGTATATTTTCTGATTTGCTTGAGACATGCATAGAGGTATTTATGGACGACTTTAATGTCTATGGGTCAAATTTTGGAAAGTGTTTGAGCAACCTTGAGATGGTATTGAAGAGGTGTGTAGACAAAAGCTTGGTAAGGAATTATGAAAAATGCCACTTCATGATCAAGGAAGGCATTGTTCTTGGGCATGTCATATCTAAGCGTGGGATTGAGGTGGACAAGGCGAAGATTGATATTATAGCCAAGTTGCCCTATCCGAGCAAAGTGAAGTAGTTGCGTGGCTTTCTTGGGCACGCAAAATTTTATAGAAGATTTGTCAAGGGCTTTGCTAAGATCGCGCAGCCTATGACATGGTTGTTACAGGGAGAAGTGGAGTGGAACTTTGATAAAGATCATAAGAAAGCATTCCATACGTTGAAGGAAATCTTGGTGTCAGCACCCATTATTCAGCCATCGGATTGGGGGATGCCATCTGAGGTGATGTGTGATGCGAGTGGCTATGCTATGGGAACTGTCCTTGGGCAAAAGCGTGGTAAGATGAATCATGTAATATACTAAGCATCTAAGACTCTTACTCCTGCCCAATGCAACTACTCGACCACGGAGAAAGAGTTATTAGCTGTGGTTTTTGCGTTTGAAAAGTTTCGATCATACCTGCTCGAGGGCAAGACCATAGTCTACACTGACCACTCCGCCCTGAAGTTCCTCATGGCCAAGAATGAGACCAAGCCCAGGTTGATACGGTGGATCTTACTACTCTAGGAATTTGATATGGAGATTAAGGATAAGGCTGGAGCTCGAATTTAGTGGCTGATCACTTTAAGCTGCATAATCCAACAAGAAGAGGATGAGCCGATCAAGGAGACTTTTCCGGATGAGCATCTGGCTCTTGCCCAAGATGTCTTTGAACCCTGGACGCTGACTTGTGCAATTGTATTGTATTGGGATGTTTACCGGACAACCTCAGCTTTTTCCAGAAGAATAAGCTAAAGGTTAAGAGTCGTTACTACATTTGGGATGAGCCTTATTTATGGAAGATGTGTACTGACCAAGTTATCCGTAGATGTATGGATGAAAAGGAACAAGCTAGTATCCTTGCACACTGTCACTTAAAGGTGTGTGGAGGATATTTTGGACCAAAGAGAACAACAAGGAAGATTTTGGATTGTGGATTTTATTGGCCCAATGTGTTCAAAGACAACTTCGAATGGTGCAAGCATTGTGCCCAGTGCCAAAATGAGGACAACATCAGTAAGCAAAACGAGATGTCCATGACCCCAATCATGCCCGTGGAAGTCTTTAATATATGAGGGATGGATTTCATGAGGCCATTGACCAACTCAAGAGGGAATCTTTATATACTATTGGCAGTGAACTATGTTTCCAAATGGGTGGAAGCCAAGGCAACATCAACTAATGATTCTAAGGTTGTTGTGGAGTTCCTCAACAGAAATATCTTCAGCAGATTTGGTGTGCTCAGGATGATCATTAGTGATCAAGGAACACATTTTGTAATGGAGTTGTGAAGGGGTTAATGAGCAGATATGGGGTTCATCATCAGATTTCGAATGCTTACCATCCTCAGGCAAAAATGGTCAGGCCGAGTTGTTTAATCGCATTATGAAGGCTATATTGAGGAAGACAGTTAGCCCAACTGGAAAAGGATTAGAGTTTGCGTCTTGATGATGCATTTGGACATATAGGACGTCGTTTAAAACTCCATTTGGGATGTCACCATACAGGATGGTCTTTGGCAAGATATGCCACTTTTCTGTAGAAATAGAACATGTAGCATATTGGGCAGTATAGAAGATGAATTATGATTGGGATAAGGCTGACCAAGCTAGGAAGCTTCAATTGCAAGAACTTGAGGACATTCAACTTAATTCTTATGAAAGCTCGGTGTTGTATAAAGAACAGATGAAGAAAACCCATGATGTGTTGATCAAAGTCAAGAAGTTTGAACCTGGGCAACAGGTTTTGTTGTATCAATCCAAGTTTAAGCTTATGTCTGGGAAGTTGTCAACCAAGTGGGTTGGTCCATTTGAAGTACAAGCCTCGTATCCCAATGGGGTTGTGGAAGTGATGAATCCCAATACGGGAAAAGTTTTTAAGGTCAATGGAGAAAGGTTGAAGGCTTTCTTTGGTCAAGTTGTGGAGAAACAAGAGGGATATCTGAAATTCCTCTGTGATGTGGAGCCCTAACTTGGGTAAGGTAGTCATCGTGCCCATGACAATAACTAGGGCACTGGCCAGGAGGCAACCTGGTATGTTTTTATCTTTTTAGTATTTAATTTTCTTTTTCAAGAAAGGGGGAGGGGGAAGATAGGGATTAAAATAGCCATATTTTAATGTTTTCCATCAAATTTAGGCGTATTTTAATTCCGATTTTGGGTAGAATTATTTAACCATAGGATAGGAGAGTTTTTGCTTTGCATATGGTGGTTTGTTCGTGATTTGTAGGAAACAGGTGTTGGGCGAAGGAAGGAGGAGGATTTAACACTTTGCTTTGAGCAAAGTGTGTGCGCAGGAGGGCAAGTGCGGCGCTCTGGCTAAGCGATGGACTTGGGCAACAATGCAAATGGGACAGTAACTGCCATATCACGTGTGATGTGACAGATGCATTCAAAACCTACCCCTAACCCCATAACCGTCAGCCACTCTACCACGTCTAATCCCTCCAACTCTTCCAATTCCCCACGTCATTTTTGAATTCAAAACTGCCATAACCCCCCATCTCTCATCATTCCTACAATTTTGGCAATAAAAAAATTCATCCCCAAATTTAAACCTTAAAGTTATCTCACAATGGTTTCTACTTGTCCTAAAAATAAGCTGAACAAAATCCCTCACGGAACCCAAATCGATCTTTCTGACCACGAGTCGCCGTCGTTATCAACGCCGTTAAAATTAGAAGACCTTACTTCTCGGGTGGTGTCGTGCCCTCTAACTGCTGAGATAGAGAAGCAGATTAGCGAAGCTCTCGCTGAGATAATGGTGGTCTAGAGCAAGGGAGTTGTGATGCCGGGCAATACTGTTTCGAAGGTTGGAACTTCTTCAACAAAGGAGAAGCCCCCTATTGAAGCTGCAACGGAGAACTCACCGGCTATGCAGGGGGATGAAGGAGAAAAGCAAGAAGAGGATAAAGTGATGAAGGTGGTGAATGAGGTGGTGGAGAAGCATGAAGACAAGTAGAAGTCCGTTGATTCTCTTGACAAGATGTTCACAGAGGTGGATAAGGATTTGGAGAAATGGAGAGAGAAGAGAAAGCAAGGCCAGATGGAAAAGGAGGCCAAGAAAAAAGCGAATGTGGCTAGTTGTGACGCCGCTTCGTCATTGGAAGGAGAATCTTCTACTGAGGAGAAGAAGGTTTCTACACCTTCTTCCAAGAACAAGGGAAAGAAGCAAAGGATGGTAGTGTCTGAGGATTATGAGGTTGTGCAGATTGTGGGGGAAAAGATAACACGCTCCACCATTCGAAAAATTAAGGAGGATTCTGAGTCACGAGGCAAGAAAAAAAGGAAGAAGGTTGAGGATCTGTTGGCCAGGAAGGTGTTCGTGCCCAGGGAGGTCAATTTTGATGATCTGGACTCCCTTGGCATTGCTATGGAGGTGAGAGCACTCTTTGATGGGTGCGGCTGGGGGCGATTTCTGGAGATGCCCTGCAACATTTATGAGAACTTGATGAGAGAGGTGTATGGGTCAATGGAGTTCGTGCTGGATGGAGAAGGAAACTCATCGTCCATTAAGTTCGTGTTGAATGGGCAGCCCTCAGTTGTTGGGCTGAATAATTTGAACCAGATATTGGGGTTCACAACCATGATGGAGTTGCAGCAGCCAAAGTTTAGGAAGGTTGTAAGGTGCTGGTGGATGTTCTTAAGGAGGAGTGGATTCGGATGTGGAATGAAGTAAGTGTTGGGATAGAGTTCAGATCAGGGGACAACAAGGCATCGGACTTGAAGACACCAGCTCTCCGCATTGCCATAGGATCCTTGCCTACAACATGTATGGCAAGAAAGATAGTGGAAACTCGCTGGCCAACTAGGAGTTCTACATACTATTCTATATGTTGACCAGGAAGAGGCTTAACTTTGGGGCCTTCTTGATGGAGCAGTTGAGGGTAGTCATGGGCAAGGCAGGGAAGAAGTACTCTTTGTGGGCATTTTGTCACTGCCTACATTGAGGGGTTGGAGCTTCAGGACAAGGTGAAGGATTTCGAGGCTACTCCAGCTGATGTGCTCAACATGGAGAGGTTGAGCAGGATGAAGGAAGTTGTGAAGAGTGGAAAAGGATGGCGCATTCTGGAGGCGCATCAGAAGGATCAACCGGCAACAACATGTTTGCCACCAAAGAAGTCAGCCAGGTTGGCCAAGAAGATGGTGATTGATGAGGAGGAAGATGCAGAGGAGGAAGAAGTTGAATCTTCCTCTGCCCAGATAAAGGAAGTTTTGGAAAGGCTGGACAAGACCGAGGAGCTGCTCAAGGAGCTGCATGATGGGCAGTTGATCATGCAGGCTACTCTCAACAGCCTTGCCCGCCACCTGAAAATTGGGTCAGTTCCTGATCCCTCTGCTCAAGTATGTCCTTCTTAGGGTTTTTTTTTAAGTGTTTAAGAGTCTTTTCTTTTGTTAATAGAGTCTGTGGAATTACCGAATACCTCACCCATATTTTGCCTTGCAAAATGTGTGGTGAGGTGGGCGGGTGACTCAAGTTGTTTTGTGCGTGAGTCTTGACCTTCTTATGCACATTACTTTTCTGTAAGCAAAATGTGTGTGTAGAGGGGACAAATGTTTGTAAATAAAGTTGGGTTAATCTAAGGTAGAGCCTCTATGGATGGATTTTGCTATAAGCAAAGTGTGTGCGTGGGGTGTCTGTGTCGTGTGTTATTTTTTTTTAAAAGTTGTGTTGATCAACATGAAGTAGTTGGGCAAGATGGTATGATGATTTATGTGCTTAATTGCTGCTTGTTGAACAGTGTTAAGTTTATGCATGCTAGAAGATGACTTGTATGATGGATTGAGTTGTGAAATTACCATGTGAGGATTTGAGCTTAAATGATTTCATTCTTGTGTGTGAATTAAGACATCTTGACTAGGAAGAACTAGAACTTGCATGTACATTGAGTAATGATTTCAACCTTTGAGCTTAGATGATTTAGGCAGTTTCTTTCACTAGCCCATTGAGCTTGAAATGACTAATTTTTATCATTATCGTTTGATCAACCTCTTTGAGCTTAAACAATTCTTTCTATCATTTAAGTATTCCCTCAAAAAATTTAGTTTACCTTGTATTGAGAACTTGGGCAATAGAAGAAGATAAGGGTAGGAAGGAGATGATGGGGGAATATCCTGGGCAAGAATGAAAGGTTTTGTGTTGATAGTTGGATTATGCCCAATTAAAATAAAGAAGTGAAAGTAGTGTGGGAACGGGAAAAAAAACAAAAAAGAAAAAGAAGAAAAGATAAGGAAAAAAATGATAAGTTCCATACTATAAAGGTTGAAGTTGGGCCTAGATAATTGAAGCAAGGAATTGAGAAGGAGCTGGGAAACCCTGTTGCCCAGAACGAGTTTAAATGACCTAGGCCAAGCCTTAAGCTAAATAACCTAAAAAAGACCTGATGATGAGTTCTCAGGTTTAGAATAAGAGCTTTGGATTTAAAGGGCAGACAAACCTATGGTGAGACCAAAATCAAGATGATCTGTGAGAGTAAAGATAAACCTAAACAAAAGAAAGATAAGTGTGGTAAGGATAACCTAAAGCTCACGATTCTATCTTGACTTGTTTGATAGTTGTGCATTCTCTTTTCCCTTCACTTGCAGATTCTTTGACAATTGTTGTATTGTTTTGACTAACATTTTTGTGCTGATCTTGTTTGAGTCTTTTGTTTTGTCCTTTTGTTTGTTTCTTGGGCAAGTTGTCTGTGCACACTTGAGGACATGTGTGGGTTAAGTGTGCGCGCATGATGAGTCCATATTTTGAGTCTATTTTGTGTCTGTTTTAGGTAGTTCAGATCGAGTCTTTGTATGCTTTTGTTTAGTTTTAGTGTCTAGAAGGACATATATTGGGCAGGTGGTGGTCTGTTGCGTGGCAGGTGAATTCTGGGTAAAATAGGGACTGGAGTCTTCATTTGTGGAAAGCAGAGCAGGGCAGGATGAAATTGATCAAGATGGCGGAGTGCTTGTTGTAACTAGCAATGTTTCTCTCCAAAATCTATAAAAATAAGGAAATGATGATCTAACTTAAATATCTTTCCTTATCCGACTAGAATTAGGATCTGGAAGAGATATCTTGAAGATAGACGTGACATACCATGTTGGGATCGTTCTTATCAAGTAATTACTTGCATCCCATGGTAGCTCATGGAATCCTACCATGTTAAGGACCGAGGGCCCAAACCCTAGCGCTCGCCTATATATACCCGATGCCTAGCTGCTGTGGGAGGAGCCATCTTTTATGCTTTAATTCCCTGTTTATTTCGAGAGTTTGTGAGGAAAAGAACAAGTCCTACATGCAAGTTTAATTTGTATTTTTTTTCGTACTATTTCCGATCGGCACTTTTGGCTGGAGTTATTTTCTCGTTGAATACTTTGTAAGTTTTAACATAGTTTTATTATGAGTTCTTCAATTAATTGTGTTTACGTATTTAAATTCATGTCTAGCTAAGTTTTTATGCTTGATCTGGGCAAGACAGTTAAGTGAATTCCAAAGCTTGAGAGGTCTAAATTGTGCTTGATAATTGCATGCATGTGTTTCCGATATGTTGATGAGTTTATTCCAATATGGTGTAATATAATTAAGGTTAAGGCTTCCCACATATCTTTTGTTGTGGAGCAATTGATAATCTTCAGCAAGTAGGCTTTGTCGGTAGTGGAAGAGATGACGCTTTTTGCAATGTCATCTAGTTGCGCGATGTCTCTTTTTCTTCCTTGGTGTACTAGTTTTGGGCTTTTAGTTCGACCTTCATCTTCATATCTCCATCTCCTGAAGTGGTTGAAGGGGCCAGTACTGACTGACTCACTTGGATGGGACCAGTTTCTATGGTCTCCTACATCCTGTGATGCCTGGCAGTCAGTGCCATCTTCAGATGAAACTTCCACGTGGGATAATCATCCATGAAGAACAGCAACGTTGGGTTCATGTTTCCTACACACGACAAGAGACAAACAAGAAAATATGCAGCAGAATGCACTAAAGGTTTTCAGAAAAGATATGTTTGGTTGACCACTGAAAAATGTACTTGACTTACACCTAGTAAATCAGAAACAAGAGTCTTTTGAACCACTGCTCTAATACCACTTGATGGTCCCAGTAATGAGTATCTAGTTTATAGGGGGAGGGGGGACACCAGTAGCAATTTTTGTTTTGCACATAGTCTTTTCACTGTGTTATACTGCTCAGGTCAGTAGGCTCTACAACTGGAAAAGTCAGTTGGAGCTTACCAGACAGATGGCAGCACAACTGGCTCCTATATTAGAAGGTCAGCTGTATGCACCAACTTAGGTTTTAAACAGTTTTGCATTGCGGAAATTGGTGGAGTTTAGACCCGTTACAAAAGCTGAAACCTTTGTGAAAACGGGGAAGGTCAAGTTCCCAAATTAGTGCAGTTTCTAAATATGCAGCCTGTATGCAATATGTTGGGTCAGTTGGTTAGGTAAACTGAATGTAAAATATTGAATGTAAATGTAGAAGGTAAAGTACACAGTATTTTAACGTGGTTTAGAGATTGACCTCCTACGTCCACGATTTTCTTTTCGGGGAAATAATCCACTAGATAAGTTTAAGCGTGCTTACTAATTGCTTCACTTGAATTACGGGTTACAAGCAAACCTAACCAGTTTGATTACGGGTTCGGACAAGACCTTACAACACTTTTCTAGGCAAGTGCACAACCTAATCTTAGATTCTAGGTTCTAAGGGACCTAGTCTTGGATTCTGGTTCCAAGGGACCTGATCTTTGATTACGGGTTCAAAAGGACCTAGTAACTTTGATTCCAGGTTCAAAGTCGGACCTAAGGGTTAGGGGTTAGGAGTTTTTCCAACTATGAAGACGTCAACACTGAGGGAAGTGGAGGCTTCGACTTAAGGCTTTGGACTTGATCTTTCGGGAGAGAGTCCGATCAGACACAATATAAGCAAGAACCTAATATTCTAGACTCAATCAAGAAGGGGCTTTCTGAGAGGGTTGAAGAAAGAACAGAAGAGGTGTGAACACTCGACTTCTACTGATCCTCAACTGAGGTCTTTTTGCTGGAGACAGAGGTGGTCTGCTGCTACTACTTCACTCTTGATTTTGTCTCTCTTAGCACTTCTTCGTGCTTGTGTCTACCCTTAAGCTTGCCCATGAGCTTTGATGTGGAGACCTCTATTTATAGAGGGAGATCTAACTAGCCGTTGGAAAGAGCTGTTTGACCTCTGCCAAAAGCATGACACTCCACCTGCTTTTTTGGAAACTTTCCTAAAATGGTAACTGCGACCATTGTTTTTTGCACGTCGCTGTTGTCGGCCCATTTATGGTAAGTTCTCCAACTAACTTATGCTTCTGAGTAGATTTGAATCTGGACTGCAACTCTTCCGTCTTCAGCGTCTTCAATGTCTTCTCTTCTTTGCTTTGCGACGTCTGACTTCTACACAACTTCTCTTCGCGCTTGAACTGTATACCTTCAGCTACGAGGGTCAGTTGAGGAGACAACTAAGCTACTGTCAACTAAGTCCATACTTCAGTTGAGGTTGAGGTCTCAACTGAGTTTGAGTATCAACTAAGTTTGGGTCTGAACTGATTCTGGGTCTCAACTAAGTTTAGGCCTCAACTGAGTTTTTCACGAACTTCCTTATTCAGTCCGGCTGACTTCTTCTGCTTGAAACCTATAAAGATAAAATCCCTACACTCAAACAGTGAGCTCTAGCTAACTTCAGACTAAAGGCATTCATCTACTCGGTTGGGGTTAGTTGGGATTTTGGAATCGTTCAAACTTTTTACTAATCCAAAGATAATAGTTAAGGGCAATGATCAAATATCCCTTTCTCTAGGAACTCACTTACCACGTTTGGGAAAGCAATAAACCAGTGAGAATTTGCTACAGCCCAATCAATAAGAGAACAAATTCTAGCATTGCCTCTTTGATTGTTGCACCAAGAGTAAGACGTGCTTATGCATCATATAGGGGATAGTTCGTTACAGTTTAAGCAGTCTTGAAAGTCCTTGACCTCAGCTTCAGTAACTGTATTTCCTAGGAATCTATGCTCACTACTCAGAAGAGTATTAAAATCACCAGCCATGAGTAGTGGAATGCTTATCTCTTGGCTTACTTTTCCCAAAAATTCCCATGAATCTTTCTTTGTTCTATTATATTGAGAGCATAGACAGCTGTAAAATGAATTTGCTCCCTGTGATCAAATCAGTAAGCAAACAGTGGATGCCTTGTTCATGATTATCAATCATCTCAGCATTAAGCTTTCTTGGATTCCAGGTGATCCAAATGCGGCCATTTGTTGCATGGGAGTAGTTATTCATCACCTCCCATCCTCTACAAATTTTCTCTGAGATTACCTTGAATTTTTCCCTTTTAACATGAGTCTCAAGTAAAGCTGCACAATCTACATTATTTCTTTGCAAAAGGAGTCTGATCTCCTTTTGCTTGAGGGGTTTATTGCACCCCCTCACATTCCAACTCAAAAGCCTCATATTTTTTCTAAGGGGAAAAGGTCTCTGCCCTCTTTTTGAGTCAAATTCTTACTAGTTAATGGCTGATATGAATTCCCAGTAGTGATGGAATTTACATTAGTAGTGATCACATTGCTGATAATGGGGTTTCTGGGCTTGGACCACACTTCCGCTTCCATATTGTTTCATTTGATCTGGCTTGAATCACTTGCCTTTTCATTTTGTTTTTGTTGTGGTATTTCAGTTTGCTTTTGTTGTGGCATTTCTTTTTCTTGTGCATGAGTTTCCTTTGCTTTCTCCACCTGAACCTTCTCAATTTTCTTTTCCTGATTTGTTTGATTTGGTTGCCATGTTTTTTGTTGCAATATTTGTTGATAACTCCTTGGCTTTTCAAAACAGTTGTGCCCAGCAACTTGGCAGATCTTACATAATGGTGGCAACCATTCACAAATTACTTTTTCCTCAATCTGAATACCATCTGCTCCTTCAATAAGCACACGATGCTTGATTGGTTGTGTTATATCAATCTCTATCAAAACTCGAGCGTAGGAGATCCTATCTTGATTGGTGGTGCATTCATCTACGTGTAGTGGATTCCCTAATATACTGTTGATTCTACTTTGAAAGTTCAACCCCCAACAATTGAGAGGTAGATTAGGGAATTGCACCCACAGTGGAATTATCTTCAAGATTTCCTTCTTAAAACAAAACCCTGCTTCCCATGGCTTTACTGTAACTGGCTTATTCCCAATGGTATGTGGTCCTGAATATAGAACAAAGTCTCTTTCTTCCATTGTGTGAAAACAAACCACAAAGAACCCCTCAGCATGATAAGAGATTTCAGGCTTATGCTCAATCAAACATGCTTCAACATAAATGAATTCAAAAAGGAAATGGTAGGTGCATCACCTATAACATAAAAAATCAAGGCATTTCTCCACTTTGCCGCTTCATTTTCAACATTATGTAGCTCTAAACACGCAGTAGGGATACCATTTTTCAATCTAGGAGCCACAAAATTTAATTTCATTCCAGCTCTAGACGGCTTTAGTTCATTTTGGGGATCTTCGAAAAGGGATTCCATTTCCAATTGACTCTTAGCATCATCAAAGAATTCATCCTCAACTTTCTTTCCACTTTCCTTTCGCTCTCCCGCCTCTTCCCGCTACATCGGCACCCTTTTTGAAGCTGCTTTTGATGTCTCTCCCAAGTCAGCTGAAGGCGTTCCCACTGTTCCATTACTTTTATGAGCTTTAATTCTCAGATCCACCATATTTAGAGGAGTATTTTTCCTAAACTTGCTCATATTACCTACAGAAAACACTGGAGAATTACGAGGTGAGTTGTCATACAATAAAATCTTCCGAGGTCTCCATCACTTTCCCATGGAGAAGACGATTGGTGTACGTTAACATCTAATTACTAACACACACCGAGAGGATTCTGCATGTACGACTTTTCCATTTGTTTTATTACCTTATATTTTTCAAACTTACCAAAACTTTTTTTTGTCAGACTTATCAAAACATTTTGGAATACATCGATCGATACATCACCAATGGGTGTGGCATATGATATTCTTTGTGTCTACAAACTATAGCAATTTTTAATTTTTTTTTGGCAAATAGCAATTTTATTTAACCAAATAGCATGACAAATTCACAAACTTACAACGGGAGAAACTCAAAAATAGTGAACCCAAAGCACAGTTAAGTTTTTGAACATGAGACATAAACTTAGCGTTTGCTGCATCTCATTACCACTTGAAGCTGGCATATCCCCACAACTCTATCTACCGAGTTTGATATAGCTTGAAACCTTTGAAGCCAATGGCGGATCTCAAGATTTTGATTTTGAGGATGTGAAATGTTAAAAGGTACAGAGATTGAACAACTTGGGGGTTGTAGGGGACGGGCTCGAGCCGAATATTTTGAGATGTCGGAATGTCCGTTTTTTAGCCCAAACATATTTTCTAGTGTGAGTAAGATTAGAACTTAATAATTGTTGTATTTATAGTTCTTCTTCCATTGCAATTATATCCGAAAAATACATAGTAAAATACGTTAATTTGGCACATTGTAGTTGCACATCTTAACGGGCCGAATAAATAATTTTAAGTAGTAAAATTTTTAAAAGTATTGTTCAATTATATATAATTGTAAAATTAGACAACATTATTACAATTACAAAAACATTTCTTTCTTCACTGTCTACAATTACAAAAACATTTCGTATCGGTTTCCCACGGTGAAGTTGCACGGCGGAGCTCTATCCTCAAGCACGTCGGTGAACAAGGACGACTGATTGTGGACGTTGATGTCGTTGTTGGAGCCGGCACACCCAAAAAAGGCATGCCAGATCCACAAATCCTGCGACGCCACCGCCTCCAAGATTAAGGTAGGCACGCCTTGATCGCCGTGCGTGTAGGCACCCGCCCACCCTTTTGGGAAGTTCCTCCAAGCCCAGTGCATGCAATCTAGGCTCTCGAGCATCCCCGGAAACCCATGCCACGCCTCATGCATTCGGAGCAGATGTGCGGTGTCGGTAGCGGTTGGTTTCCTCAAGTATCGCTCGCGGAAGAGGTCGATCATTGCTCGGAAAATTTTTTTGAGGCATTGTCGGCCCGTGCTATCTCCGATCTTCAGGTACTTATCGAACACATCTGCAGCACCACCGGTGGCCAGTTGTCGCACCGCCATCGTGCATTTTTGCACTGATGTCAGCCCCCATCGGCCAAGTGCATCTTGTCGATGCGTGAAGAAGCGGACGTTGTCCTCCAAAGTCTTGCGGATGCGCAAGAACAGATGCTTATGCATCCAGAAACGGCGTCGGAAAAAGTGCTCGTCGTAGGCGGGGTTGTCGGCGAAGTAGTCGGCGTGTAGGAGCGCACACGCCGCTTCACGGTCGCGGTCGACAAACGACCTCGCCCTCTTCTTCTTCTTTTTCTGCGCCGCTAAGTGTGTACGGATGTGTCGATCTACGTCCGCCATCATCTCTAGTACCTCGTCGTCGGTGCCGTCCTGGATATATTCGAACGACGAAGATGAAAAACTCGATGAAGATATTTTTTGAGAGTTAAATTTGAGAGAGAGAGAGGTTGTATTTTTTTTGTGGGATGAATGAGGGTTGAGAGGTTGTATTTATAGTGGAGATAAAGGAAAAAAAAATTAGTTTAATCGGCATTTAGCCGTTGAGAAAGCCAACGTTCGATTTTTCAATTTATTTTTCCGTTAGGCACGTGTAAAACACGTGCTATTGATTTTATTTTTATTTTTCGAAAATGAGGCGCGTGCAACCACGCGCTGGCTTCGAGCCGGTCTCGTGTGTTCGAGCCGATCTCGAGCCATGGTGGCTTGCAACACGGGGGCCTCGAGCTCCACCCATCTCGAGCCCCCTTCGAGACCGGCCCTTAGAGGCGCGATGTGGGTAGTCTTAAAGTGCAATAATTTATACTATAGAACACAATAAAAAATTAAATATTACACATCAAATTATATGATTTCCCCAATTATCGTAACTCATGAAATAATTTTTAAATTAATCAGTTTCATTTATGTTACCTATTTAGCCGCCCCAAATTTGTGGTTTGGAGATGTGTTAGAGAGCAAATAACTTTTATGCCCTTCCGGATGTGAGATTAAAATTGGATACGAAACTTAATTATAATAATTCTTTCAATCTCCACCTTACATATTGACCAAATCTATGGTCTATAATCATTTCTAGTTAATTCATAGGAATCCATTTCTATTTTAACCATCCCATATATATATATTAGTGTAGAAATCTAGTGAGAATAAATTTTATACTCTCTCCGTATGTCAAGTTATGCCCCATTGACGGCTCGGCGAGGAGATTAAGAAAGTTGGTAAAGTTGTTTTCAGTGGTATAAAAGTTAGATAGTAGGGGTATTGTTAATGACATAAGTTTAGATTGTTAATTGCAAATTAAAGAGAATGTGTGATTGTGGTTGTGTGGGTCCAAATTAAAGAGAAGAATGTGTGGTTGTGATTGTGTGGGTCCAAATTAAAAAAAATGAGTGGTTGTCGTTGTATGGGTCCAAATGACAATTGGATGTAAATATGAGAGATTTTTTAGGGGTAGAAATGTACATAAAGTGAAACAAGGCATTACTTCACGTACAAAAAAAAAATGGGTAAGTAGGGCAAGACTTCGCGTACGGAGGGAGTATGAGAATGTGAGAATGATACATTTTAATGCATTTTTCTCACATCGGAAATGCATATATTGCAGAAATGTAATGCATACATATTCTAATGCATAAAATCCAATAACTTAATGCATTAACATCATAATGCATAAATTACAATAACTTAATACATCGTTAAATCTAAGTCATTGATTAAGAAAGATCAACACTCCAGATCTATTCTCATTACTCACCTAAAATAGCATTCTAACAGGTACAAATCTTTAAAGATATATAATTAAGAGTGAAGGACCCATATAGCAAAATCCCCTCTTAGATTACAATAGTTGTCAAGGTACATAATATGGTAAAATTATAGCCAAAAATGTGTCTTTGGGACAATTATACCCTTACTCATCCAAAAACATAAAACCCATTTATTTACTTTTGTTTTCAAAAACTGTAGCCCACTTTCTCTCTCTCAACAAAATTCTCTCTGCAAACTCTCCACCCCCTCAATTCTCCCTCTCTCTTTCTCTCAAAATTCTCTCAGCTCTACCGTCTCCTCTCTTCTGCCACCGCCATTTCCGTCGTCGCGCCACCTCCAAACCACCGCCGTTTCCGTCTCAGCCGTCGCGCCACCGCCTCAGCCCGTCGCGACACCAGCCACCATTTTCCTCCTCCACCCTCCGTCGTCCAGCCACCTCCCATCTACACCAGCGCCACCCTTAGCCCTCGCGCCACCGCCACCCTCAGCCGTCCATCTACACAGAGAAGAAGAAGATGGAAGAAAAGAGAAACAAGAAGAAAAAGGTAGAAGAAGAAGAAGATCTGCAGATCTGCTTTTTTGTTTGCATAGTGTGGAGATCTGTTTTTTTTTTCTCAGATCTGGTTTTCTTTAAAATTCTGAAATTCGCAGATCTGGTTTTTTTTCTCAGATCTGCTTTTTTGAAGATGTGCAGATATGTTGTTGTGAATTTTGAAATTCGCAACATCATATACGAATTTCGTATATAGTGTTGCGAATTGTGAAATTCGTAACTACCTGTGCATTTTCATTCGTTTATTTGACGCTACGAAATTACGATTTCACACAACACGTTTGGGACTATTTGAAGGTTCCGAAACTAAAATTTTTAAGCATATAATGTTGCGAATTTCACAATTCGCAACAAAATATACGAATTTCGTATTGAATAATCTATTGCTAATTCATATTTTCGTAACACGTTTTTGGAATTTCGGTCATAAAATATTGCAAAATTACAATTTCGCAACATGTTTGAGGATTTTTGAAGGTTTCGAATCTGAAATTTTTAGGTATATAATATTGCAAATTTCACAATTCGAAACAAAATATACGAATTTCGTATATAGTGTTACGAATTGTGAAATTCATAACTAACTGTGCATTTTGGTTCGTTAATTTGAAGTTACGAAATTACAATTTCGCAACATGTTTGAGGCTTTTTGAATGTTTCGAATCTGAAATTTTTAGGTATATAATGTTGCGAATTTCACAATTCGTAACACAATTCGTATATAGTGTTGCGAATTATGAAATTCGTAACTACCTGTGCATTTTCATTCGTTTATTTGACGTTACGAAATTACGATTTCGCAACACGTTTGGGACTATTTGAAGGTTCCGAAACTAAATTTTTTAAGCATATAATGTTGCGAATTTCACAATTCGCAACAAATAAGTTGTAACACCACGCTACATGATAAAACAATTACGAAAACAAACAAGTCGTAACACCAAAACAAAATCGTAACAAATCGTATCGTTACGAAATCAACAAATAGTAATAAATCAGTTACAAAAATAACAAATCGTAACACAAAAACAATCTTTAATTTGTGTTATGAATTTCATACATTCGTAACATAAGACATTACGAATTCATACAATTCGTAACAATAATATCATCAATCGTTGATTTCGTATTACGAAATTAATAAATTCGTAACATAACAGATTACGATTTTGGCATTTCGTATAACTATGCCTTGACTTAGTGTTAAGATTTTGGCATTTCGTTTCTGTATACCTTGATTCCATGTTACGGTTTTGTCATTTCGTATCACTATGCCTTGACTTTCTGTTAAGATTTTATCATTTCGTATCAGTTCCATGTTACGAAATTCGTATATTATGTTGCGAATTTCAAAATTCGCAACATCAAATGCTTACAATTTCAGTTTTGAAACCTTCAAATAGCCACAAACATGTTACGAAATTATAATTTCGTAACATGTTATAACCGAAATTCCAAAAACGTTATACGAAAATATGAATTAGCAACAAATTATTCAATACGAATGCTAATTTAGTAACATAAAATGCTTCATTTCGAAAAGTTCCAATTGTCACAAACATGTTACGAAATTCTACTTTCGTAACTTCAAGTAAACGAATCAAAATGCACAGTTTGTTACGAATTTCACAATTCGTAACACTATATACGAAATTCGTATATTATGTTGCGAATTTCAAAATTCGCAACAACATACACTTAAAAATTTCAGTTTCGAAACCAGATCTACAGATCTTCTTCTTCTTCCTTTTTCTTCCTTTTTCTCTTTTCTTCCATCTTCTTCTTCTTCTCTGTAGTCGCCGGAATCGGAGGAGACGGGGCGCGGAGAGAAAGTCGTAGAGTGGAGGCGGTGGCGCGACGACGGAGGAAATTTGTGGAAGAAATGGAGGAGGTGGTGGCGCGACGGCGGAAGTGGGTGGCGCAACGGCAAGGCGGCGACGATAGCAGATCTAGGGCGGAGACGACGATGAGTTCAGGTACAGGGAGGTGGCAACGACGAGTTCAGCTCCATGGCGGCGGCGACGGGGAGGGGCGGCAGCGACGAGAAGAAGAAGAGAAGAAAAAAAAGAAGAAAAGTAGTAGCAGAAGAAACACGAGAGAGAGAAGAAAAAAGAGAAGAAAGAGAAAGAGGAAAAGAAATGAGGAGAAAAGGAGAAAAAGTGAAAAGTAAGGGTATTTTGGTCCAAAAACACATCTTTGGCTAGAATTTAACCATATTAAGTTCCTTGACAACTATTGTAGTCAACCTAGTCAAAGTAGCTATATAGATGGATTACCTCTATAATTAATGTTCTTTTACCATAAACACTATTTCACTAATAATCACCGTAAATTGCCAATCAATCTACACCGTCCAAATCTTTAAAATTTGTGGTCTAGATTTATTTTTTTAGTTAACATAAGGGGAATCTTCCTATATAGTCTTTATGGTAAAAGAACATTAATATATATCTTGAAAGATTTGTACGTGTTAGATAATAATGGAAATGCTTTCAAAATAAAAAAAGAAATATATTAATGGGAATTTCAAAATATATATATATATTATATATATATCATCCGTGGATTTGAGGAAAGAGATATTCAGTCAATAAATTAAAATACGGATCCTGTATTCAGTCAATGATATTTACATCCTTTGTAATATATTCAGTATTCAGTCAATAAATTAAAATACATATCCTTTATATTTATATCCTCTGAAATATATTCTGTATTCAGTCACTAAATTAAAATGTGTATCCTTTATATTTACATCCTTTGAAATATATTCTGTATCGAAGCCTTTGTTATTGTTTTTTTGTGAATTAGTTATTGTTGCACTAAGTTACTAACCGTTCGTCAAGAATCTCAAGATTGATTGATAAAAGTTATAGCTTTTTCTGGTGTTGAATTAAACATAAATAATTTATTTTAATTAATTTTTTGTTTTATATTAGCGATTTGTATCAAAAGTAGTAATGAATTTTACTGTTATTGCAATGATTATTATGCATCTAAATTCATGTTGTTGAATTTTTTTGAAAACTCATTGCATTTTAATTGATTTATTATTACATCGCATGTGACCTTTGTGTATTGCTTTATAGTCTATGTCATTGATATTTTGTGGCAAAATTAGTGATGCGTTTCTTTCCGAAAGAAATGTAACATATCAAAAGTTAAAGGCTTAATATCATGAAAATACATGAACTTTGGATCAACTTTCATTTTTCCCACAAACTTTCATTTTTTTGTGACAATACATGAACTTTTAATTAAGTTTCATTTTTCCCACGAACTTTTGATTTTTTGTGACAATACACGAACTTTGAATTAACTTTCATTTTTACCATGAACTTTCAATTTTCTTTGAGAGTACATGAATTTTGGTCCAATCTACGATCCTTAATTTCGCTCAAATTCAAGTTGACATGCCTTATCTAGCAATCGAGATGGTGCGGTCTTTTCGCGTCGGCTAACTTAAATAACTCATTTTTTGTAATCTCCATAAGTCATCGTTAGATTCAAACATTACCAAACCTAGCTTTTTAATTATCTTGCTAGAGTTTAAGGTCATATAGATATTGTGGCAAAAATTTCTTCACATTTCTCCAATAAAGATAGGCGTATCACCTCCCCTTTAAAATTTCTTCATATCTTTTCTTAATTTTTCAATTTCGCCACTAATCGTCGTATCCAAACCAAATTCATACACTAATGTCTTATTCTTCCCTATCATCTTGATATGAGTAATATGTAGAATTTTCGCTCAATATCACCATAAACCGTTAGGTATGTTAATTTTGAGATTGAACGACGACGTATGAAGATCAAAAGATGGGATCGTTTAACGTAATAGCATGACAGGAGGATTGCATACTCTCGATTGCCACACAAAGTTCATGTATTGTCATAGAAAATTGAAAGTTAATTAGAAAAATGAAAGTTGACCTAAAGATTGTCTATTGTCACAAAATATTGAAAGTTCGTGGGAATAATGAGAGTTGACCGAAAGTTCGTGTATTTTCGTGATAATAACCCAAAATTAAAATAAAATGAAAAAACAATATTTACTGTTTTTTATTGTATTACTCATTGCATTATAATTGATTTATCAAAATTGCATATTACGTTTGTGTATTGCTCTATAGTGTTTGTCATTGATTTGTAGCAAAATTAGTAATGTATTTCTTTCGGAAAGAAATGTAACATATTAAAAAAAATTAAAAATACAATTATTGTATTTTTTTTTTATATTATTCATTGCATTTCACTTTGTTTATTATTGCATATTACGTTTGTGAATTGGTTTATAGAATTATAGTGTTTGTTATTAATTTGGTTGTAGCAAAATTAGATGAAGCTTCCGATGAAGAACTTATGAAAACTTCCATGAAGAACCGATCATGAAAGCTTTGATGGAGACTAATATGAAAAAAAAAAAAAAAGATCGTGGATGTATCCAACAGTTACATTCTAATTCTACAAAATAAGGAATAAAATATTTTATTGTTGATGAATATGACCGTACGGTTCCCTCATATAAAGGTGGTCCAATTATTATATGAGATAACACTATTCTACCCTTATTATTTATTTATATACCCAAAAATGCAATAATACATTATAAAAACCTCATGAATCTACTCCCTTAATCTATTATATGGATGACCACAATTTATTTCTAGTTAACACATATAATTTCATTTTTATTTAATCTCTTCCATATATATTATACATACTAGTAGAAGTATATTTTTACTTGGGCTGATGGACTTGATGGAGTATAATTTAGTGGACTTTAGCGTTTCTTTTTGTATTGGGCTGATGGGTTCCATGGAATATAATTTAGTGGGTGTTATATTTTTTTGCGTTTCTTTTTCTTTTTCCATTTTCAATTTTCAATTTTTTTTCTCTTTTCTCTTTTTTCTTTTTTCATTTTCGTCTTTTTCTTTTTTCCTTATTTCATTTTCAGTTTTCCCACATTTCATCGAGCCTGAGCAGAACACATTCTAATTTCCCACATTAAATCAATATTTTTGATCAATCATATTTTTGTACTACTACATACCAGCCCAAGTAAGCCATGGCGTAGGGCAGGCTAAGAACTCCGGCGCCGATCATGGCTGTGACTGTGTGAAAAGTGGAGTACCACCATTTTGCCTCTCGAACTCGACCATCTTTTTCATTATATGGAGCCTCCTATATAACACATATGCAAAATTAATTCGTCAATTTCTGCTAAAAAATTATAAGAATATCATTCTCCATTCCATTACCATCTTTATTCCATTATCAAAGTCATTTCATTCTCACTTCAATTCATTCAATGTGTACCATCTATTTTGATTCCCTCAACATTTTTATTTTATTTTTTGATTGGTTTAAGAATCCTAACCCTCACTGTTTAACACAAAATATCATCAGTGAGGATAAAAGAAAAAAGACAGAGAACATCAAATATATAATAGTAATACATACACACACATATTTTATTTTCTTTTCTTTTTCGCATGAAAATTCGAGCATATATAAAAAGACAAATTCTCCTGTGAGGCGCGTGTTGTGCACGCACTCGATTTTTTGTTTTATATATTTTATTTTTGATTGATTCGGCCACGTAGGGCAACCATTAAAACCTCGTGTACCAGAATTCATCACAGACAAAACATTGAAGCTTCCACTGAACGATGTAAGCCACCAAGATTATAGAACAAATTTTCATAAGAGTAAAACAAAAGATTATGGCATTTATTAATTTGAGTGATATTATGAAATAGCCATAATGAGCATTACAATATAAATTATAGCCCACCTCCTTCAAAAATATAAATTTTGACCATTTTTTTAATTTGGGACAAAAATACCCTTAATAAAATGCGGAGCGGGTCGGGTCAGACGCGGGCTCGGGTCGGTTCGGGCTGGGTATCAGGCATATGGTACTTTTGGTATAAATTTAGTTTTATTAGTACCAATTGTTCTGGTACTTTTGGTACAAATTTAATTTTATTAGTATCAATTGTTCTAGTACATGTGGTACAAATTTAACCATATTAGTACCAACTGTTTTAGATTTTATACAATTGGGACAAATGATCTAATTAGTTCCAGATGTTCGAATTTACGACGTGGTACAATTGGAACGAAGGGTGCAATTAGTTCCAATTGTTCCAAATTATGAGTGGTACAGTGGTACAATTGCGACGAATAGTCCAATTAGTTCCAAATGTTCCAAAATGCTAATAAACACTTATAGCATAGAAACAAATAATTCATCTCATATTTCACCATTATCAACCAAGTCCATCTCATGTTTCACACATTATCAACAAAGACGACAATAAAAATGAAACACGAGATGCCATTACCAGCAAAAGCCACTAAAAATGAAACCCATTCAATTCAGGAAGGCATAGACAGCAGTGGAGATGTAAACAACAAGAGCGGAAGTGACCAAAACAATCAACGCCGTCAAAATGACCCATCTTCTTCCACATGACAGCATTCCCAACATAATCTAGATCATGTTCACCATCGACAGCATCAGGAATAAGCACCCATCACCGATCCCATCGTTGATGCCATCATCCCAAATCTCAGCATGCGCCACCAGCGACAAGAAGAGAAAGAACCTGAAGGAGACCACCTCGAAAACCAGCAGCTTCTTCGCTATGTCGACGTCGGCGTCATAGGCGGAGGGCTTCAAGTAGAATTGCTCGTAGGCTTAGAAGTGAAGTATTATTATTGGTGCTATAAACTTAAACAACAATAACGAATAAGTCAAAACCTTGATTCCTTAAGACAAAAGTCACAATGATACGACTGGATGAGCAAAATTAGCAATAGTCGTATCGTTGTAGCAAATTTTGAACTGAAACTTGATCAACTACTTTACCGAATTGCACAAATTACTATTATTATCCATTGATCAAGATGAAGAAAAAATCTCAAAAAAGGGGGAAAAAACCAAGCTTCAAGGTAATCTCCCCAAATTCACGATCAGGTGAAAAACCGAAGCGGATTACCCTCAAAATAATCACTATACAGCGAACGGGATCAAAATCGCAACATCAATTACGAAATCTGAGACCTCGTAGCTAATGATCAAATAGAAAATTAGTGAATCGACTGACCCTTTTGGAGGTAGGGCCCGTACTTGGTGGCGGAGAGGTGCATTTTGATGTCATCTAGGGTTTCGCACTGTCGCAAGTTGTTGTAATCGGCGGCAGTAAGAAGGCCGGAGCGGTAGCCCCGGACAATGGCTTCGAGGTAGCCGCCATGGATGTTGAAGGTGAGCGCTTCAAATCCGTACATGTTTGGATGCGGATAGACGAATAGACGAAGAGGGAGAAGGGGAGGGAGAGAGAGAGAGGAGAGAGAGAACCGGATCCGGATCCGAATAGGAGAGAGTCAGGGTATTTAGGTCTCAAAATCAAAAGAATGGCCATAATTTATGTTAATGAAGGAGGTGGGCCAAAATTTATATTTGAATGCCAATATTAGTTATATCTCATTATATTCTCTATTAATTTTGTCTTATAAATTTTTTGGGTGGTACGTGTTCAAGTTTTTTGGAGAGATAGAGAGAGAGAGAGAGAGAGACGAATTCCTTTGGGGCATCTCTCCGGCGTGCGTGTTTGTGTGCCACGGTTGCATACTATGCAATCGCGCGCGTGGCCTGTGTATCACATACGGTGCGTGTTGTGCACGCGCTCGATTTATTTATTTGTTATTTTTATAAAAAATCATTAAAGACAAAACACAAAAAGAAAAAATATACTAAAGAGAAAAAGTGGGTGTATGAAACAATTGAGTATTATTTGTTTCATTTTGGGGGTGCAACAACACTCTCTTGTTCCCATGTGGTTCCGCCATTGTATAAAGCATATGTTTCCCGACTTCGATCTGTACTACGAGCTCATAAAGATTTTCTCATGATTCCAATCGCGAACACATTGTGATAAATCACTCAGGCTGCAAATTCAGTCCATACTTTTGCTTAGAAGGTGCAACTAAAGAAGATATGGTCATGCATTTCAGATTTATGTCGGTAAAGCACACAACCTGGATTACAGACAACACCAAATCCAGCTAACTGATCTACACTGGCTAGCCTTTCAAGGATGGCTAACCAAGTGATAAAAACGAATTTAGAAGGAGCTAGGTTTTGACTAATCATCCTGTATCAACTCATCTTTTAACCGGCCCTTGAATCTCACAATACAACCTCCTAATGAATAAATGGTATTGATTCAGAAAGTTCATTCCAACAACACAAGAAATCAAGTCATCTTTGGATCCCAAAATCTTCTTGATCACCCATGAAACTTGAGAAGGAATTTGCATCGAAGATATGTTATTCTGTTTTATATGATACTCACGTATCTACTTCACTCACAACTTGTCACTCTTTTTTGTCATACACCACAATATTTTACATAGTGCCATCTTATTCCAAGCTTGGATATTCATGAAATTCCACCCTCCTGACATTTTAGGCTGACATAGATAATCCCAAACTATAAGTGCACGTTTTGTCACTTCCCAGTTCACAAGAAGCATTTGCCGCCTAATTTTTTTTTAAAAATTTCAATAACATTGTAAAAAACACATAATATTTTTTGATTTATTAAATTTTTAGATGATAACTTCTTTTCCAATTTAATGCATAATACAATATTTTGAAGGAGAGTGAGTGTTTAAAAAAAAAGAATTACTAATTTTATTCAGCTACTAGGTTCTTTCCTAATATTAATAGGGAAATTCTAATCATAGCCCCATTTTACTCCACATAACCTTCATTAAAATATAACAAAATAAATAATGAATATACTATTATAACCTTATAGCTTTCAATTAAAAATTAAATAAAATCAATCCTAAAAATATACCATCGGTCAGCCCCCATAAGAACTCGTATGAGGAGAACAAAATTGTTGGTATTTCAATTGTTACTATCTTTTTAATTTGTTTGTTCTTCTATAATATCTGTTTATGTCTGTCATGGTATATTAAAGGAAGGTATTGAATCACGTGAAACAGAATTGTTTGTTATTGTGTTTAGCTTTCATGTGCCGCCACAGCCTTTGGGAGTGATCTCAATTATTAATAATTTGATGAAACCCTTGTTCTCCCATCTCAATTTCTGATATGGTTACAGTACTTGTCCTTTATTTTCTTTGATTTGCTCCAGACCAAAATAACCTAAACCCCAACCAAACAATTAATTACACAAATCAGTATTGAAGAGGAGGAAAAAAATTAAGAAGGCAGATATACATATCATCTTTGATTTGCAACCATGTTTTCGCCTCAAATACTATTTTACGATTCGACGAAGAAGGAGATGTTGATGAAGAATAGAAAACTTGGATGCGGCTATGGCTTTAAGAGCTATCAATGACAATCGGTAGTGGTTATGTGAATAATAGAAATAACTTACATTTTTATTTTATTATTTTAAATATTAAAATGGGGCTATAAGATTATAATCGTATAATTATTATTCAATTTATTATTATATTATATTAGGGTGCGTTTACTTTGATGGAAAATGGTGAAAAAAGAATATTTTCACTCTTTTTCCATCTTTTTTACACGTTTACTACGTTGGTTTATTTTCCTCGGGCAAGATGGATAAACTGTCACAACCCGTTTTCAGGATGTGTGAAAACGACGAACATCCATTGGGCAGTGAGGTGAAAAATCTCGAATATGAAACATAACTCAACTAGGGAACATGCTCGGAAATAAGGGAATATAGATTGAAAGCGATAACAATTAGAACATGCCTTCAAATCCAATCTCAAACAACGAGCATAAATAAATAATTCAAGTGTCACAGCCCCAAATCCCGAGGGACGGCCAAGTCGGGGTGTGACTAGGGGTTGGACTAAAGAGGCGGGGAAGAAAGGGGAATTACTGAATAAATGAATAATTTAACATCTATAACCAAGATAATATACTATGAACTGATTCTTATTAGACAAAAGAGAGTCAATATCGAAAGATCGCTCGACAAAGTTAAAGAGAATTCAACTTAAGAATTTAGACTTAAGAAAGTTTCTGCACAAAGCAGAGGTTCTGGAGTTCATACAGAACAGTTTCCTTCGAAAAAGGGGATGTGCTCTATACCAAAAGAAAGCCACGGATGTCTAGTTTACTCTCCAATTTACGGATCTCGATTTCGTTAAGCGAGCTAGAAGTTATGACAGTTTCCGTGAAACGTCGCAAAACAGTCGCGCGAAACCCTAATGCTCGACAAATCTCGACGCACGACTTTCTAGGTTCGGTTAATGCTATTCCACTTTTATTCTTACAAAATTTCCATCTCAATGCAGTCTACATGCATGTCCCTTAATCGGGTACACAATCACGTCTTTTGATTAAACAAACGACGAGCATAACCTCGTCCTTTTTCCACAAACCATTTACTAAACCAATTCAATTTTCAATTTCTATTTCATTCAACAACTTCTCGTTCATAATCTATAACTCATATTATCTCGTATCTCGGATGGAAATATCGTCAACTACAATATCGTTCGTCAAACGACAACAATCATTAATATCAAATTGGTTTTCCTTATTTAATTTTTCTATCGACGTTAAATCTCGTTTCTTCGTCTCTTACTAAAATTCTAATCTTTTTAGAATTCATTCAAATTTTACGGTTACGATCATTAACTATCAAGATTAACATAGGTTCGAATCACAAATCTAAATCATTATCTAATCTCGACTTATCGACGATTTTTCGTCTCTTAGCGAAAATTCGACGTTCTCTAATTTCGTTCAAACATCCTACATACCATTTCTATTAACAAATCATGCAAACTATAACATCTTCTTCATCAAATCATCCATTCTTCATCTATTACATTTCTACTTTTATTTTTAGAAAATTCTAAATTAATTCATGCATTAATCTATCATCACATAGAACACGATTCCACTAATCAATTATCTAAAAATCGAATCAAACATCAAACCCCCAAATTCTTAAAAATTTCGGTAATGACACATATTCAGGGGGGGGGGGGGTGATTTCTTCATGATTTCATTCCATAGAATCATTCATAAGCATACTATAACATGTATTAATCAAAGAATCATCATCTTACTTCATTTCCAAAAAATTTGAAAAAATAAAGTAGATGAAAAAGGATTTTTGTTCGGTTCAATCCGTAGAGGAAGCTCCTACCTTGTCGAATATGGAATCGGATCTAAAATCGATCGGTGGACGGATGACTTGTGAAGCTTGAAAGCTTGAAGAACTCTTGACAATGGAAGAAAAGTGAGAGAGAAGAGATGAGAGGGAAAGTGGCGGTTTTGGTGAGTTTTGGGAGAGAGACATGATGACTAAATGTTTAGATAATATCTCTTAAAGTAGGATGACTCACAAGGTATGAGTCATGGGGGAGGGGGGTAATGTGGCGGTTTTAGGATAGGATTTTAGTCGAAAATATCTCGTTTTTGGGTCTAATATGACGTATTAAAAATCGAGAAATAAATTCTTAGTCGGTTACGTATTCGGCGAAATCTAATTCGACCGTTAGATTAGAAATAATCACGTACTCGGAAAGCATATTTCGTTTTTCAAAATCCGATAAAAAGTCGGGACATCACAGTCCAAATTTTATCCGGAAAAATAATAAAAACGGATTTTTACTAACTTACTTGTCTCGCAAAAAGAGTGAATGTAAAATCAGACGGTTTCTCGATTTGAGTTTTCGGGCAAAAATTTTATCGGATGCGAAAACCCTAAGACAGTAGTCGTTCAACCGACTTCTGGAATTTATTTTCAATAACGGATTTCACCGTTAGTCTTAGAATTGAAAATCCTTAACTTAGGCGTGCAAAGCCTTAATTAATTAGAAATTTTTTATTTCTTGTCGAAAGAAAATATCTGGGGTATTACATCAAGTGTCGAAAAGTAATTGAAGCAATATAATCCAAGTCAAGTAGAAGTAAAATGAAATTAATACGTGAATAGTTTCGAGCATTAAGCTCATTGTATCGACACAACGTCAAGAACTATAATTCAAATAAATAAACAAGTTTGTTTATCAGGCAGCAGAATAATGTCTCATGTCCCACAACTACATATATGAAGATATGCAGATGCAAGCTTAAACCAAAAGAAGACTCAACTCCAAACACTACACACCGCCGAGCATTTTCCACCACCATCATCCATGCTAACTTGCACGTTTAGAAAACACATGCAGGGTTGAGTACTTCGTACTAAGTGAACACATGCCAAAATAATTTAAACTTTGCTCGATAGAGCTATATAATTGAACTTCCCTTGCCACTGCATCACAAGTGTTAGTACAGTTTTAAAACATTTAACTTGTGTATGCAAAAATCATTTTCTTTTCTTGAAACGACTGCGCAGTCAACATATATATAATTTGAATAGCAGGTATGAATCAATCTACCACATAATTTCTCGTGTGTCGAGAAGTAGGCCTCCTTCTCAAATACTGTGACCGGCCTAACCGAAGCAAGACTCACAATCACGTCAAACAATTAATAACAACAAGTGTGTTCCTGTCTCACACAGGATAATAATAACTCAAGTAGATGATTAAACATACCAAAACTCAGATAAAATGGCAAGTCAATAAATTTCAAAACTCACATAATATGATAATAATAATCACATTCATCACTTTGTTTTCGGTTAAAAAGCCCACCTGACTGCAAAAAGGGGTTTGTCGGGTTAGCTGCTTTCCTTCTTCGCTCTTACTTCAGGGTCCCGCTCGTTCCTTCAAGAACAACATCTCATAAGAGCAAGACTACTTACTCGAAAAACGTAACGAACTAAATGCTCAGCTAAAGGATTTCTACTCGACTCGGGTTTCTTATCTTATCTCATCTTATCTAACTCGATCTTTCTTGATTTCTCGGTTTTACCCAATTACTAAACCAAGTGACTCTCCGACTCACATACTTGACTAAAAACTATCTAACTATTTTATTAATTAAATAATCCACAAAAGACAGAAAATACTATTCACATCACACATCTCGTTTTTCTCAATTTCTCGAGTTGAACGAACTCAGAAAATTACGAGATAAATTCTCGGGTTCTAATATCACAATTCATTCACAAACAAACTTTCAGATTAAGAATCAAACATTCACAAACAGGTAAACGATCGACTTCGATAAATAGACGGAAAAAGAAATTTTTTTCAAATATAATTAAATATTCTAGAAAATCATATTAATTTATTTAATCATAAATGTAAACTCAGTTACTCGTTCAAGACTCGGTTATAATTTATGCTGACTCGACTCTGCTCGATTGATAACTTTAGAAAATAAAAGTTATTAAATTTAAATGAAATTAGTTTCATTTCTCTTATAATAATTCAAAGACTTTAATTATAAAATCGGAATTAAAAATCCGAAATTTTATTAGAATAAAGTTTTCGTCATTTTCTCGTAAAATGTGTCACTACTCGGAAAAATTACCAAACTCGATAAAACGATTCTAATTACTTCTTATTACTTATTAACTCGATTAATCTTACTTATTTTTCATTTTTCTTTACAAAATTACTCATTTCTTAGTTTAACTCGATTTTCATTATTCAAATTTCATTACTCGATAACTTTTACATATTAACTCGGATTCAAGAATTTCGAAAAGTAACTCTAATTATTTTAACTTCATCTTCTTCATCAAATCATCACATTAATCAAAACTAACATGCAACATCACGAATCATCAACCTTATACTCATATTTGGTTCGAAATTTTCTAGGAAAATTACACAAAAATTTATTCTTCTCATTTATCTTATTCCATCATTTCTAAATCATCGAATCACACATCATCTAATCACATACCATCAAAGACATCACAAAATCAATCACTCCTTCAGATATATATATATATATATTCGGTATTTTAAAAAAAATAACAATTAATTTCTTTCTTCCATTTCTTTGTTTCTTATGTATCATTTATCCTATCTTCCATCTTCAAAATCTAACTAAGAACATCAACATAAAATTCTTTAAATTTTCATCAAAATTTCGGCACACGCATACTTACATACTTCATCATTTTTTCCTCATTTAATCAACACATAAACTCTCTTCAAAACTCTTAAATCAAATCTAACATCAATTTCATCCAAGAACATCAACATAAAATTCTTCAAATTTTCATCAAAATTTTCGGTTCATACACACATACATATATCACAATTTGTCTCTTCAAATCTTCACATACATACATACATACACACACACAAGGATCATGATTATCACTTTCAAAATCAAAAATAAAAACTCTATCCCTAAGCTTAATTTTCGGCAGTTTTAGAGAGGGGAAGGAATCAATTTTTAACTTCGATTTCCTTGCATAAAAATCACCCAAAAGATCGAAGATCAAATCTAAGAAGAGAGACTTCGATTTTCTCGCTCAAGGGGTCATTTTGATCGAACAAAAGAGGGAGGAAAGGAGGGATTTTCTTGAGTTCTCACCACTAGAATCAAACAAGATCAAAGAACTTACTTAGACTCGAAGACTTGATCGATCAAAGAGCTTCAATCCGTGCAACTCTACGATCTAAACAAGCAAAAGTCGAGCTCCATCTTTTAGGCAAAAGCTGCCGATTTTCAACAAGATGAAAAATAGATGAATCCTAGTCTTAAATCGATCATTACGACGAGAGAATCTCAAATATCATAGTAGATTAGTCGATGGATGATCGGAGACTAAGTTATCTTCGTTCTTGAAGCTTGAGGGAGACTAAAAAATGGAGGTTTTGGTGTGTGTGTGTGTTATTGCCAAGAGGGAGAGAGAAGAGAGGGAGAGAGAGAGAGTTGGAGAGAAATAATTTTAGAGAGAGAGAGAGAGCGTGAGAGAGAATGAGAGTAGATTAGGATTTTAATTTGGTTTTAGTTGCACCATGTAGTAAAAAACGCGATATAAATTTTGCCGAAAGAAAAAGTTATCCGGTGCAATTTAACCCTAATTTCTCATTAAATTCTCAAATGATTTGAAATTCACCACGACTCTTTCTCGACATCGGAAATCTCTCTACTCCTTCTCAAACTTCACCAAATAAAACAAGGAATCCATAAATCAAGTTTTCAAAATGAAATTCTAAGAAACGAAGAAAAAGTCGGAATGCACTATTCATATTAGGGTTTTTTGGACCTTCAACTGAATTTTCTCTCGGACGACTTCTGACGACTCTCAAATCTATCTAAAAGCTTCTAGAATCATTTATAGACTCAAAAGACACTAATTAGACGAAATTTGAAAAAGTTCGATAAATAGCGAAAACTCGAAAAAAGTTACTATTCATCCAAAAACGAAACTTCTCAGAATTTTTCGAAATTCACACCCAAACTCAAACTCATATAATCATGCCCAATCAATTCATCACACAATCAATTCAGATAACCGAAACGATAAAACTCACGTAAAGTCATTAGAGGGCAATTTGGTAACTTCATAAGAAAATTTCTTTTCTTGGAAACTTTTATCACACAAGAGCACATAATTAAGGCACATAAGTTTAATTAAGACGAACTTAACGACTTATAAAAGATCGGGGTATTACATAAACTTTTCGTGCAGCCCCTTTTTCCATCTTTTTCTCTCAATTGTGGATAATATTAACATGGGGGAGGGGTGTAATAATATTTTTCAATGAATAAAAGGCACAAAAAAATGGGGAAAGAGTGAAAACTATATGATAATTTTATTTTCCATCATAGTAAATATGTAATAAAATATTAATATTTTCTTAACTTTTATTATTCATTATTTTCTAATAGAAATACTGCATGGAGTAAAATGGGGGTTGCATTTAAAATTTACCATAATAATAAGGAAACGTCAGGCCCATTTGTATTTCTAATGGGCATAGAGTCGGCAGGCGCAAATCCAACTAGGAGAAGGACGCCGTAGTCAAAATATACTTTAACGATGTATTTAAAGGGAATAATTAGAACGTTTAAAGCAGAAAAGAAAAAAGTTCGTTCGATTTAGAATTCCATCAAAATCAATCGAAGCATAAGAGCTAGGTGGAAAACCATCAAATTCCTTTTGGCGACATAATCAAATTGCAAGATGGTATGAAATTCCCTCTGTTTCCCCTTATAGTCATGATTTCTGAGGCGTTAGGGTTTGGAGCTATGATTTTGTGACTGATTCCTGAATTTGATTTATGGGAATTGGGGAAGTATTTTTGTTTTTGTGTTATGTGAGATCGAATTTGTTTGATTAATTGATAGATTGTAAGCTGCGGTTCTTGATTGCTTTAACAAGGATTCGAGTTAGGGCTTCCAAATCGGACGTGTTTCTTCTGACCTTTTGGTTTCAATTAGTTTTGGGTTCGTAGGAAAGATGATTTTTTGTGGTTTCATTGGGTTAAAAACGTTATCGAATTTATTGGAAGTCATCTTTTGTTAGGCTCAAGAATATGCATATGCTGGGCGACTTCAGTTTTTCCATATACACATCACAGAATCTACGAATTTTATGTGTTTTACATGTTAGGTTTAATTCTGCATTGTTTAATGTGTGTGACTAATGGTTTTTATTCTAATAATAAGTTTGTTTTTGAGTTACTAAATGCATGATTTTGTTCCTGCAGTCGACTCTTGCGGCAGCTCGAGCAGATAATTTTTACTACCCACCGGAATGGGAGCCAAAGAAGGTGTGTTTCTGTTTTAAGTTTGTTACACGCATTGCTACAAGGATATGTATTATTTGTGCTAAGAATCATTTGCATTTGTTTGCAGGGTGGATTAAACAAGTTCAATGGTCAGCATGCTTTGAGGGAGAGAGCAAGAAAACTAGATCAAGGCATCTTGATTATAAGGTACTAAATCAAGCTAGACCGAGTTTTAGTTAACCTCTGTTAGCCCTTTCGAGTTTGAGTATCAAACTTGAAGGGCATATCTATTTGATTATGGGTGCAATGGATAAAGCAAAGCAATATTGAGATGGATGGTTTTGACTATTTATGTTTGTCATTGAAGCCGTGAACAAATGTTAAGTCCTATTTAGTTCGGTAACATGGCCTAAGAAAATATTAATGCCAGGTTATACCGAGCTATTATTACTTCTATAAAGATCAGGTTGAACATATTTATGAACTTTATGAGCAATAAAGAATATTTTGATACTCCCCCTATCCGATTATTTTTCTCAATCGTTTCTGAATGCTATCCTGGTAGTAGTTATGGAATAAGTGTTGATTTACAAATTTGATCCCGAATGTAGTTTACTATAAATCGTTGTTGATCAGAGCTCAGAAAGAGGAAGGCATGTTTCCTGTAAATTCCTATGATGGGATTTTGATGTGAATTAGATGTGCTGCTGAGTATTATGGTTATCATGACTTTTTTAGTACTATTCAATAAATGTTCATAGTCATGCAACTGCCCACTTGTTGAAGGAGCAACATCCTCTTGTGAAGATGATGCTGTTGACTAATAAACTCATACAGTCTTTTTATTTTGAGATTTTATGCTAATATGTGTTTACCGAATGCTTTGATTTTCACAGGTTTGAGATGCCTTATAATATCTGGTGTGGTGGCTGTGAGTCCATGATTGCAAAAGGTGTAAGGTTCAATGCAGAGAAAAAGCAAGTGGGGAATTACTACTCTACAAAGGTATTTAGTTAGTCACAAGTTGGACGCTTTACTTGTTCATATTTTATTAGTTTGCTGGTTATGACCTCTTCTATTCTTGCAGATATGGAGCTTTTCTATGAAGGCAGCATGCTGTCAACATGTGATTGTCATTCAAACTGATCCCCAAAATTGCGAGTATGTGATCACTAGTGGAGCCAGAAAGAAGGTTGAGGAATATGATGCTGAAGATGCTGAGACTTTGGCACTCCCGGTGGATAATGGTGAGTGCTATGAATGTATACAAACGAAATGCACTTGGGTTCTTGATTTAGTTTCTGAAGCTAACACCGAAATCCTCCCTTTTAGATAAGAGTAAGTTAGCTGATCCATTCAAGCGGCTCGAACACCAGGAAGGAGATATGAAGAAGAAGAAAGAAGCTGAGCCGAGACTGGTACGCTTGCAGCGAATATCAGACTCCAGGCATTCGGATGATTATGCGTTGAACAAATCGCTGCGTGCACAACTTAGGAGTCAGAAGAAAAGAGTAGCTGAAGAAGAAGCTAGCGCTAGGAAGGCTGGATTTGGGATAAGACTTCTCCCTAGTTCTGAAGAGGATGCTGCTTTGGCTAAACGTATCAAATTTACCACAAAGTTTGAGAAGAACAGAAAAGACAAGAGAGCTCTAATTAACGCTGCCTCGATTTTTTCGGGATCAACTTCTTCCTTGTCTGATAAAAGACGTCTGGAGCTGGAGGCTAAGAGGAGGAAAATAAGCGCTGCCACTGCATCAAAGCTGTTATCTGGAGGAGTCGAGCCATCATCATGGGCTCGTGATTCCATCCCGTCTCGAAAATCTTTCAGAGTCTAAGCTGGTAACAATTATCTTATCGATCGATCAAAAGATGTATCAGTTTAATTCGTGTTATATATGCAGATTTACATTCCCTGTTTGTATATATTGTGTATCACCAATGAGCCTAAATTCATATGACCTCGACCGCTCTTTTCTTTTCTTTCTTTCAGTATATTTTTGGATTATAATTCTGTTGTAGAAACTAGCTGTTGAAACTTTCTCCCATTCAATGAGTTTGAGGATTGATGAAATTGCATTGTTCCTGTATTCAGCTGTTAGATTTCCGACATATTTGGTAAAAACCAAGAAAGCTGGTGACAAAAACTTTTCCTAGTTCCTAGTTTTTACATCTTACTCATCCATAACAATTTCTTTTCTTTCTGTTATGCTACAATAGCTTAATCATAAATAAAATACCAAGAGTAAATTAACTTTCAGCTGTAAGATTAAGTTACAGAATTTGCGTCAGTGTTTTATAATTGATACTTTAATAATTCAAGGAGTCTACTAGACCTTTTTATCCAGTTCCTGGCCTCTAATTTTAGACCTAGAGTGCTCTCTTATTTGGTTGGACGCACCTTGTATTTATGTACTCCATTTTTTTTTTATCTTTTTTTTCTCGTTTTTTTTGTAATACCCAACTTCTTTTATCTGATCAACTGTACCAACAGAGTTTCAAAAGAAAATTAATTATACCAACAAATATGTGAAAATAAAGTCGAATTCTTAGAATCCAAGCATCATTTAGAAGTGGCCCAGTCGGTGTAGTGACGATTTATAAAATTCAACAGGGATTGACTAATTATATAAAATTTGAAAAACACGGTCATTGGCTAATTATATAAAATTTGAAAAAGTATTAGATATTATCGTATAATGTGATGCTAATAATTATAATATTTAATTTAAAAGTACAATAAGTAGTCTTTTCCCCCTTCTCGTTTGGAAATCACTAACATTTTTTATTCATACAAAAATTATGTACATGTATTTAGGCTAAACTATATTTTAAGTGTTTTTCCTAAGTATGTATTCAAAAACTTAAAAAGTTCAAACATGTTTTTCAAAATAAATAAAAAAAGTTAATAATTTATGTACAAATTTAAAAATTATACATTTTATGAAACTATTATAAAAATTAACTACTTGCAATACTGGTATCAAATCTTATTCAAAAGTAATCAAGTACTTTGTTATGGGATGGGTTATTTTAAGCCCATTAAGTACCACAACCCGATGATTCTCAGCCCAGTCCAGTTAAAAGCAAGTAAAGAATTCTGCAAGAGAAGTACAGGCCACAGTTTAAGGCCCAAAGAAGCCTCTTTTAGGACAAATGTCCAATTTACCCTTAATTCAGCCCACTATAAAAACTGTTCTTCTTCTCTTAGCAAAAGGTATCTCATTCACATTTACACCTTCTACACTTTTTGCCCATTATTCCTTTTCTTCTCGCCCAAGTTTTCTGACTTAGGCATCGGAGGGTCCTCACTGGACAAAACCCCCGGTGTGGGACTTTTTCATTTGCAGGAATCGAGATCTATCATTTGAGGCAAAGAGTGAAAGACGAGATAATCCATTCGACCTTGAAGCGAAGGGCACAGGAGGTGCTTAGGAGTGTCTACACTCCTAAGGACAAGAGGGAGTCGGGAAAGCCAGCTGAGTCAACAGCTGAGGGGGAACAAGCCGCTGCTCGCCCCGCCAAATCCAAAGTTTCACGCCACCGAGCTGAGGCGGAAAATGAGTCAACTGAAGAACCTACCCAGAAAAAGTTAAGGGTACGGTTCAAGAAGTCGACCAAGAAGGCAGCTGAGGTGCCAGCTGATGAGCCAACTGATGTTCCAGCTGATGAGTCAGCTGATGAGCGAGTTGAGGTTCCAGCTGAGGAGCCAGTTGAGGAGCAAGCTCCAGCCGAGGAGGGAGCACCGGTTGAGTCAACACCTGTTGAGGAGCGTTCCGAATCCAGCCGCTCAGCTGAGGCCGCGTCATTCGAGATCATCCCTCGAGCCCCCGAAGCTGATGAGGTTGAGGGCATGGAGACGTTGGATGCATCCTCCTCGTCTGAGGACGTTGAAATTGTTACCATCTCCCCCACGACAGGAGACAATGCCGTACCGCCTCCAGAGCCTCTTGCTCTTTCTACCCAACCAGAGCCAGATATTCCGAGCACTTTGCTCGATGCCAACATCGAGACCGATCCTTTGGCCGACGTTGAGGAAACCATTGAACCCACTCTCCCAACCGAATCCCAAATTCCGAGCTCTCAGCTCGATGCCGATGTTGTGACCGACTCTTTGGCCAACATCGATGAACCTCTTGAACCAGAACCATATAATCTTACCCCCTTCCCAATCAATGAAGCGGAGGATCTGCAGGCAGTTGCTCAGGAGCACGAAGGCAGGGTGGCCTACTGCTTTCAGAAGCTGTTAGGTCTATTCCCTGCGGCTCGCAACATACCCATCTTCGCCACTCTGGGAACCGAGCTACTGTACCAGTTCCACCTGATCTTCAGCCACTGGTATGTCAAGGAGGACACGATCAGAGTGCAGAGCTGGGACAGGCTGAAGTCTGATGAGTCCCGCATCCGAGCCTACTTCAACTATTCCAACTTGGAGGTGGCGTACAACAACCGGATCGCGCTGCTCACTCGACGGATGGACCAGAGTCTGGCTGAAGGGACGGACACAAGGGAGACAGCTGGAAAGGAGTGCGTCGACTTCCTTGACAGTATGTTGGCTAAATCGGCTGACTTCCTTGAGGATGTCGATGCAGCAGCCGCAGCCGCGAAGGAAGAAGAAGAAGATCTGAAGCTGTACCTGGCGAACAGACAAGCCATGGTAACAGTTGAGCCTCTCGCTCTGTCCGCGCAAGTCCCTCAAGCTGCTCAGCTCGCTCCGTCAACTGAAGAAATCTGCGAGCTGGTAGCTGAGAGGGTCAACCAGCTGAGGACCGAACTGCTCGCCAATCTCCAGCACCAACAAAATGACCAGCTGAGAGCGTTGGAAGAACAAGCAGTCAAGCACCAACAACTGGTGGAGGAGAACGTGGATCTGAAGATTAAGCTGAATGAAGTCTCCTTCTCCACCAGTCAGGAAATGTCGGAGTTGAAATCCACTCTGTTGGGACTGAAGTCGGAGCTCAACGTCTTCAAATCTATGGCCGACTCAAATCTTGCCAAGTCCCAACAGACGCAGGATGCTGAATGGGAGTCCCAGTTCGAGTCGCATTAGGCTGTGTTCGTTGCCTTTCAGACAGAGGTTAACGACAACCTCTCTGTCTTGAAGAAGGTCGAACAAGAGCGCCAAGACTCCGAACTGGCGAAGAAGATCGAGCTGGAGTGTGCGGTCGATGAACTCTTCAACCGTGTTCAACTAACCGAGGATAAACTCAACTCTCTGGACGGTTCAGTAGCAAGCCTTGTTGCTGATGCCAAAAAGGGGGAAGAGAAGGAGACGGAGGTTGAGGCACAGGAAGAAGAAGAGACCCAAGAACAAGGAGTGCCAGTTGCTCAACCATCCAAATCTCAGCTGAGGAGGAGGAAGTCTGCTGCTCCCAAGTCAACCGAAGTCGGTGGAGCTGAGATGTCTAAAGACTTGGAGCAGGCAGAGAAGATTGGAGTTTTCTACAGCTCCATAGCCAAGCTGGATTCTGAACTCGACGGGATAACAACCGAAGAGTGTATTGCAGCGGCCAAGGCTATGGATGTAGAGGAGAAGGACTACATGAACCCGAGCTGGATCAGGAAGTTTGCCGCCAGCCAGGCGAGGAGGGTGAACCAGTTCGAGGTCGAGCTGAAAAAGGTGTCTCAGAACCTGGACCGCAACCTTGCCTCCCGCAGCCGACGCCGCATCAACAAAATTCAATCAAAGGCGGAAGCTCGGTTGAAGCAACAAAGGTTGCCTGCAAAGTCCAAGGTTGAGAGTCGGTTTAGGCATGTTGACAAGTGGATGCCGACCGAGTGGAATGAAGAGTGGGAGCTGTTCAAGCAGGAGTTCGTGAACGACTTCTACTACAGGAAGGTTTACGCAACCGACGACCCAAGGAAAGCGTTCAAGGAAGCGCTGACCGAGTTGCACTCAGGGGATCCTGGCATGTTCAGCCAGTTCAGGCGGGCTATGATTGACGCCAACCTGGACCTGAACACTGTTCCAGTTCCGAAGAGGGTTACTTATCGGCCTCCTCTTCTCCCAGATTCCAGCAACCCGAACCGCACGAAGATCGCATCTGAGGCGAGGCAGGTTTGCAAGGAGCATGGAGTGGACATTTCCAAGGAGTCACCTGCTAAGAGGGAAATTTTTGTTAGGATCTTTAGTAAGTATGGGCTACAGTTCTAGCTCAGTTAGTTTTCTAGCAATTGTTGTAATTTTTTTAATTTTTGCGCTTATCTGTGTAATCATCAGTTGTAATGAAAACTTCAAGTATATATATTCGATTCACCTTGATGAACAATCCCTCATTGTCCAAGCTCTGAATCGCAAAGTCTTTTAAATACCATGTTATAACTGTGCTAACCCTTTGATGTTTTATCTTATAGACTGTCTAGAATTTCAGCTGAGATTTTAGATAAGTTAGTAAGGTTTAGATCAGTAGAGGTTTAAAGTTGTAAGTGGTTTTGGCATCATCAAAAATGGGGAAATTGTTGGGAAATTTATTAGTAAGAGTTTTGATGAATTCCAAAACCAACTGACCCCAACCGAGTAGATGTTGCCAGAACCTATTATTAGTAGATAGGCTCGCTGTTTGAGCATTGTTAAGATTTTATATTTACAGGTCTCCAGCTGAAGATGGCAACAAGGCATCACTCGGACAGAACATCAGTTATAAGAAAGACAACTGAGCGTTCACTTCATCATAATGCAAAAGGGGGGAAGTCACATTCAAGAGATAGAACATCAGTTGTAAGGAAAATAACTGAGGGTTCATCAGATGAGAAGCAGTAAAGGGGAAGAGAACATCAGATGAAAGAAAGCCATCTGAGCGTTCGAACCCAACTGACCAGATACAAGGAAGACAACTGAGTGTTCAGTTTCAGAACATCAGTTGTAGAACTCAACCAAGAAGATCAACAGCTTGAAGATGAAGTCAGCTGAGAGTTCAATTGTTAGTTGTCAGATAGAACATCGGCTGAAGAACAAGCTAGTTGAAGATCGAAAGTCTTAACCGACCACCCCTTGTTGGAAGTCTGTTGTTAAGATTTGAATTTCAAAAAGGAAGTCACGTGAGGGTTTGACCGTTCAGTCATTACCCCATTTGGCCCAACACAAGGCTATCTCAGATGGAAAGCAGAAGAGCACATATGCCATATCGGGAAAGTCTGCAGAGATCAGAGACAAGCAATCGCTTTCAAAGAACAGAGATCAACAACTCCTCCAACGGCTAGTTGATACTCTCCGCTTATAAATAGAGGTTTTCATTCATTCGAAGAAGATACAAGACACACACGCGAGAAGAAACCAGAAAACAAAAGAAAGAGCAATATTCTTCACGAGCTGAACTGAAGTTAATCTCCTAGAACATCACTTGTTGAGAGTTCTAGAGTTAGTTAGTTTTGTGTCTTTAGATCGAACCTTGAGAACATCACTTAGTGAGAGTTCGTAGAGAAATAGATCATAGCTCACATCACGTTCGAGCTTTTAGTTGGAAACACATTTTTCTTTCACCTGAAAAGGTTTAGGATCCTACTCTTCCTGCAACTGAGTAGTTAGGTCGTTTAGTACCCGTAAACTAAAATGTAAGGTTGATAAGTACCCGCAAACTTATCCATAACGGTTGCTCAGCCCGCGTAAGCTGAGTGGTTTGTCCAGAAGAACTTGGACAGAGTTGTGTGGACTCACAACTCCCCGTGGACGTGGGAGGGTTATCTCCGAACCACGTTAAATCTCTGTGTGCTTGTGTTTTTCCTTATTTAGTTATTTCTTGCATACTCTACTGACTGACTAACCAGCATACAAACTACATCTGCACATTCTCAACTGTTTTGGTTTTTGACCAACCGTGCACAAAAACGTGAGTTATTTTACGAGTTGATAATTTCCACCACATTCCGCACCGCACCACTCTTCCAGCTGAGGTTGCTTACTCAGCTGTGAAATTCCAACTGAGTCTTTTTACTCGGTTGAAGTAATTTTCAAGTGTTTATTTTTAAAATCCTAACTGGTGTATTCCCCTCCCCCCCCATACACCAGTAACTCGTTTCGGGACCATCACCTTGAATAACAACATTTCATTAGCAGAATTCCGTAAATCACGAGTTATTGACCCCTGAAACAAAGAGGAACAATCACAAGCCAGTCAAAATCTCCTTCAAAGAAGCAGTGATTAACTCAAAATAGATCAATAAATCAATAAATCAATATACACTTTAGAATTTATTGTTGCATTAAATTTATATACAGTCGAATCTCACCACCGCAAAATAAGTGATCATTTAATTAACATATTCTAGCATAAAATTAAACGAAATTGATAATACACAAATCAATTAAAGATGCCAAAACAAGATAACAAAATCTACAATATAAATGCTCACAAAACCAATACGACCATTTTGCCATAAACAGTAGTTTGCAATCTCCCTAAAATTAGCCATTACGTGAAAGTTTTGCCCAAAAAGGCAACTGGTGAAGAGAATTTTATCAGGATTTTAGTAACGGATGAAAATACAATTATTATATCATCATGCAGGGTATGCTGCCTAAGAAATTACTGATTTGACTTTGCAAAATGAATTCATGAAACATCTTATCAACCTGCTCTTTTAATAGCTCTGCAGCTCCACAAACACAATATGAAGAAGATTCTCTCACAAAAATTTGGAAATAATACCTTTAAACTTCAAAATCTCGATCAAATGTGACCAAACTTCAAAATCTCTATCAAATCTGACCAAATTTTGAATGTGTGAACCTGCAGCAGCAAAGACCGAGCAAAATATGATGGAATTTGGATTGGAGAATGCCTAATTAAAATGGCGTACACCACAGCAGCAACAAATTCAATCGAATTTAAAATGTATCTTTCACCAACAATGGCCGGAATTTTGCAGACGATTAGCAGCAACTTGGCATCAGACACTACCAGAGATTCGATGCAATCAGAATTGGATGTTGAGTGATGTGGCTACCGGCGACAACACCGCTAAGATTATCTCCTTCTTCAAATTGGTGGTTTCTCTTGTTCTTCAAATTGGGGAATTACGGTAGAGCAAGGGATTAGGGTTGAATAAGAATTTGGTGTGAAACAAATTATGCAACGGAATTTGGCTGCTCTCCCACTGAATTAAAGTTTGGATTCGAGAGAGAGAAGAAGAGAGACGTTGAGACTCTGAAAGAGTGATGAATGCGGGACTTGTGATTTTGAGTTTAATTTACAATTTACAAAACCATTTAAGATTTAATAAATACAATACATCTTTATAATTTAATAAGTTATTGTTGTAGCCTAAACGGGGTAAGCCTTTTAAGTCTATAACTCACCTGAGTTCGATTTCCAACTAAAGCAAATTAACTATTTTTAAATTTTTGAATATAATAACTCTTTTATTTAATTTCCTATTTAAGAAATAAACAAAATTGAGCCCAAATTGAATTCTAATACCCAAGTAAAAATATATGCACCAAAATAAATGGGCCAGCGTATAACATGCCAAACCTTTCAAAAATAAATCAGGCCTGACTTGTTTTGTTACATTTGAAAATGAACAGTAGTCTATACATGTACATAGACTGCGGTTTAGTACTCAATTGTAGTTCCTGAAAATAGATACACGCTCATAGATTACGGTTTTAGTATGTAACTGTAGTCTATAAGTATACACTACGGTTTTAGAATCAAACTGTAGCCTATGAACTGTAGTGTATGTGCGAAATTCCTGGAGTGATAACAACTCAAATAATTAAAGAAATAAAAAGGGAAGAAGCAGGATTATAACACGGGTGAAGGAGGGAACCAAGCTCTAAACCTCCGCCCCAAACCACTCCGCCACCATCCACACTAGCAATATTTTTACATCATAAATTATATAACAAGTGCAAACTGGTTGCACTGAAGTTTTTGTGAAAGTTAAAAGTTCTCCTACAAAATGGGTGAAGATCCCATATATATAGGAAAATAAACTAGAGCAACCCACAAGGTTTAAGTTGAGGGTATGATGGTCATTTTGGCCCAAAACGTGCAACAAAATGCAGCCAAGGAGAGTCGGAACGCGGGCGCACGAGGAAGAGCAATTAGGTGGTCAAAAAATGCTGCCTCTACAGCCGTACGCTCCGGGAAACACGGCCGCGCGTGTTGGCGCGGATGACTGCGCTGTGCGCGTCGTTTTTGTTTCGCTTCGTTCTCCCTCGTCCGGACTTCGAATTGATCTCCGTTTCTTTATATGGCTTCGTATCGAACTCCTCTTTCATATAATGTGATCCTTTTGCTCCAATTCGGTCTTAATTTTTCTACATTTTGGTTAAAACTTACAAAAAAGTGTAAAATCTCATAAAACAAGCAAAATTAAATCAAAAGCTTATTTCTAACATGATTTCTACTAAGATATAACATCAAATGAACCTTAAACAATGGATAAACATGCTTAAAACGAGATGTTGACGAATAATGGCTTCAGAATTTTTTTCAAAACAAAACTACAAGTGGAATATCACAATTCATGCTTCAAATATCTCAATAATCTCAAACATTCAAGCTTTCCAAATTATCATCCTCACCAAAAGGGAATACATCAACTATATAGGCTCTCACTCTCAAGAATGCAAAATGGGAAGTGTATGCACTCAATTCAAATCACAACATACATTCTACCATAAGCTTGCAACTCGTCTTACCTCTCCATTGCTTCAAATATGTTCTTCAAATAAAATTCAACAAGGACATAATCGGGTTGTAACGAAAGCACTTTGGTTAGGTAGGATGTGTTTGGCTAAGTGACTAAATATAATTTTCCAATTGAACCACAATTCACCCAAACACCCACAATTCATTCAAAAGCCCAATTTTCACCAAAGCTTTCAATCAATAAAGCTCATACCAAACCCAATTTGTCAAACTTCCAAATTCAAGCTTCACTACTTTCTTATGCTCCTTTATCAATTTATTTCATTTTTTTTTCATTGCTTATCACTTGAAAGCAATATTTCTCAAACTTGCTTTTATTTTTAAGAGCTTATGCTAAGTAAAAGCAATCTATTTCACAACCAAAGTTGAACACATTTTTCTCTCTTCAACTCCAAACAACTTCACCCAACTTTCAAATAAAAACAATCCCACCCAAGGCAATTCAATGAAAAGGCAAAAGGCTCAAAGGGGCGAAAAATTTATTTTATGCACATTTGGACAATTATTTGGGCACAATAAGCTCAAGAAAAATGGCCTTAGATCATTTCTAAATTCAAAGCACCAAATTCAATCTCAAGGAAGAAACCATCGCAGGTTCTAGAAAAATCATGCATGATTGAATATAAACTCGCTCAAGAATGAAATATAACCTTAACAAGGTTATAAAGGCTCAATTCCTCACAAGGGCTAATTTTGATTCAAACTCAAATGATCAAACATGAGAGAATATCAATCAAAGATCCACAATCCATGCAATATCCACAAGCAATCATTTTCTCAAATCAAGCAACATTTTCATCATAATCCTCATCAACAATCTCAAACTAAGCATGCTTACACAACAAAGACTCGAAGAAAAAACTACAAACAAATTCAAACAAAATTAAAGCTATAAAAGTGAGACACATATCTTATCACACCCCCTCCCCTTCCCCCAAACTTATTTAAGAGCATAAAGCTCAAATATAAGTTTGAAGGGAAAAATAAACAAGATATGTGTATCACGACACACAAACTAAAACCAAATAAAACGTTGGGTTGCCTCCCAACAAGTGCTTCGTTTAATGTCTAGAGCTTAATGATACCTCATGTCTTCAAGGAGATTGTGAGTGGTCGGGAGGTGGATTCCACTCCTATTTGAAAGTATAATTGGCCAAAGTTGGGGCATCTTTCGCCTTGTCCACTCCATTGGTTCCTTTTTTCCCTAATTTATTGATATCCAAGCAAGTAACCAACTCGAGAGGAGGACCATTTATAGAAATATGCTCCAAAGGATCTTCATATGGCAAGAGTGAGCTTTCTTCACAAGTTTCAATGCAATTAACAAAGTTGCATTATTCACCATTTCGCTCTTCCGGCTTCTTCATTGAATTGTAGATAGAAAGTGTCATCTTCTCATCATTGACTCTAAATGTCAACTTTCCATCTTCAACATCAATTAAAGCACGAATGGTGGCCAAGAACGGATGTTCAAGAATGAGAGGAATATTATTATCCTTCGGCATATCAAGCACAACGAAATCGGCCGGAATGACAATTTCCAACCTTCACGAGGAGATCCTCAACCACTCCCTTGGGATGTTTCACGGATCAATCCACCAATTGTAAGCAATGGAGGATGACTTGATAGTCCATATTCCCAAACAATTGAAGATAGAAAAAGATATCAAATTAACGCTTGCTTCTAAATCACACAATACCGTTTCGAATGTATACCCTCCAATCTCACATGGAATTGTGAAACTCCCCGGATCTTTTTGATTCAAGGGAAGCTTCCTTTGCAAAACGGCACTACACTCCTCCGACAAGTTTATTGTCTTATGCTTCTTAAGCTTCCTCTTCCGGGAGACGACATCCTTCAAGAATTTAGCATATCTGTGCATATCTCTCAAGGCATCAAGTAAAGGGATATTTATGTTTGCCTTTTGGAATATGTCCATGAACTTGGCAAGTTTCTCATCTATCTTCACTTTTGCTACTCTTCGAGGCTCCTTAATTGGTTCTTGATGTTTCTTCACTTGAGTAGGGTGATCTTCCGCATCAAACTCTTCATCTCAATCCTCCACATTCTTCTTCAACTAGCTTAGACAAGGAGCCACACTCATCACATGAATTGCATTGCATTGATTTTTCGGGTTAACCTCCGTGTTGCTTGGAAATTGACCCGGATTATGTTGAGAAGCAGTTTGATTAGCCATTTAACTCACTTGACCATCCAAAATCTTCATTTACTTTGTTAAAGCTAAGACGGTGCTTTCCAAAGTGGTGATCCTTTGACCCATTTGCCCAATGATAATATTTTGTTGAACCATAATTTGTTGCATCATTTCCTCCATGTTTTGCTTCTTAAAGGTAGATTCTCCTCATTACAAAAATCAAAGCAAAAACTACAAATACTACAAAAACATGATGGATCCACGAAGTAAGACAAAGTTAACCAATGACGAGCGAAACATCGTTGCATAGTGGCTGCTGTAGCACAACAAAAATGGAAAACTCAACGGGGGAGCAAAAAATGAGGAATCGAAGCTATACAAGCTAGTTGTGAAGACCATCTGGAAGATATGGAAAGCTGCAACAACTCAGCAAAGTCAATGAATCCATGTCCATGTAAAATCAATGAAAAAAGGATCAACACATGCAGACAAATAGAGTATTGATGAAAATAAAGTGAAAAATTTCTCAGTCCTACAGAGGTCATCATTGAGATTAATGACAGTTAATCTTGGTGTTAGTAAAAGCTTGGTTCATGTGTGGGTGAAAGAGAAAAAGTTGCAGCCACATACCAATGCCATAAAACCTTTTTTACCCCCCAAAATAAGCTGTCCAGACTTAATTGGAGTCTAAGTTAGCTAGGTTCCATAATTGAGGATGGTAAGATAAAGTTTCAGAACATGTACAACACCATCCACATAGATGAGAAGTGGTTTTGCCTCAGCAAAACAAAAGATAGATACTACCTACTGTCAGGAGAGATTCAACCATATAGAGCATGCAAATCAAAGAGATTTGTCCCCAAAATCATGTTTAACTGTGCTGTTTCAAGACCAATTATAGATATGGAGGGCAATGTCATCTTTGATGGAAAGTTTGGCTTCTTTTCATTCATCATATAATAGAAAAGACAGCTCAAAGAAATTCAAAAAATAGAAGCAAGGACACAATGGAGATTCATCCAATTCCAGCAATCACAAAATCAGATATGAAGAATAGCCAAATCAATAAGGTCAGTTTTTTATTCTTTCAACAGTTCACTATCAGAATTCTTTAAAGAATTCATCATTTAGTCACATAAATGCAGATGGTACCAGTAATCAAGGCCAAGTGGCCATCATGTCTCAAGAAGAATATATTTATTCAACAAGACAATGCAAAACCACACATTCAGGACAATGATCCAGAATTCATGGTAATTGCAAGATCTGATGGATTTAATATCCATCTAGTCTTTCAACCTGCTAATTCACCAGACACAAATATGAATAATCTAAGTTTCTTTAGATCCATACAATCACTGAAAGATCAAAAACCAGCAAGTGAGGTTTAAGATTTACTAGAAAAATATGAAACAAGTAATGTGTGTATTTTTGGTTGTTTAGAATTCGAGATTTTAAGTCGTTTTATGTGGATATAATGCACGTCTAGGTGTTATTTTGTGCAGGAATTATAGAGTCTAAGATTGCAGAGACGTGGTTGCAGGGAGACGAGAAAAGATGGAATTTGTTCGATCTTGCTATGGAATTAAAGATACAAGAATTGTTGGGCTTAATTATTTTTTGTTGGATATTAATTATAGTTAGTATTTCATTGTTATTGGGCTAATTAAAATTCTCTTAATTAAGCCCATATTTTTTTGGCTTTGGACGGCAGTTTTGTACAAGGGATGGAATTCCCTTTTGTTACATATTATTATTATTGTCCTTAGCAGCGAGGATGAGGGATTAGCCGCCATATACTATACCATATACTTTACTTTTTGGTCCAGCCGCCAGAGATTAGTTTTGGAAAAAGGAAGAAGACTAGTTTCAATTATATAGTTTGGAGATTACGTATTTGTTTCCGGTGAGGATTGTTTCAAGTTTTGGTTGAAGAATTCTGGTGATAATTTCGTTCTCTTTTATTTTCACTACACTATGTTCATGTGTTCTTTATTATATTTAATCGTGTTTTATTTTAAAGTATGAGTAGTTAATTCTTTGATTCAGTGAGAATATTGAAGCACTAGTTTAATAATCTGTGAGACTTAATTGTTCGTATAATTAATTTGTTAGGATTTTAATTTATTTCTTGTGTTTAGAGTCAATTCCGATTTTTTTAAGTCAGATCAACTTAGATTAAATTGGATTACAGTCAATTAGTTCCCCCAATCCGTAATTGTTGGATTAGGGCTAATTAGTGATAAAACTACCATGTTCGTAGTATGAATAAATTGGTAAACGGGTTATTACTTGCGTTCTTGGGTAATTCGTTTAAATTGGGTTCCTTCAAAGCTAAAAGCTATTAGAGCATTAAATCTAGGTCTGGCGTTTCCAGCTAGGTTGTGTTTTAATAAGAGAAATAGTTAGGACTGGCATCTACAGCTAACTATCGATAAAGTACGTAGGAATTGGGGTTGCATTCACGGTACCCTATAACTGATTGGCCCTAGAAAATTAATTAATTTTTGCGTCGATAATCAGAGCCTATACTAGTGTGGATTTATTCGAAGCCGAATTACCTTTCTTTGATTAATATCTGGTTTATTATTTTAGTTAATTTTCTTGCTTCCTTAGTTAATAGAAAAACCCAAATTTAAGGCGTGGTGGCTACACCAAAAACTGATTTATAGGAAAAATAACTTATATTCCGTTCTCTGTGGTTCGACCCTGCTTATTGCTATACTCATTTAATTCTGAGCAGATTTGTAGGAATTATTTGGGAGTCTACGACGCTCACCAAATTTCATATGCAGATTACCCACCAAATAAGATAAACAATGTCTTTCTTAATTTACAAGGTTGTTACACAGAAATCATGAAGGTGAAAGGGTGCAACAACTGCAAGATTCCTCATATGGGAAAGGAAAGACTTGCAAGGCTAGGAAAGCTACCAGAATGTCTTGAAGTTAAAGAACAACTTGTGAGGGATAACTTTGAGTTCTTAAACTAGCATGGAACTGGTGAAGATAGATTCTATAACTTAGACAAGCTAACTGAGAGAATGAAACATGTTGCTGTAGAAGAGTAGTTTAGGGCAGTTTTATTTTGTAGATCATGGTTTACATGTACAAACATTGTAATGGCAGATTTGGAATTGTTTGGAATGTAATCTACCCTTGTTTTGGATGCGATGAATGATGTTTTTGTCTCAGCAGTTTCATTTTACATCATTGACATAATATTTTACACTTTTAGCATCTCAATTCAACCTCCAAAACTAGGGTAAACTACACCTAGTGGTGGCATCACAGAGATAGCATCAAGTGCAGGATCTTGTTCTAACAGTTTAATGCATCAAAGGGACAAATTCAAATGATATAGGGACCAAGGCATCATAGAATTCACAAATGAAAGCAACAATCCAGGATCAAGTGCAGCATCATATCTTTAACAGATCAAGTGAAGACATCAAGGCATCAAGACACCAATTTCAGATAATATAGTGCATCAGATGCAAAATCTATTTAATGCATCAATATCACATAACCAATGCATCAAAGGGACAGATCAAAACATCTAAACCACATGCATCAGTTCACCCTTAAATGTAACATCATATGAATCCAAACCAGCCCAATCAAGTGCAAATCAAGTTCTTTCAGTTTGATGGATCAATATCACATAACCAGCGCATCAAAGAAACAAATCAGAACATAATACCACAGATTAATGGCATCACCAGCCCCCAACATCACCAAGACAGAAATAATCAAGTGCAGATCAAGGTCTTTTAGTTTAATGCATCAATATCACATAACCTAGGCAACAAAGGGACAAATCAGAACATAATACCACAGATAAATGGCATCACCAGCCCCCAGCATCACCAAGACAAAAATAAGAATGAAATGACCTGATTATATGAGAGATAATACGCTAGGGAAGAACATCCCTAGTATTTCTAGATAGCAGATTCGTTCTTCCTCACTCTTTTTATATACGATTTTAGAGATTGGAAAATAATAGTAATAAAAAATCATGAAACATGTCGATTAACTCCTGCAACTAGCACCACATTTTGGAGTATATTATTTATAGGAAAATAAAAGGTAATATAATTATTCAATTTGTTCTAGAACTCGTATGACAATAAATATCAATTAAGTAATTGAACTTTACCTATAAACATATACTCGTTCATATCATATTAAACAAGTCTGCATATGGTTTACACCTTATGCCACTACATTAATAAATGCTATTATCTGAATATTGCTAAGTAAATATTAATAATACATTGTATAAATACTCGTTTATTTATATACCCGTTATTTTCTCAAATTTGGTTAAAAGGTAATTTGATGTCTTGTGTTATCCAAACTTATATAGTTTTATGTGATAAACCTCTGAATATTATAAATGAAAAATTAACAAAATATTTAAAAATTTAAGTTTTGTCACAGCCCAACTTCCTGAAGGACGGCAGAGCCGGGGTGCGACTAGGGATTGGAATAAAGAAATGGGAAAGAAAGGGAAAACTACTGAATAAACGATATTTGTAACATAAACTACTATGAATTTGACTTCATTGAATAAAAAGGGAGTCGATCTCGGAAGATCGCTCGACAAAGTTTGATCAGTGAAAGCTAGGTTTAAAGTGTAAACAACTTAAACCGAAATGATTTACATTAATAAGAGAACCGACTTTACTTAGTGAAAGAAAGAGTAAATCACGGAGAATCACTCGACATAGCTACTCTAAAAAGGGACTAAGTCCAAAGGATGAAACTTAGTTCTAAGTTATACTTTAACTGAAACTAGTTTACAGAATTGGCAGCGGAAAAACGTAGAAAATGATAACACATATCGAATGTGAAATCGAGGCTCAATTGACTTTACTTCTTTGAAGACGACCTTTACTCAACCTCCTCCGCCTTCGTCGCTCATCCTGCACATTTAAAAACAAACATGCAGGGCTAAGTACAAAAGTACTTAGTGGGCACATTGCCGAAAACATTTTATATGTAACACAGCGGGGTTTTTCTTTAAAAGGCCCGTGCTTACCAAATATTAAATCAAATCATGCATCTTTTCATAAACACTTGTATAAATACTTTTACTGCTGAACACTTAATTTCTAAATGACACACTGTGGATTTTTAAACTCACATCCGATCATCTGGAAAGCACCTGAGGGCTAACTCAGAAACTGTCCCTCTGGATAGCACCTGTGGGCTATCTCAGAATCTGATCGTTTAGTTGGAATTATCTGGATAGCAGCCTGAGGGCTATCTCAGAATCCAATACTCCGGTTAGCACCTGAGGGCTAACGCAGAGAGACATAATAGAATTCACATAAACAATTCATTAAAGCACTGATAGAACTTTAATACTCACTTATTAAAACAATACGTAATCACTTTTGAGCAACGCTCACATATAAATACTTTAATACTCTTTTATTAAAGCAAAACGTAAACACCTTCGAGCAACGCTCGCATATAAATAAGGCAGTAATTGATACACTTTCGAAAAGCCCACATAATATTACTTCATAAGTAATGGCATTCAACGGAGATTTTGGTTTTAGAAAGCCCACCTCGTTCGTTTACAGAACTATTACTCGTGCTTCCGACTTTGATCTTCCGTCCTGTCTTCTATTCTTGATCTCCTCCTTTGAACGCAAGTAATAAAACTCAGATAAGTTGTCGAGTCGATAGGAGAAAATGGAATTCGAAACTGAAATCGAATTAATCTTTTAAGTTCTTAAGCTTTAGGCATTTGCACGCTTAACTAGATTCTTTTAGTTAATCTAGAACGAGAATCGAACACTTCTCGTTTAAAACTCGCTCGGGTTCTTACTTGACACTGAGGTCGGTTAAAAATGGTACTCGATAACTCATAATGACTTAAAAGGTCTTAAGGAGTTAAGTTGAAAAGAATTCAACTTAGGAAATTACAATTTGAACACACACTGCACGAAGTCAGTGAGTCTGTCCAGAACAGGGGATTGCGAAATAGGGGTCGTGACCTGTACCAAAAGATAGCCTCGGATGTCTAGTTTACTCTCCACTTCGCGGATCTCGATTCTGAAACGAGCTAAAAGATATTGCAGTTTCCGTGAAACGTCACAAAACAGTCCGAGTTTAACCCTAGGGCTCGATAACTCGGCGCACGACTTCTTAGGTTCGATTTACGTTAATCCTCTGTTTTTCACACGAAATTTATACCTCAAGGCAGTCAACACGTAACCTTATACGTGATGAACTCCTTTTCATTTCACGATTACTAAAACGACAATCAAAACCCCGTCGTTCAATCTAACCATTTACTATACCAAATCAAGTTCTTATTTCAAATCCTAACTTCTCGATTTCAACTACAACTTATATCATTTCATCTCGGATGCAAATATCGTCAACTACAAAGTTGTTCCTTAATCATTAATAGTCATTAATATCCGATCATTTTCCTTATTCGGCCTTTCTATCATTACTTAAGCTCGTGTCTTCGTCTCTTATGAAATTTCCAACGTTATCGGATTTCGTTCAAATTCTACATTATAAATCATTATCTACCGAGATTCATTACTACATAGATCATTACCTCAAATCATTATCCATACTCGATTTATTTCCAAATCTTCGTCTCTTACGATTTCCATTATATTTTAGAAAAATTTCAATTAAATCATATCATCATTTATTCCTGACTTATCGACCGTCGTTCGTCTCTTACGTAAAATTCTACATTCTCCATTTTCATTCAAATTTTACGACAACGATTATCATCTAACGAGCATTACTAATATATAAAACATATTATCAAAATGTTATCGAGCCTCGACTTATCACCACATCTTCGTCTCTTACATTCCTCGTTTTATTTTTAGAAAAATCTCAATTTAATATATATTCATCCTCATGCATCGTATATCCCATTTCCATTAAACAAACGAGCATATCCTAACATTTACTAACCTAAATCGAGCCTTGTTCGTCTCTTAGGTTTTGGATTTTATTTTTAGAAAAATCTAAAACAATTCATACGATCAATTAACGACATGAGAAACACTAATCTATCATCAATTCGACGAAGAAATCGAGCACAAATGGAAAGCCCCAAAATAGAAAAAAAATTGGTAATTATAGGGCTTGGGGTTCTTGATTTTTCCTTCATGATTTGATCCGTAGAACTTGACTCTATACATCCTAGAACATGATTCGATCAAAGACAACATGCTATCTCACTCTCCAAATTTTCGAACAAAAATAAAAATGGGGGAAAAGAGATTTGTTCGGTTCAATTGATAGACGAAGTTATTACCTTTCGTATTATGGATTCGGAAATGAAAATGATCGGTAGACGAGAGACTTGTGGAGCTTTGAAAAGCTTGAAAGATGAAGAACTATGGAGGATTTGGGAGAGAAAAATGAGAGAGAGAGAGATAGAGATAGGGGCTGCAATATGAGGATGAAGAGGGAGGTGATGACTCACCTTGGTGAGTCATAAAGCAAAAGAAAAATATCCTACAAGTATAGTGAGTCGTTAAGTCATGTTTGGCGAGGAAATTTTATACGAAATTTCTCGTTTCCGGCTCTTAAACGCCATTTTAAAAAATCGAGAAACACTTTTCTAGTTAGTTGTGGAATTTACGAAATCTAATTCGTCCGCTAGATTGGAAATAATTAACGTACTCGGAAAACCTAAATCGTTTTTTAAAAACCGAGAAAAAGTCGGGACGTCACAGTCCAAAATTCGTCCGGAAAATCATAAAAATTAATTTTCTCCGGTGAACTCGTCTCGAAGAAAAAGTGAATGTAAATTCTGACAGAATTCGATTCCGAGTTTCCAGGCGAAAAACTTAACGGACGCGAAAAACCCTAATACAGTAGTCGTTCGTCCGATTTCTGGAGATTATTTTTGGAAACGGATTTCACCGTTGGTCTTAGAATTGAAAATCGGGAACTTAGGCGTGCAAAGCCATAATTATTATTAACTTTAAATTTTTAAGACAGAAGAATTTTTCCGGGGTATTACATCCTACCCTCCTTACGAAAAATTTTGTTCCGAAATTTGCTTACCTCCTTCGCAAAAAGCTCTCACGTAGCTTCCTCTTGCCCGTGGTACTTCCAAAATACTTTACTAATCGTATCGACATACTTCTCAACTCTCGTACCTTTCGATTCCTGATCGGTCTTGGTCTTTCGCTATAACTTATATCTTAATCAAGAACTATGTCTTGCTGGTGGGTTACACGTTTAGAATCGTACACGAAATTTCTCAAAGAGATACGCAAATATAATAACATTTCTTAGACTTGGCAACACTGCCAATCTATACGTCATTTCAAATTCATCTTTCCCGAGATATCTGATACTCATAATAAGCTTCATTTAAGCTTATACTTAACGTGAATCAAATGATTCTTTTAACGGAGAAATCTTATAGAAAACTTTATCTCCTTTTCGATTTAAGTTCTGATCGGCACGTAAACATAAGACTTTCGTCTTCTTTAAACTTCTCCTTATACAAGGCTTCGTAAGGCGCAGTACTTATCGTAGCCTGATAACTATCGTTATAGGCAATTCGATCAACGGCAAAATATTCTTCCATTTCGCACTTCGATGTAATACTATCGTTCTATAAATGAGACAACATATCGTTTCGATCCGTTCCACCATAGTTTCTTTCTTCAATCTTGATACATCTTCATACTCTCTGGGTACACGGTATATGGCGTGTCGTGAGCCTTACTCATGATATCGTTCATCAATTCGTCGTCTATCAGGATACAAAGTCTATCCTAAATACGATCGCATTATCTGGTGCTTTGGAATAATCGTCAAGTTTATCCGTTCTTATCTTAAATCAAAGCTTTTCGGTCGACTCGTCCTTTTTCTGGGCACTTATGATTATCTTTCGTAAGCTTGGAGTCAAGCATGAAGAGAAGTTATGTTGAAGTCAGACGTCGCGAAGTGCAGAAGAGAAGACGCTGAAGATGGAGGAGTTGCAGTCCAGATTTGAATCTACTAGGGAGCACAAGTCAGCTGGAAAACTCACCATAAATGGGCTGACAACAGCGACGTGCAAAAAGTAAAGGTCGCAGTTACTATTTTAGGTAAGTCTCCAGAAAAGCTGGTAGAGTGCCATACTTTTGGTAGAGTTCAAACGGCTATTTCCAAGGGCTAGTTTGAACTTTCTCTATAAATAGAGGTCTCCACACCAAAGCTAAAAAAAGGGCGATACAAGCAGAGAAAAAGCACGCAGAAGTGCTGAGAGACAACATCAAGAGTGAAGGAGCAGCAACATCTCATCACCTCTCTCTCTCTCCAGGCAAGAAGGCCTCCGGCGAAGTCCAGTCGTAGAAGAGGGTGACTCCTCCTCCTCTTCTTCCCCCTAGCCTCTCAGAAATCCCCCCTTTCCTAATTGAGTCTAGAGGATAGGTCCTTACTTCTTTTGTATCCCCTCGGAATCTCTATCAAACGATTGAGTCCGACACCATTGGTCGAAGCCTCCACTCCCCTAAAGTGTTGAAGGCTTCCTTGTTGGAAACTCCCCTCAAATCCAAACATTAGGTTTGACTTTGAACCCGTAATCAAAGTCATTAGTTCCCTTGGAATCCGTAATCCATTACCAGGTCCCTTGGAACCCGGAATCCAAGAACATGTCCCTTAGAACCCGGAATCTAAGACCAGGCTGAGCACTTGCCCAGAAAAGTGTTGTAAGGTCTTGTTCGAACCCAGAATCGAACTGGTTAGGTTTGCTTGGAACCCGTAATCCAAGTGAGGTATTTGGTAAGCATGCTTAAGCTTATCCAGTGGATTACTTCCCCAAAAAGGAATTCGTGGACGTAGGAGGGTGAACTCCGAACCACGTTAAAATACTGTGTACTTACTTTCTGCACTTTACATTCAGTATTTTAAATTCAGTATTCCTAACAAACTGACCAAGCATATGCACAACATGTTTATCAAACTGCACTAATTTGAGAACTTGACCTTCCCCATTTCACTAAGGTTTCAGTTTTTGTAATGAGTCTAATTTCCACCATCTTCCGCAACACAAAATTGATTAAAACCTCAGTTGGTGCATACAGCTGAATTTCAGACATAGGAGCTAGCTGCTGCCAACTGTGTGAACAGCTCCAACTGAGCAACTCAGTTGTAGATCTACTCCAAGTGACTTTTCCAGTTGTCGAGTAAACTGACCTAAGCAGTATATCTCAGTGAAAAGACGTTAAGCAAAACAAAAATTGCTACCGGTGTATCCCCCCTCCCCCTCCCCCTCCCCTATACACCAGTTACTCGTTACTAGGACCATCAACAATTTTTGAAACATGTTACAATCCCGATTAAGAAGTAGTTTTACTACTTATTCCCAAAACAATATGTATAGTATCTCCTCTGATAACCTTTATATTAATTTGAAGACTCAAGCTCTTATATTATGGTGATTCTATTTATATAAATAGTGGTTCACTTGATAGCCGATATTATTAATACTAAATTTAAAAATATTATTATGATTTTATGTCTTTGATTTATCAATACAATGATGACTATTAAGAATATATAAGTATATAATTTTTTAGATATTGATTAATTTATAAGCTCGTTTAAAATTTTTGCGTACGTACATGTCCCAAACTCATTTAAAAATTAAATTTTAATATTTGTCTCAATACAGCTCCATAATTCTCAAAACTTATTTAAATTTATCAAATTATCTAGTATGTTTCCCGCCGAACATCGACGAGATATTTCATATTTTATAGTGTATTTATTTGTAGAAAATTTAATCGAATACTTATTCGATTTGTTCTTAAATAAGTATAATAATAAATAGATGTTAATTAATTGAACCCGTTTAATTATATACACATATCCGTTAATATCCGAATTAGAAAACTTAAGTTGGTTCACATGTTATGTTCGTATAGTAATATGTGATCTTATAATATATGTTTTTTTTAACCCATCTCAAATTTGATTAAGAAATAGTTTATCTTCTTATCGTATCAAACTTGCATAGTAATAAATGATAAAACCCTGAATATTACAAAGGAAACATTAACACACTATTATAATATATAGTAAGTTTCAAGGATAAATTTGAAAATTATACAATTTAAAAATCCGTCTCAACTCCAATTAAGAAGTAATTTTACTATTTGTTCGCTCCACAACATGTATATTAATTCCTGCTAATAATTTCAACCCGTTTAGTTATATATACATACTTATTACTTTTTGATTTAAAAACTTATAACTTGTTTACGTCTTAAAACTGCATAGCAATGCTCGCTATTTATGTGAATACTTTAAAGTAAACATAGAAGTTAATTTTCAAGTATAAACTCATACTACCTCCGATCCCCAAATTTTTTTCTTAGGAGGGAATGACACGAGTATTAAGAAAAATGTTGTTGAGTTGATTATGAGTGAAGAAAAAGTGATTAAATTTGTTGTGAGTGGAGAAAGGGTTCCACATTAAGGGTAATGATAGTATTAATTAATTGAGATAGTGGTGGACCATATGTGGTATTTTAGGTAAATAAGTTGATAAAATAAGGATAAAAGAGAATAATTTGTTGTGCGGTAATGTCCAAAAATAGCTAGGAAGAAACTTGGGGATCACCCTAAAAACAAAAGATAGAAAGAAATTGGGGGGACCAGAGGTAGTAATTACTAGTACAATATGAATCAATTTAAAAATTTAAAAATTGATTAAAAAATAATTTTAATGTATGTTCTCGTCCTAAAATACTCATTCATTTCTAAAACTCGTATAACAATACTTACTAAAACTACATGATATATTGAAAAAAAATTCAAATTTTCAGGAAAAAACATTATTCGAAGGATTAGAGGCATGTTGGTAAATTACAAACGAATGTGTCCGATATATATAAAAGATCACTCGAGAGTCGATATTATTAACATTGAATTAGATAATATTAGTGTGATTTTATGTCTTTGATTTATCGATACGACAATGCTTAAATAAAAGAATGCCAATTCATGTTTTAGAGTTGTTCATATAAAGAGAGAGACCAATTATTGAATCATATAGTTTATGCTCTAGCTAGAAGTTACAGGGATTTGTATTTCCCTCATGAGTGAGATGAACCACCAAATGTTAAGTCTTCCTATTATTTTTTGTTCTTGTTCTCGGTAATAAAGTATCATATGATTTTCAAATAAAAAAGATCCACTTTAGATTGTGCATACCGCCAAGCATTTTAAAACAAATTTATTACTTTCAGTGTCTATTTAAGACCATGTTTTGTACTCTCAAAATATGAAATATTTGATTAGTGCCTGTTATTAGTCCAAAACATTCGAAACTATACGACTCTAGAAGGGCAAAATAAAAAAATAGCTTATTTATGTCAGCCCATAAATATATGTATATTTTTTCCCAAATAAGAATACTAAATGTAAAAACACACACAAAATATTTGAATCTATACATGCCAATTTGAGGACTAACCATCCTAACCCTAACAAAATTATTTGAAGTTGTTCGAAAGGAAATTGATTTATTGCCTCAAAGGTTATTATATTAGAATCGGAATATACATAATACTACATTAACAAATTTAATTTTGAATAACGATAGCTTGAAATATTCCCCCAACTTCATATTTTGTGAGATTGTAAATTGAAATTAAAAAAAAAAAAAGTCATGAATATTTATTTTTAACTAAATATTCTAAACAATTAAAAAAATATACAAAGGAAAATCTAATACTAATAACATTTACTTGTTTAAAAGATTCATATCGGATATCAATGTAGCAAATAATTTACAACTAGTTCATGGTAAACTTACAAAACTAAGAGAAATTAGGTAAAATACATTGGTTTCGCTAAATGAGTCAATGACCATGTGGTAAAGGCATATGTAGCGTTGATATGCGTATGCATAACAAATTCTTATGACACATCTTCCATTGACGGTCATGATTTTGGAACGGGAGTTGTGTATCTTAAAATCTTGTGGCCAATACTTGTATCTCATTAACCTCTTTCATATTACTTCGCGCTTTCTTTTGGGATAGAAAGTGAAATGAAGGAATGAAGAAACAAATATGGTGAAATATGTAGAATGATTTTTGTTGAGAAAATCCAAAATATATAGGCACAAGATATTGTAAAAATAGGAAGGAATTTATTGGAAACCATAAATCATATTGTAACATATGTAATCATTTGTAAAATATAATAATGCTAATTTATTATTTGACCTATATATTAATTTGATCGAATGAATATGGAATTACTTCCTAAATTTGTTCCCTAATGTTAGTTCTTCAAAATAATCTAAATTGGTGCCTTAAAAATGTTTTGCTATCGATGCTAAATAAATAAAGTCTAGAACAATTTCAAAAAATGTATATAAAATAGTTTATTAAAAAGAATTATGTATAACAAAAACGCTATGATTGTCAATTATTAATTGTATAACAAAATTGCTAAAAATGGTGAAATATAGTGGATAAATGTGGTAGCTCCAATCAACATAGCAATTATATATTGATTTAAATTGTCAAGTAGTAATTAAATATGACAAATGCTTTCTAAATTAGGTATAGAGTACTTAAATTATGAGAATAACGCCTCTTCCAAGAAAACAACATCAGATTTGCAGCGGCTGTGCCAGGGGTGGAAGGGGGGACGGAGCAGGGGCAAAACCAAAAAAACTCTTTCGGAGGGATAAAACATCTTTAAAAACTAAATTATTAAGACAATAAAATGGAAATTATTAAGACAAGAGAGCAAGTTTAGGAGCTAGAGGCTTTTTTAGGACACTTAAATAGGGGGTAGTGCACATTCAGGACACCTCGTTGTGGGCCTTTGATTTGAGGACAATAAACAATTAGTAACCCCTCCGTAGGACATTTTTCGGCCCGAACGGGATAAATCGCACGTGTTGAGGACGTGATGGCCCGATCGCACAAATTTCTCTGCGGCATTTTAGCAGACATCTAGCAGGCATTATTCATTTGAACATGTTCTTCTCTGTTCTTCAACAAAGGATGACTGAATCTCATTTAAGCTGGAAAATGACGCGCATGACTTGAATACATAAGGGAAAGTATGCTCATTGGGTCCAACTCCCAAACGCCGCATATCAAGAAAAGCCGTCATCGCTTCTCGTTGCGAGCCGGAATCGGAGGTGGCGAAGGCCTTAATCACATTGTTCCATGATGAGGATTCTAACTTTTGGTAGTAATTGACAACACGGTGAGCGTGAATTATGCAAACAATTTGATTATTTGCTCCAATTGAATTGGAAGTGCAGAGCTGGATGATCTTGTTAGTGATAAAGAAATTACAATAGAGGCCAGATATTATAATCTGGGCATGAATCTGCACTAGTTGTTTGAGCGAAGAACACGAGCTTAAGAGAGAGAGGAACATCGCTCCGGCGGCACAAAATTTGAATTATGGTTTAAGCGTTTGCAGACAGAAGAAAGAGATTTTTGGTTTGGGAATCTGGATCTTCCATTTAAGGTTTTATTTTGTGAAATTGAGGGTTGGTGAGAGTAGAGGGCTAAGATGAGATGAGAAATGATGGCGATAGCCGCCGGCTAAGTGAGAAAGCGGAGAGAATATAAAACTTGTTTTTCTTATGTAGATAATTAAAATGTGACGTGAAGCTGGAAGAATTCCCTCAAGTTCAGACTTCAGATTTATTCTTTTAGATCCTTTCAACAACGTGCATAAACGGCATGTGATTCAGAAAAGTTTGGGCTCAATCCTTGGTTGAAGAACAGAGAAGAACATGTTCAAATGAATAATGACTGCCAAATGTCTGCTAAAATGCCGCAGAGAAATTTGTGCGATCGGGTCATCACGTGCTTAACACGTGCGATTTAGCCCGTTCGGGCCGAAAAATGTCCTACAGAGGGGTTACTAATTGTTTATTGTCCTCAAATTAAAGGCCTGCAACGAGGTGTCCTGAATGTGTACTACCCACTATTTAAGTGTCCTAAAAAAGCATCTAGCTCCATGTTTAGTTTGATGGAATAGATTTTGGATATGAAAATATTTTTTATGTTTTCTCTTATTTATAGCTACAATAATATTTATTTAATGATAATCGTAAACATATTTATGATCAATGGATCGAAATAATTCTAATCTATAAGAAAAAATATTTAGTCCGTTCTGTTTATATATAATCTGATATTGACTATCTTATACTATTATGAGAGAGACATATATATATATATATATATATATATATACACACGATTAGGAACATATAAGAATGATCCTTATCCTAAAAAATGAGAATTAATCTTCACCATTCATTTTGTGCATCTCGCTATGAAGGGTGGTGCATCTGCTATGCACTATGTGGTGCATGTAAAATTAAAATTAAGTTGCTTTTTAAGGTCTGATTTTTCCATAAAACACGGTGCATCTCATTTCAACGTATGGTGCATCTTGTTTCATGTTGTGGTGCATCTCATTGTACAGTGTGGTGCATCTACAACATTGCGGTTCATGAGATGCACCACTACGTGTACTGATATGTACGACACAATTTAATAAGATGCACCACTAGGTGTGATGAAATGCATTATGTTATACAAAAAAATCAAACCTTAAACCAAAAAAAAACTGAAAAAATATTGTACATGCACCACAATGTGTAATTTTATATTGTATGTGTAATTTTATCAAATACTTACTTTTCAATACAATTCTTTATGTCCTATTTCACTCTCTATATCAATAAATTTTTTTGGTTTACATGATACTCCCTCCGTCTGTAGCATGTGTGGTACATTTGGAGTGACACGAGTTTTAAAGTAAGGTAAATGTTAATTTGAGTGGTGATAGTGCCCCATCATTTTGAATTTATGTGAAGTAAGATGTATTATAAAGAAGTGGTGGAACCATTTACTAAAATAGAAGAGAGGAGTTCACGGTTTAGAATTTAGGGTTTAGAGTGTACACACTTATTGTGAAAGGTACCAAAATACATATTTATTGTTGACGGATGAAGTGCGCAAGGCACGGGTGAATTAGTAGTGATTATAAAAAAAAAAGGGCCCTCCAAGAGATTGGGGTTCCTAAGGGAGAGCAGAATGCAGAAGCCCTTTTCACATAGCTAAAATCATGAAAATATTTGTTGATTATTAAAAAAGATATTTTCTGAACTTTTCAATTCCTACAAAAATGCACCCCCTTTTTAAAACATAGGGGCCGCAATGAAACTTCAAGCGTATATTAAGGTATACCTAACACTTCCTCCTCACCACGCAACCCTCCCACCCTCGATCCCCTCCCCTCAAATATTTTAACTGCTAATAATTCTGGGATACTACTATGCTGAAATAAAATACCAAATTTTTATAAATCTTGGATTCTATGCTACAATGCCAATTTTTCTAGTTGAAGAATGAAGATTCACCTTTTCTAAGTGCTAGACATTTAATTTTCAGCTAAATTATCTGTTGTTTTCTGCTATAACTGAACGATAAAATTGTCTGCAGCTCTTGTAGCCCTTCATATCTCCTTTTGGTATGATGATGAAGTACAAAATACATGACTATATATGTGTGTGTGTGTGTGTGTGTGTGTGTGTAAATCTGTAAGGTAGATTCTGTAATCTTGATATTTGGTGGCTATTATTGGAGATAGTTTCCACTTTAGACAGTTTACATTGAACCATTTATAACAGACAAATTTAGCAATATTATTCTTGTTTCAGATTAGGGCCCTCTTTTTCTCCAAAAAAAAACGTGCATCCGCATGCTTTAGCTGTGTGTCTGTGTGTTTCTTTGACAAAATCGCAGGATATGAGGATTTTCATTTCCAAATTTATTCGCCTCGATCATTAACGTCCTATATAATGTACACATATGTCTTCTATTTTGTGGGCAGCTGCTGCTTATTCAACTCCAGTTCCTTTTTATCAAAAACACCCTTTTTTACATAGACAAACACTTTTCACTATAATCTCAAGATCCATCTTCTCAAATATATTTATGTATGTGGGAGATTAATCCTCAATCTAATCAGGTGATTTTCTTATATTAGTTTGAGTAATTTATTTTTCTTTTGTTCATATATACAGTACTACTAGAATGCAAGAATCAATTATTGTTCAAATTTGATTCACATTTTTTAGATTTGGAACTAGCTAGTATTATTTATTGAGCGGAAAAGTACTTGGAACTCCCAATTAGGGCTTCAAATTATACTTTGTATACATGAAAACAAGTGGGGTTAGGATGAATTAATTTAGTAAATTTCATTTTAATTTCGTATATGTGTTGGCTTCATGAATTCATAATCTCCAACTATGAGGAAGTTGCACATTATTCGTACTCTAGATAGTTCCGATGTCGTTGAGATTCGAAATCACGACCTCACTCTACCCTAAAATCTCCAAGGATATATTCGGCATTAAATTCTTGGTTCTGAGAAGTGAAGTTTTCATTCAGTCACTCACTAACTACCGCCAATTCCCTATAGTAATGTATGAAACCTAATATATTCATGTAGCTACTAAAATAAAAATGATTTATGTTATATTTTAATATTGAAGAAACTATTTGGGCAGGTTTGGTTTTAGGAGGGATTTAATTTAATTATCAACCTAGCTAGCTATAATTCATGTTTGATTTTTTGGTATTGCATAATGATCCTCATTATTATCATTAATTTCCTGTCGCTACCCTACATTTAAAGTTGATTCAGAGATATATCCTGTCTGCATCATGTGGTCCAGTGTTCATATATATAAATCATACTCCAAATTCATTCAATATTTCTGCATGTATTTTTATCTTGGAGATTAAATCCTATGTAATCCTCAATTATGGAGATAGGAGCTAGGCGACTTAATCTGTGTCGTTTTTGTTGTTGTTAAGTTAATGTCAAGATCTAGCTAGATAGAAAATGCAAAATTTATTTTCATGATTCAACTTTTCCCCATCTACAGATTTGTGTGTGTGAGTGTGTGAAATATAATACTGTAATCAAAATGCAGTGCTCACAAAGATCGCTTCTACATGAACAGTTAGTGCATGTGGGTTCTTTTTCTTGGTTTCTGAGAGGCAGGCGTCTAAGAATTCTCGACTCGACTTGACTACAAAACCTAAGTGAAATTTAGTGTGAGTTGGTTAATTATGATCTAAGTGTGTGTGTGAGAAAGATTCAACGTGTAGTAAGATTAGATTTTCCAGTCCATTGAAAAGGACTGATCATAAAGCAATAGTACGTATGTATAAATAGTGATTTTTTTGAAATCCTGTGTCGACAAACACTCTCTCTCTCTCTCTCTCTCTCTCTCATAATTATGTATTACTATGAGATTTGAAATTTACCGGAAACGGAGGTTTGGGTGATGATGTGTTTTTTACTATATACTTGGTTCGTCCATAATAACTTAATAAGTGTGGTTCCGAGGAAATGACACGTAGTATTTTAATAGTGAGAGAATGAGTGAGAGTGAGTTAGATAGATGTACTATGAGTGAAGAATGAGATCTATGTTTATTGTGAATTGAAAGTGAGTTAAGTAATTGTCATTTACCGAATGACCACACTTATCGTGAACGCCAAAAAAAAAAAATATGACCACACTTATCGTGGACGGATAAATAATTTGAGTATATACGTCTCTTATTCAAGGTTTTGGTTTTGCAGTGAGAAAAATTATTAAGTGTGGATGAATTAGCAGCTGCAGCTAGCGTTTGCAAATATGGGTTTGAGGTATGTTAAATTATTAATGCAGCTAGCTAGCACGACAGTACTCCACACAGTCGGATTCTAGAATGTCTAATGCCTTGTTCTTTTCTCCCACCATTATATATTTTGTCTTTTCTACCTGCATTTATTATAAATATATATAAACATTAATTAATTTCCAAAGCATATATATAGATATAGTAGTCGACTAACATTTGTGTGTGTTTGGACTGAAGATTTCAACAGTGGATTGGATACACATATATATACATACACCCTATATACATAGGGATAGGGGATGTATATATATACATACTGCACGACTTAAAACAGTTGCACACTGCACACATTATAATATAGGAGTATCAGATACACATCCTCTATATTTATATATTGTTAAATCAAGTTACATAAAGGATCTCCTCATTTTACCTCTTACATAAAATTTACAATATATACTCCTTCCATCCATGATAAGCGTGGTTCAATTTTTTTTTTTTGATCGACCACGATAAGTGTGGTTTTTTTATGAATAGAATCACTCCACTTAAAATGTTACTCTTTTACCCTTTATTTTTTCTTTTTTACTTGTATTCTACTTTTAGGGGTAAATGAATTCATTTTTCACTCACAATACTTCTACTATCCACTTTTACCCACTCTTCGTTTTTTAAAACTTGTGCCACACTCCCTATGGACCACACTTATCCGTGGACGGAGAGAGTATAAAAGATAATTAAATGACTCGACTTTCTTTTCTCAAAAATTTTCAAACTTTATGCATAAAGTTCACTCTCAATCGAAACTAGACTTCCTAATCAACGAAACTTAATTACAACCTCCCCATCCAAACACATCCTAAGACGTTTAATTAGTTTTTGATAAATCTTCGAAGTGTAGTAACTAACTAGTAAGCCAAATCAATTTTATCGAATATCAGAATACATCTGTAGTTGAAACATTTAAACCTTTAGAGCTGTTGATAATTTAATTCTAATAAGTCACTTCAACAACGACATAATCATTTTGGGCCAACGTTCTCATTCAATTCATTGATGTTAAAATCTACCAATTTATAATACTAGTATATTTTCCTATAATTTAGCTCGAAATTTCAATGTTTCTAATACAACATGCATATTACAGCTATTGGCTAGTTTATTTATTATTATTGATATTAATTATTAATATTACTATAATTCTATAATGAGAAGATAGCATATATATAAGTGTGCTTAAGGCGTATTACATCCTTACAGTGACGGATCCAGAAATTTTGTATTGGAGGGACATAAAATAATGTTAAGAATTTTTTTTACTACGGCTAATATAATTGAACCCTACAAGGTCTTTTGCAATCAAAAGCGTCACTACTTGATTTGGCACTATCATCATTTTTTCCGATAACAATTGGTGGTTCTAATGCTTGTTTTTTTAGAAAATTTTTAATAGCTACAAAATAAATTAAAATGTCATACTTTCTAAGTTTCTAGCTACAAAATAATATACAATCTTTTGAAAAAAAATAAAAATCCTAATATATACAGTTCAATCTCTTATTCCTAAAATCAAAGACATATTTTGAAATAGCCATAATGATCATTAAAATATAAATTTTGGCCCACCTTCTTCAAAAATATAAATTTTGGCCATTTTTTTCAATTTGGGACGAAAATACCCTTAATGAAATGCGAAGCGGGTCGGGTTTGACGCGGGCGGGCGCGGGTCGGGTCGGGCGGGTATGAGGCATTTGGTACTTTTGGTACAAATTTAGTCTTATTAGTACAATTATTCTAGTACATCTCGTACGAATTTAGCCTTATTAGTGCCAATTGTTCCAGATTTGGTACAACTGAGACAAATTGTCAAATTAGTTCCACATGTTCCAAGTTAGGATATGGTACTCTTGGGAAGAACATTCCAATTATTTCAAGTTATACTACTCCAATTTTGCGGCTCCGCCTTCGGCTCCGATTATACGGCTCCGCCTTCGCTCCGATTACTAATATAAGGATAACCGTCGGGCAACAATTTAGATTTTTTCGGCTCGCTCCGAGGCCTTCGGCTCCCCTCGCTCGAATCTTGACCAAAGAATAAGCGGCAAACAAAATAACGAAGAGGCAAACAAAAATTTGGAAATTAAAAAAAATTGAAAAAAAAACAGAAAAAAGGAAAAAAATCTGGAAAATTAAAAAAAAAAAACAGAAAAAAAGAAAAAGAAATCTGGAAAATAAGAAAAAAAAATCTGAAAAATAAAAAATAAAACAGAAAAAAAAGAAAAAAATTCTGGAAAATAAGAAAAAAATAGAAAAAGAAAAGAAAAAAAACTGGAAAATAAAAAAAACAGTAAAAAAAGAAAAAAAATTGAAAAGGAAATTAAGTGTCAATAAAATGGATCAAAGAGTGATGGATCACAAATAAAAGAGAGAAAGGGGTATTTAGGTCCTAAGTTCAAAAAAATGGCTATAATTTATATTTATGAAGAGGGTGGGCCATAATTTATATTTCAATACTCATATTGACTATTACATGATATTCTCATCTGATAAACTCAATGGAATCCCTAGTGGCTTAATTGCTTAGAAGTTATGAGTGAATAGATGCCCTGAAAGAATGCAATCCAATTAATTGATATTGCAATATAAACTATATAATCAAACCTGAAAATTGGAATGAAATGAAAATTCCAAGTTGAAGCTTGATGATAAATGAATTTAAGACGTGCACGTATTGAGATTTCAGATATAGAAGTGTGAGTCGAGTGGAATAATGTCTATGAAGTTTATACTTTAAAGTTTATTTATTTTATTATATAATTTAATTAAATACATATAAAAATATATAAATATACGTACCAGGTAAAAAAAATTAAAAAAATTACGGGTAAATGCCCCCGGGGGGGTGCATAGCTCCGTCCTTGCATCCTTACGTATAATAACCGAGACAAATCGCAACACACTTATTCATCGATCAGTAGTAATTCAGCATTCAGCAACCAAAATATATATTCATAATTAATTAACGAACGCATGTCGCATTGACAGCCTTGCCAATTTATTTATTTACTAATAGTAGTTGTGTGTTTATATGCTGAAATAAAAGATACAACCAATTTATTACTTGTGAGAATTTAGTAAGGCAAGGGACGGGGTTTACCCAGTGCACACCGAAGATAGCAACGGGTTCCACAATATCAAAAAAAAAAAAAAAAGAATTTAGTAAGGGTTTCTTCAGAATTATAAGAGACATATAAGGGAAACTTTTTTTTTTCATCTATTTAAATAGAAGTCTATAATAATGGCATAAAGGTTTTTTTTTTAAATATATTTCTTAATTGTACATTTCATATTTATTGCCCCAACAATTATTACTTCAATAAAACAATTAACTAAGCGTCTCAAGAACTTTAATAAATAACAAAGCTGCTCCTAAATTAAGTAGAAATTAAATATATTTGGTAACCTTAAGTATATAAAAAGGAAAGATTAGCATAGTTGTCCCGTGTGTACCAGCGTACTTACGAGTAAATATATTAATTCATTTATTTCACAGAAATATATTTCTAGAAAATACACTAGTCCCCTAGAGATCAAATCTCATCGCTCCCCCTTTCCCCAATTATATATATAAAAAAAAAAAAAAAAAAAAATACTCATGGTAGTACTTATGGAATATTACAGATCGAACTACTACTATATATATATATGGCCAAAAGTAAAATTTCCATCTCTCTCTCTCTCTTGATATAAGTAATGGTTTTTTGATAAGGGTGTGATTAGATACATCCTAAGATCCGAGGCGGACAATAAGCTTTTAGTAATTAGCATGTAATTAGAAATTTAGGAGAAGTGTACTTAGCCATCAAACTACAAACTACTAGCTATATATATATGAGTCCCAAATTCAATTTGATATCCTATATCAGATGGCTAAACTAAAGATTAATTTCCAGATTAATGCTGCATGCCGGTTAGAGATCATATATATATATATATATATATATATATATTTGAAAATTTCCAGGAATAACTAAAGAAAAACAATTAGTACAATGAACTATCAACTCATGTTAATCAGATTTCAGATAATCAACTAATCATATATTACTTCACACACACACTCACACACATTATATATTTATATATGATAAATTCTCTTGCATCGATCAGTAACCGATCAAGTTCATGTTATGAGTGCATTACCTAAAAACAACATGGGTATATATGTACGTCGTAGTCCTCTAATTGCAGGTGATAATATTTTAGTCCTCTAATTACAGGTGATGGTGTTAAAAGAAATGCACCATTTTAGTCGGTGTTTATGTCCTAAGTAATTTCATCGGAAACAGTAATATATACTTTTCTAATGAGGGCCGGATTTCTATCAGTATTGTTTTTGATGAAATATATATATCCACACACAAGCACACAACTAAAAACTTCAATACTTCATTGAGTTTAATTTGTGAAAGTCAAGAAAAACTAGCCACCAATCACTACATTGTAACGTAACTTAAAGCTAAGGGTACTACTTTAGAATAAGTTTTCCACAATTAATTAAGGAGGAAACATGCAGACCAAGATCACCAATTTAATGAAATAACATATAAATGTAAGATTAAATCCCTTGTCTACCTCAACCAATTTATTTATAACAATAGCCATATTTAGTTGTTTACATTATACTAGATATTACTATTAACCAGTGCCGGTTGTTCACTGGAATAACTCAAATTTATTACTAGTAATTGATGTATACAATGTAACATCATTCTATAAAATCTAACTTGTCTAACGCAAACGGGAAACTGATATACAGGAAAAATAGCTAGAAACAAATTAAGACGTCGACCCAAAATTCATATTTTTGGAAGAAAAAGCTTCATCATCCCAGGTAATAATTTTTTGAATTATTTTTGTACTCGTAATTAATAATGTTATAACATCTTCCATCACATTATGTATCTGATCAAGAGTTCATAATCCATCCATTATTTCTTTGATTTTACCAAATTACTATTTCTCATAGTATATATGAACCAAGGAATTTAGTTCATATATAAACCAATCCAAGTGTGAGAATTAGGAACCAATCTAAACTAAATTTACCATTGTGATTGTCCGAAGCTTGAATATATATAGATTTAAGCATGATTTTTTACAAGCATTATTAATTATACAAAAAAACATGAATCTTATTAAGCATGATCATATATATAAGTTTAAGTATGATTATATATTGATTTAAGCATGGTTCTCATGTTCTGACGGAAAGAATAGTTTATATACTAACTTATCTCTATGAATAGTTTATATATATGATCTTGAAAATTACTCTTTATAAATATTCTAATGCTTTATTTCATTTTACTCATTTTGACCAATGCATAGCCACATATAATAAATTTTATTTTCAAAATTAACTTTAATTACATTCATATTCTTGACTCCAAAAATATAAACAAGACAGTAGATTTCCGGCATTTTTAAACACTAAACACACACTTTAATTCACACACAACGTCTATAATGAAAATTGGCAGTCGGTCATGTTCAACATTCAAAAAGTTGTTACAATAATTAGATTTTGACTAAGATTGGAACAATAATTAATAAAATCATATTTATTTAGCCCTACCTCGGTACAGGATTATTACATGCAAATTAATTAACTAGGGATATAGGATTCATCCAAAGAGTCAAATTCCCATAAATATTATACATTGAATAATCTACAAAAGCAGAAATTTAATAAAATAAAGCTTACTACTATTAATCATTGATGAAACAGTGGAAAATCTGGGGCGGTGGCTGAGTAAATAATAGAGTTTGAATTACCTGCCATTGTTGTTGAATTTGAAGGTTGAAAATTTGTGAGTGCATAATTAATTCTGTCATTGCTCAGCAGATCCCAAGTCCCAAGAAATCCCATGAAGTTAGTGTTGGCGTAATCGGAGCTGGAACTCCCAAGAAGCTTCTCGATTGTTCCTTCATCGGACAGCAGGAGAGGGGAATTATAATCATCCGCAGAAACCCTCACTTGATGATGATCACCACCGTCGAAAGACCCTATCTTCTCAAGATCATTCCGACTAGGGCTCGATTTCGATTTGATCGGATCTTGGACGCGCTTCCCCAGCATCTTCTCCTCTGTTCTGCACCTCGCCCTCGCCCTCTCCCTCGACGCTCTCGTGTTAGGTTTGCAGGCCGAGAACTGCTTCTCGAAGCTTCCGCTCCCGTCATCCTCCTCCTCCTCCTCCGTATCTTTCTTCATCTCACAATTCTCCTCAATTCCGGACACAACTTCGCATTCAGACATGAAAGATTCGCTCTTACCATCACTCATCGAGACATTACCATTTCCTCGTGCAGTGCCAACATCCTTTGCTAAATCCTTGATCGCCCTCTTGGATTTGTTGAACAGCCACTCGATAGTTTTGCTGGCTTTGTCGTAACCTAACATATCTTGAAGATCGAAGAATTTCCTCGCGACTTGGAGAGAGAGCCTCATCCTCCTGTCCCTGATCCCCTGGGCGGTGCAAATCTTGCTGTGGCGGTCCTTCTTGCCGGTGCGCTTCCTCGGTGCCGCCGCCACGAGGCTGCGCCTTTTCGCGGGATCTTTCTTGCTGGGCTGGCTGATTTTTTGGGTTATATTATCTGATGCATTCGCAGGTTTCGAGCTCAGGTTCGGAAGGATTTGGTTCAAGGGGAGCAGCTCGTGTTCATCCAAGAAAGGAGAGGGAAAGTTGGAGAAAAATGGGGAACAAGAATCGTCGTGTTTGGAGATGATAGGGTTTTCAATTTGATCGTAAAGCTGAAAAGATGGCTTTTTCAAGGAGGGTTGGAGAGGGATTTCGGTAAAGGGGAACATGTTGATGTTCATGAGAGAGAGAGAGAGAGAGAGAGAGGGGAGGGATGGGAGTGCTACTTACTTCATCTTTGTAGTGATACAAGTTAGGGCAAGAGCGTGGGTAAAGGGTGTGAAAATTAATAATAAAATCTAGAGGATGATGGCAACATAACATAACACACTAGGTAGGGGATGGTGATGGAGGGAAAAGGTAGATGGAGAAGATGGTGGGATCACATCTAATCGCATGTTACACTATATTGTCTTACATCCAAGTTAAGTGAAAAAGTAATTAATATACTGATTAATTATGTGTGAGCATGTTTGTTTAGTGGTAATATTGTTAATGTATGAGACCAAAAGATCACATGTTCAAGTCCACCGTAGCGTACGTAGTGTTTAAATTTAATGTTATAATTAAATAAAATAAAATAAAGATTGATTATATCAAAATTGTGCTAAGGATATTCATCTCACCCTTGTTTTGTTTTTTTTTTCTTTTTCTTTTTTCTGCATGGAGCATGTAAACCCTCTTTTATTTACACAAAATATATAGTTAGGGTTCCCCTTTCCATCTTATGGAATGCAATCTAATAAATTCTTACATATTTGTTAATAAAACATAAAGGATTATTGTTGGATTATAGCAGTTTTAAGGAAAAAAACTTAAATTATGGTATTAACTTTTTAAATATATCAATTCTAGCACTTCAAGTTTTTTTTACCCTTCATTATTAAATATAATATTTTTATTTATCTCACATCACTCCCTTCTCCCCTCTTTCTTCCTCCCATGTTTTTTCTAGTTTCTTTTCTCTCTCCCCTTTTCTCCTTCATTTTTCTCTCCATATTTTCTCATCTCATGGAATAATAACACTTTCCCACTACCGCAAATCTCTTATCATCGTCTTTCTCCTTCAAGAATGCCTACGGGCTACGACGGTGTTCTTCTTCAAAGTCATTGTGACCGATTCTCCTGCCTATTTGTCGTCGCCGTCAACGTCTTCTTTCCAGGGAATAATTTACATATTAAAATGGAACTTGCATTTTTTTCATGCGAATTCCCATAAATTTTCATCCGAATTAGAATTAGATATGAAAATGTATAAATTATGATGTGATTTCACAATACTTTTTACGTTATTTCCCATTATTTTTCATGTGAATTCTCAATATTTTACATGTGAATTCGAATCAGAAATGAAATCACACAAATCATAATGTGATTTCACATTTTTTTTCATGTGAATTTCCGTCCTTTTTCATGCGATTTTTCCCGTTTTCTTCCACGTGACCAGAGGGATGACCAATGGAAGACGACGATTAGGACCTCTTGGTTGAATCGTAAAAAATGATGAAGATGAACCAAGAAGGCAGTGGTTACATAAAGAATTTGCAGCTGTGTTTGCAATTCGTGTTCCAATTTTTTAGTGTTGTCGGGTAACTCGCGATGGGGAAGAAGGTCGAGATCGTTGTTGGAGACTTCGTCGGCGTTGCCATGGTCTGCAAAATATGCATACGTCGGAATAGGGCTTGTGGGTGTGGCATCAACTTGTGCAGGCGGCGGAATAGGGCTTGTGGGATGTCCGGAATAGGGCTTGTGGGTGTGACATCAATTTGAGGAAATGAGAGAGATAGAGGAAGGAAGAGAGAGGGAATACCTGTGCTGCTGTGCAGACGGCGGAATAGGGCTTGTGGTGGCATCAATTTGAGGAAATGAGAGAGAGATAGAGGGAGGGGAGGGAGAGAGAGGGAATACCGTGTAGTTAGGAGAGAGAATCAGAAAGATAAAATCTTTCAAAATTTGGGAATATGCACGAAAAAATCAATAAAGGGTACAAAAGTCTTAGATTGTTATTATTTGATACTTTTAAAATTTACTGTTATAATTGATATTTTTATCCTAAGATTTCTGCATTCTTCCCTAAAACATAAATCCGAGAAAAGGAGTTTAATTTATATTTCATGTTGAGATGCATATCAAGATGTCTCGCAGTGTTTGGAGAAACTATAGCATGCGCTACTTTATATTGGTTAAAGTATGCCCCCTTATAAGCCGATATTGTAAGGAAAATAAGGGTCAATTAAGATAATGAATGAAAGATTAATGGGACTACAAATTTGCACGATTTCTCTCTCATGTGATTCCAATTCCTTATAGACTTCCTCTGACTATTTCATCAAATTAATCTTTCGTTTCCGAATTCTTTTAGTTTGTCTTTCTTTTTATGCATTGTTCATCCGATTAATTTTGCAGATGCAGGATATGGATTTTTTACGAACGATTTCAATAAAATGGCGCACCTGATTTTATGGCATCTTCCAAAGGGGAAGGAACTAGGATAGAATCAAAGAATTGATTTTTTTTTCCCCTAAATAAAAGAGTTGGATCATATGGTTGCTTAATCCTAAATCTAATATATTATTATATTAATTTTCTTATATCACAGAAAGTGATGAGCATCCAAGGCCTCGATAGATTACAGGTGGTGTGTCTCGCTAACGGTAGGCTCGATAGATCTAAGATTTTAATCCAGATAAATTGGAAAACCATCTTATACAATTCTATATAGTAATTTATCTCTTGATAATAATTCTTGTATATCCAAGCATTATGTATTTTATTGAAGTTCAATTTACATTAGTATGTTATGTTTTTCAATTACTATATTTCACTTTGAGAGTTTCTCTTATTCAACTATGAGAGAGAGAGAGAGAAGTTCAATTCTTGATGATCTATATTGTGATGTGATAAACTCACATGGGAGCAGGTGAAGTGAAGATAGGGAGACCTGTACCTAGATGAAAGAAGAAGACTGATTTTTAGGTTAGGTGCTTTAATTCAAATTACATTTATATTTTCTCAACATATTCCAGCAAAAACACATTTTTTCTCGTTTAATTTTATGCAAAAGTTGGTAATTTGACCACTCTAAATTGATCAACGCAAACCTCGTCCAGTATTTGGTAGTTTTTATTACTGAATGATCGGACTCGGATCGAGTAAAATCTTTACTTGTATCAAATTAATGCAAATTTTTTTTTTTCAATTTATGTAATTTGAAGCAGCGCAACTATATAAAAATACAATAATTTTATCCAAACACATTGTGACCGGTCACACGCATGATAAAAGGAAAGTTAATTACAAAAATAAAAATAATTACATTTCTCTCTAGGGTTTAGATTCCCCAATTAGGATATATTTCATTTTTTTCAAAACCTATATTACTTTTTTTAACTAGTGTGACTGGCCACAGTGTGTTCAAATAACACTACCGAATAATAATAATAATAATAATCTAATTTGAAGGAATAAGTTGTTTGATAATATCTAATCAAATTTTAGTGAAGGCAAAATAAACTTAGGTGTGTTTACTCTGGTTTTAATTTATCATTAGAAAATGATGGAAAAGAAAAAGTATGAAAAAATTAGCATATTTGAGAGCCAACGGGCCTACAAAGGACCGTGTTTTTTCACTTTTTGGCAAAAAAAAAAAAATCTTTTTTCGACGAGCTCTGAGAAAAAGGACCACAACTTTTTTATTTTGGCTTTTCTACACCTATTTTCGGCCCGAAGTCAATTACATGGGCTTTTTGGCACGTGATGTGAACGTGATCAGACACCTGGATCGTAGCGCCCATGTGTACACGTCAAATAAGCTAATTTTGCCACGTCATTGTCCTTTCTTTTTTGTGTAAGTAATTTATTCCTTTTAATGTTAAACGCACGCCTTTACTTTAAAAAAAATTACATATATCTTGTACACGTACAAATCTAATATATCATAAATGTCTTAAACCAAATAAGATGTATATACAAATAAATGATTAAATGAGCAAGAATATCAACTCTTCATTATATATGGCTACTATATTCGTACATGTAATTGTTTTACACATTAAAAAAAAAACTGAAATATTATGTGACAAACTCTAAGTACACAATAATCCCTGATTTTCATATGCTGAAATATTAAATAATAATTTACCCACTAATAAATTAATAATACAAAAATTGTTGCGAAAGAGGGATTAAATTACTTAGGCTTTAAGTAGTTGTAATCTTCACAACAACAAGTGTCATAACTTCACAGAATCGAAGCAACGCTAGAATAGAAATTGGGGGTGAATACGTGTTTCTTTCTTTATAGAGGTAGAAATTGTCTTATTCTAAAACTTATATAAAATAATTTTTGAATGAGTATTTCAGCAAAAAAAATCAATAAATTTGAATAGTTTAATCATTTGTTTGCGTACCTATTTGATTTAAGACATTTGTGATATATTGAATTTGTAAGTGTACAAGATATATGTATATATTTTTCAAGTAAAGGCGTGCATTTAACATAAAAAGGAATAAATTACGTCGGCACTATGGTCCATGATCACGTGCTAAAAATCTCATGTAACTAACTTCGGGCCGAAAATAGGTCTAGAAATGCGGGAAAAAAAATTGAGGTCCTGTTTCTCATGCCCCGTCGAAAACGGTTATCTTAGACAAAAAAGTGAAAAGATATGGTCCTTATAAGCATGTTGGCTCGCATATTTCATCCTTCTTTTTTAACATTGTTAACTATAGGATGAAAAAGAAAATTATGACATGATCTCTCCACCCTCTCCTTATTTTTAAGCCTTTTGTCAATTGAAAAATATTATCACACTCATCTCTTATATTAATATTTTTCACAATAGAAGTGAAAATGATGGAAAATAGTTGTTCGAGAAGATTATCCATTCTGTCCCTAAGAAAATTAAACAAATCGTCAAGTGTAAAAAAGTGAATGGTAAAAATATGGTATAAAAATATGTTAATCGACGCAAAACATTATAAACTTGATTAAATGACTTTGTAAATTTTACACTAATTAAACTTTTTCCAAAAATACCATACATGAACTTCCGTTTATATATATGGGGAGAGTAAAAAAACAACAAACACGTTGTAATATCAATGCGCTTCAAAGGTATACCGACTACATGTTCATACGATATCGAGAAAAAAAATCATGACATTATTGTAAAAACTAAACAAATTCTACACAACCTGCATTATCATATCATTTGAATTTTATGCATGGTAAACTACCTTACTAGAGATTAATACCCTCGATTTAATTATTATTGTAAAACTGTATATATGTATATAGGGAGGAGATCATATGTAAATCCATTTTCCCGTAAGACATGAGAAGCGATATGGACCATTGATCTTTGTAGATCTACGGTTGAGATTGATCGATGCATTATAATTGAACACGGAATACATTATCATAACAATGCATTGTAGTAATCCAAAAATGCATTATTATGATGATGCATTGTAATAATATTCAAAATGCATTATTTTAATATATAAAATGCATTATTTTATTTTTTACGGGAAAAGTGTTTTACACATGAACCAACCCATATATATATATATATATATATATATATATATATATAGGAAGAGGATCATGTGATAATACTATCTTATGTGAGAAATGAGAATGAATCTGGACCCTTGATTTTTATTGATCAATGGCTCAGATTTAACGATGCATTATGTTGTAGTAATTTATGCATTACAATGTTTATGCATTAGGTTTATGCAGTTTATACATTAGAGTGTATATGCATTACATTTCCGCAATATATGCATTACTAATATAATGAAAATTCATTAAAATGTATCATTCTCAGATTCTCATATATAATCCATTCTCACCAAATCCCTACCTATATATATATATATATATATATATATATATATATATATATATATATATATATATAGGATTAAGATCATATAAGAATGACCCGTATCCGAAAAAATGAGAATTAATCTCAGTCACTCATCCGGTGGATCTCACTAAGAGGGGCGGTACATCCGGACGAATCCAATTTTTTTTTTTAAATAAAGTTGGGCGCAGCATCTTATGTCAACGTATGGTGGATCTCATTGTAAAGTGTGGTGCATCTACCACATTGTGGTTCATGAGATGCACCACTACGTGTACTGATATGCACGTGACAGTGTAATCACATGCATCATTAGGTGTAAGGAAATGCATTATGCTTTATGAAAATATCTTTTGGTTTGCCGCTTCTTCTTTGGTCAAGATTCAAGCGAGGGGAGCCGAAGGCTTCGGAGCGAGCCGAAAAATCCAAATTATTGTCCTACGATTATCCTTATATTAGTAATCGGAGCGAAGGCGGAGCTGAGAATAAAATCTTTAAAAAAAATCTGAAAAACAAAAAACTGAAAAAAAAATCGGGCATGCACCACAATGTGTAACCAGATGCACCACACAGTGTATCTAAATGCACCGTGTTTTAAGAAAAAAATCGCCCAAAAAAAAATAGTGTGTGACCTTCACGTGCCCGCCCTTTTTTTGAGATGTGTGGTACAGATTTATTCTTATTTCTCACTTTAAGGGTCATTTTCACCATAACTCATAACTATAATATATATATATATATAGGGTGTGGATCTGGTAGAAACTCATTTTTATATGAAAACCGTAGGAACCAGCATAAATATCACTTACGTGATATACAAAATATATTACGGTAATGCACAAATTACACCAACTTAATACACAAATTATTCAACACACTTTTAATGCACAAACAACAATAATTTAATGCATCAATTAATCTAGACTGTAGATTAAAAACAGATTAACGATCCAAATTAATTCCTAATTCCTATTTAAGAATAAGTTCCTATATATATATATATGTGTGTGTGTGTGTTAGTTTAGACATATAGGTTGGTGTCCCCAAAGACTAAAAGACATAGGGGGCTATTGGTAGGACAATTATTTGAAGCAGTATTTAAAACTTGCTTTATTTCCATTGAAGGCTATGTTTCTTTGACTGTATGACTATATGTCTTTTTCAGTTCTAAAGTTTATCTGAAACCCTATCTCTCCCTCTCCTTCTTTTCACTCCATCCACCACTTGCTAATTCACTAATTCAATTCGCCATCTCTCTCTCACTCTCTCAAGCGTCCAGATAAAGTTGAAGTTGCAGTTATGTTTGTCCAAACAAAGATTTCAAGTTGGAATCTCATCAATATTTAGATCTTACCAAAAAAATTGTAATATAATTTATTTATTATACTCAGTTTACAAATTATTGTACACAAGTTGCACAATTTGGATAGCTGCTACTAATGACATTGTCATAAGAAAATAAAATAAAGTTTGAGAAAGTATTGTGGATATAAAACATTTGTGAAAATCTAATTTGTGATTTTTCGTAACAAGTTTACTTTCTATTATATTAGGCACGGTACTCTCTTTCATTTATAATTGCAATTTTCCTATATATATATACCTATATATATATTACATTCCTATTTAATTAATTGATTCGGTTAATTTTACGGTACAATAATTAATATTGAATAATCACAATATTCACTAATAATAAAATGATCAAGAATTTATTGGCTAGGGCTTAAAACTTCAAGCTAGCTACGTGCATATAAGTACCAAATTTTCTTGTTTCATATTTAATGATTCAATAATTTAAGGCTCACTAGCTCTTGTCAACCAATCGTGCTTTATTTACTACTATAGTCATATCCCGTGGCTTAAGTATATATAACAGCTTAAATGCAATCATGAATTAGATTTAAAAAAAAATCTCAGTATGCGAAAATAATGATTTCTCTCATAATGGTCGACTTTCAATTACTGCCATGGTATAAGCAAGCATGAAGAATCTTTACTGCATTGACTCGATGTTGGCTGAATTTATCCTTCTCAAAGAATTTTCAAAGTCGCAATCTGAAAAAGAAAGGGCCTCCCTACCATATCTAGCAAATATTCGACTTACACCTTTCAAAAGTTATATATAATCCCCAAAAATTTAATTCCTGTTATTGAATATGTATGAAACCAAGCTTAAGAGCAAGTTTGATCTCCAATTTGAATCATCTAACTCTAAAGCGTGAGTCTTTTTGTAGGCTCTCCGAAGTTTATTAATTTGGGCCCGATTATAACAATAACAAATAATAATTTAATATGCAATTCATATACATGATGCGCATTTACCAATTATTTGTCTCTTGCTCCTTTATTTTCAGAGAACCCATTCTAAATTGAGCTCAAGTTGGAAAAGAGTCGAGTTTGATTTGACACAACTCTGTCAAATTTTAGCAGTCCTACTTCGACCCAAATTGCGACAACTACAATGCCCTATTATTGCGCAACATTATTAACCTTATACCCCTTCCATCCAAAAAAAAATTATCGTTATATTTCCATTTTGAAAATTGTAGTTTTTTCATTTAAGAAAAAGACCTTACATACTCTTTACTTGTCTAATTTCATTCTATTTCAATATTTATATAAAAATCAATCTCTAACCCACAACTTCATTACTCCACTCAAAATATCTACCTATTTCTCAATACAAAAGGTCAAGGGTATAATAGTCCACCCTACACATCTACCTAATTTTTCTTAAAACTCGCACCACAATCTAAAAACTAAAATTATCATGGACGGAGGGAGTACATGTAGTTTCTAAAATAAATTATGTGGTTGATAGAATAACACATCCGATCCTACACATGCAAGTATTTACTTAATTTTATGAAAGCATTAAGAAAATGAAGTTACATCAGGTATCCTTAATTAATTAGTTTTGGTTCGTTTACATTATGCAATCAAATTGGCCGTCGTGGTTAATAGTGTATGTTTGATAAGAATTAATTATAGAGAATGCAGTTAAATTCTCTACGTAAGATTGAATCTCATTTTATATAAAGAAAATCTATACTTCGACCTACATATTGTAATTGATCCCAACTACTGTATCCAAAATTTCTACAGAACTAATTTTACTAAATCCAGATTGATCATATATCTCGCGCGAGTTTAATTTCATCATGTTGTATTTAGGTTAACATTTAATGTTCAGTCTCTTTCGAACCCTTATCATGCCGATTCAATCACAATATGCGGGGCCAAAATATATTGATTATATATATATATATATATATATATATATATATATATGGCCTCAAAATTGGGCGTAGAAAATAAACATAAATTTCTCTAAATAAAAAACCAATTAATAGACAACATATAAAAATGAAAGAAATGGTGTATGATCAGTACTACAGATTTACAGTACACACGTGTGTATAAGTGGGAAGAAGAAGTCCACATGGTTTGATGAATGATAGAAACAACACAAGACAACATTTATGGGCATAACACAACCAACAATACATACATGTTTTGACACCTCACCTATCGATGTAGAACTTGGACCACAAAAAGAAATTTAAAATGCCTTCATCTTGTTTTTGTTTTAATTCATAAAAACAAGAAAGAAATAGAATATGAGTCGTATACTAGCTAAAATATATATCTATATTGAAAATTAGGATATTAGGTACATATCTATATATTGATATTTCAAACACAAAGTATGCATATAGACCATATTACATCATAATTCATATACGCATATGAATACCAAACGAACTCTAAGTCTATTGCATTTGATTTTTCAAATGCAATTTTATCTCTTAGAATAGAGTTTATCCGGTGTACATATGGTTGCGTGTTATCTCGACATAGAGAAGTAATTACCTTCATGAAAATGGCAATAAATTTTTGAGCTATTTGCAAATATTTTTACCCAGTTATCATTGTGTACGACCCTTTAATTGGCAAAAGATTAGGTTTCGTTTCTTAAAAAAACGAAAGGTTTTCAAAACATAAATAGATGTTTAATGAGATTTTAAATTACTATAAAGTTTATGTATTCTTTACTCGAAAAATGTCCTTGATCTTTATTAGGATCTCTGCGACTTTCATTATCTTGATCTATTTTCAAGTTTTTTAAAATACAAATTTTAAACATCACTAACTTGTAAAATATTTCAATAATAACCCAACCTTTTGATTTATAGCCAAAGAGCAAACAAAAAAAATTGAGTGACATCCAAAATTAGTGAAATTTTTAATTATGAGACCATAAATAAAATAAAATTGTGTGCATACAGATTTTACGAGAGAGAAGCCTTTAATTTAAGAGCAACTTTTGATATAGCCATATTGAGTAATGAAACTCAAATTTTAGTTCACCCTCTTCAAAAACACAAATTTCAGCTATTTTTTTTTTGAGACAAAAATACTCTTAATGAAGTGCGCGCGGGTCGGGTCAGGGCGCGAGTGGGTCGGATTCGGGTACAAGGAGTCGGACACTTTGGCACTAATATGGTCATTAGTGCTAAAGTACCATTAATTTTTTTTTTGTGCTTTTTGTTGGCACTTTCGGCACTAATATGATCATTAGTGTCAAAGTACCAAATTACTTTTTTTTGTGCTTTATGTTGGCACTTTTGGCACTGTGGCGCTCCACCACCCGGGCTTATGCGGATCGGCGGGCCGCTACGGGGTTGGTGTGAAACCGTAAAGACTTAACTTATAAATAACTTGATATAAATATAAATGATAATGGAAAAGTTGATTATGATAATGAGTAGAAATCAAAGAAGTTGAGGTGGGTGATCAATATTCAAAACAACATTGCCCTAGCTTAACATAACTGGGGTTGATGTATGAGGACACTGGGTCCGCATTGCGGAAGCGTTCGAAAATACAACTATCAAACAAGAGATAGTTGAGACCAAAATGAGGTAACAAGTTTAAGTGATCAAACGAGAGTATAAAAGAGTCACTTAAATCAACAAAAGACATAAAGAAAGCCATTGATGACGACCCACAAGGTCGTCACCCAACATTCGCTTGACGATACCGACATCACCTCCTCAACCTCCACGTCGTTCAACCTGCATTAGGGAAAACAATGCACGGGGCTGAGTACAAAAGCACTCAGTGGTTCTGTGCCCTTCTTTGAAACATATTTATAAGGATATTGCATGATTCAATACTTATGGAAATGACAACTTTAGTAAAAACATCATTCACATAAGCAAAACGATTTAAAATTTCAACACAAGTACGCGCGTACCAAACTTCTCACATTCTTGGGTTACCTTTCCAGTTCAAATAGAGGGGAGCCACTCCCTCTATCCGAACCGTCATAACTTCTTGCGCAGTACCTTGGCTTGATCAAAGCTCAAGGCCAATCGTATTTTTGAGATGTTCCAACTTGGTAAACCATAACATTTAAACATGCATATCAAGTAAAAAGCTTTTGGGCTTAATAACCCGAAATGTTACCTCGTGGGAATATAACTCACACTTGAAAAATAGGATAACCCACCTTGATTCGGATTCACTCGAATAGTCCTCAAAACTTATGAGTTGCTTGGTCCTACAAGAATTGTCTTAACACTTAGGATCACAAACATATAATGTCTAAAGTCTTAGTATCCTAGGTCAAGCTTATTCCCTTTTTATAACATGTATCAAGCTTGAGGCTTCGCCTCAAGGTTATATTCCATATGTGAATGATGTATGTCATGCATGTCATGTTACATGAGTCTCATAGATTTCTTATGCATATGTTCATAACATGTCATATTGATGTATGTATACTTAAATAAGCACACACCTCATGTCACAAGATCATACTTTAAAACATGTAAGACATTCATACTTGACTATTGAATTCATAACAATTACTCCATTGACTTAGGTCATTTTAATTAATTAAGAATTAATTAATTACTTAAGGACATATAATTAATTAATAAAGAATTAATTAATTAATTAATTAAAGCATATAATTAATTAATTTAAAGACATATAATTAATAATTAATTATTAAATAATACTTCAATAATAAATAACTAATTAATTAATTAATTTTAAAATTATTTATTTATTTATTTAAAAATAATAATTAAATAATAAATAATAAACAATTAATTATACATAAATAATAACAACTTGGCATGACATTTAATCACATATACTTGTGGACTAAGAGTCCATATCACACATAAACAAATTAATAAACTAATCAAATAAGGGCCAAGCCCAATTCATTTGATTAATTCAGATTAGTCTAGCCCAACCACCTAAAGCATAATACCCCATTTCAATTAAACCAGCCCAATATTCTTAAGCACATTCGGACATTACAATATATAGCCCACTTAAAAAAAATATTAGCACATATGCCCCAATCAACATAGTGGACTTAATAACATATTTTAATCATATAGGCTCAACATATTATTTTTATTATTTGACATATATAATTAGTTCATACTATAATCCATGTATCCCAATGATCTATTTAAGTCCATTAGATCAATTAGAGTCCAACACAATTAATAATTAATAAGTAGGTTAATTTAGCTTAGCATAAGCCCGTTTAATCACTTGTTAAATCATCTAACCTTATCTTATCATATGACATGTAATATACATCATAATTATCCAATTTATGCATGCAAAACGAAATCATATGATAAAATCACATAAGCTGTATTTTTTGGTAGTTTTCTCTTGAGGTACTTAAGAAAGAAAAATACGGGAAAATATCAAATGGACTTCAGCGGACTTGAAATTTTTACTGAACACTCCCAACATATCATATACTTCCCATAACTTTTCACATCTCAGAAATATTAATTTTATATAGGAGGAATCAAGTCAAACTCAAAGTTGAGTGAATCTGTTTGAAATTGAAGTTGCTGAAAAATAGGTTAAATTGCATTTCTCTTTGAGACTTACTCGTTTGGTCAAAAATCATGTTTAATATCAATATAAAAACTTTAAGAAGTCTATTTTCTTCTCAAAAAAGCCGAGTTCGATTATATTAAGTGACAAAGGAGCTATGACTCAAAATATTTTACTGCACAGTATTAACACTCATACAGTAGCAGTTTTAGACATGCCTCTACCAAAAATTACTCTTTCGATGAATAATTTTAATTTTTGGATATGATTGCCTTAACATGCTCACAAACAACATATAAAAATTTGAAACATGAAGTTGAAGTTTAACCTATAGAACCACGCAGATTAAATCAGGACAGTTTAGGATTTTGCATATAAACCTTATAACATCGACATTTCCAATGAAACTTAACCAAATCGACACATGACCACCCCTACAGCCCTAAACATGTTCATAATATTGATAGTAGCATATAAACAAGAAGACCTAAATCATGACTTTGCTAGAACACTAACAATTAACATATTTCCAAGTAAAACATGCATCAAGAACACAAGAGTAACGACTAACAAGAGTAACGACTAACAATATCATACACAATTCGACACCATTAACATCATTAAACATATTCTTAGGCATAATCCATCATCTATTCATATAGTAAACGCACCACAACCATCACAAACCTTTTTAAGCATAAATAACCTAATCTACACACATTAAGATGCTTCTGGAAATTGTAGCACGTAGTTGTTCACCGTAAAATCATTTTAAAATCGAGTTTTCATCCTATGATAGTGAACTTTATCATTTTAAAATCTACAAGAAGTCTAGATCACACTCCATTAAGCCATGTTATCGTGCTCTTAATTGTTTTCAAGTTATTACGACATCTTTTCTACTTAGTCAGTTTTTGACAGATCCTGCACAAGTTATAAACTCGAGTAATTTGACTTACTTATACTCAAAACTAGAGGCTGATTTTCATTTAAATTATATACAACAATCAAGGCTTTCAATAGCAAGTGGATTCATCGATTTTCAATTTATAGATTGTGAGATATCAACCTTTGATTCACATACAAGTACAGCATTCATGCTGTCAATTAGCATATTCTTATAGGAATGAACACAACTTAGTTTAAACACATATAACATCATCTTTACTCATATGAACGTGATTAAATATGGTTTGGGGCAGAAATATATTATACTAATCAAGTTTTCATTGCCTTGTTCATACAAAACGAAAATAAAGAGAGTCAAACCATTGTACCTCCTTCTTTTTCGATTTTCCTCTACCCTCTCTTTCGATTTCAGCCCCTTTTTCTCGTTTCCCAACTCCTCCCTCTCTTCCTCACTGGATTTCCGTCGCCTCCTCTACTCCGGTGGCGGCTAGGCGGTGGTGAAGTGGTGGTGGTATTTGAGGGTTAGGATTTCTTGGATTGTTGTATGAATAAAGGTGGTGATAAAGGGATAGAGTTGCAGATTCTTATTGAGGGGAGAAGACAATGAATTGAATACGTAGGTTATTAGAATGATTACTCCTATTTCTCATTCACCGGGCAGGAAGGAATAGAATTTTCTAAAGAAGGAAAAGAGATAGATTTTGTCTGCAGAGAGAAGATTTCTATCACTCACGCGTGATCTCCCGTATCTTTTCTTTTCTTCTTCTAATTATTTTCTGTCTTATTCCCTTTTCCTCAATCCCTAATTAGTTAATTATTATCTATTTTATTAATCCTCACACAATTAGGCCTGGCAATTTTTGACACGACATGATAATCCGACACGAATCTGCTCAAAATTAATGGGTTAGTGTCGAGTCTTATTAGATACAGGTCGTTATTGTATAACCCGTTAAGGACACAAAATTATCGGATCGGATTCGTGTCGGATTCATATAACCTGATAAGATTTACTTTATTATTTTTTTATAATAATTATTAATTATATTTTCTAGGGTTTTAGGCTACTCTAGTATAAATACCCTCTCATATTGTCATACCCTGTTTCCGGAGGCGCGAAAAACGATAATAAACCATCCAATAACTCAACTCACATAGGGATTCATGCTCGGCAAATAAGGTAAATATTGACTGAAAGCAATAACTAATATAAACATGCTTTCATATCACAATTCAACATCAACGAGCATAGATAATTAACATAAGTATATCCAAAAAGGAATAAGTTTTGTCAAGTTCAAATCATTCGAAAGTTAAGGAAAAACGGTAAATTATTTCGAGCACATTGCTCTTGAATCCAACAGAATATTAGAGTATTATCATAAACGTATCAAAAGAAAGTATCATGCAGCGGAGACATCGACTCGTTCCCAACAACTACATGTATGGAGACATGCAATTGCTAGCTTAGACTTTCGACTCAAAAAGAAACACACATCCAAGTCGTCCTCGCCATCCACATCCTGCTAACCTGCACGTTTAGAAATACATGCAGGGCTGAGTACGTACTCAGTGAACACATTGCCAAAAATATTTTAAAAACTTGCTCGTAGAGCTATATAATTGAACTTGTCTTGCCATAGCATCACAAGCATTAATAAATTTTAAAACGTTTTACTTTTGAATGCAAAATCATTTTATTTTCTAAATGGACTGCGCAATCAAAACTATATTATTCAATACAGGTATGAATCATCTACCACATCATCTTTGTGCCGAGAAGTAGGCCTCCTTCTCAAACATTGTGACCGGCTAAATCAAAGTAAAGCTCACAGTCACCTCAGATAACTCAAATACCACACGTGGAATCCTGTCACAGGACAATAATAATAACTCAAGCAGATGATAAAACATACCAACTCAATTAATATGGCAAGTCAATTGATTTAAAACTCATATAATCATACTTCAATAAATAATAGCATTCATCAGTTTTTCGATTTAGAAAAGCCCACCTGGCTTCCGAAGAACTAGACAAGGCGGCTTACTCTTTTGTATCCTTGCTACTTTTTCGTCCCGCTTGGTCCTTCACAAATAACATCATATAAGGACGAGACTATTATCTCGAAAAATGTAAAGTATGTTTTGGACTCGGCTGAAGGACTTCTACTTGACTTGGGTCTTTTCTATATTGTTTTAACTTTTCTACGTCGACATCTTCTCTCGATTTCCTCGTTCTCGGGTTACAAACTTTACTCGGTTACTAGATAGAACTTCGACTCACATTTCGTTTCTAGGAATTATATGACTTTAGTACTTCCCGCTAAACGAGAGAATACTATCCTTCTTGATTAGGCTACTCGAGTTCTCAATTCATAGTTCTTAACTATCGTCATCAAAATTCCTTCACGTTATAAACGAGCATCTACAACAGATAAGCAAATTATTTTGTAACGAAACGAAATAAAAATATTTCACTTAAGCACATAAGTTCAATCAAGCATAATAGACTCAAACATGATTGATATTTCAAAAACATTCAACAAATATCTCGACTTTATTTTAGAAAAGGTTAACATCGGGAAAATATTGGAAATAATCTCATCGACTTTTGACAAGTCAAATAATAAGAATTTTTTGAATTTAAAACTCAAACATCTATTTAATATTTTCGACTCAAAATACGACGTTATTTTTCAAAACACGAACATATACTCCTATAAACTCTCGTCTCAATAATTTATCTTTCAATAATATATACTTATTCTTTTCTTAATTAAACTTTTTGTTTTCTTTATTCAATAAAAATTTCGACTTCTATTTAAAAATTCGACGCTCGATAACTTCGTCATCTTATCTCGGATTTAAAAGATTTGAAAAGCGAACTTGTTCATTTCTACTCACACATCATCAATAAATTAATTCTAACTCAACATCATCAAGAAATGAACATTTAAGCATTCAAAATTCATTAAACTCGATTTTCACATTTTGATAAACAACATTTACTCGACTTCAACTCATGACTTTCTTTTACTCAACTTACTTCTTCATAGCATCTCTTAATCATTCAAGCATACTTGGAAATATCACATAAGTCTCAAAGCTTATATCAAACAACTTCTTAGCTTATAAGAAAAATGTTTCATTAATTTGTTTATTTCAACTTTTATTATTTTTATTCTAAAAAAAATTCTTTGATTAAGTTTATAATCAAAACGAGTAGACGAACTCGATCTCGAATAAATTATTCCTTAAGTTCTCATACTCAACTTCTAAAATATTTTTCTCCTTAAAAGAGAATTTATCTCCTTTTATTTTAATTCCTTTTTATTTCTCAACTAATATTATTATCTCTCTTTTTAATAACTAATATTAAACTTATACATTTTCTTCTCTAATGATTTATATCCTTAACAAAGAATGTTTTTCTTTGTTTTACTCAATTCATATCACTTTAATAAATTATTTATTTATCCTCTTTTTATTTTATTTTAAATTTTATTTTTCGATTTTTTTATTAATTAATTTATTTATTTTATAATTAATTTAATTCATCTTCAAATCTTCATGTTTTTCACCAAAAACACCAAGAACACACACTTACATCTTCATATTTTCACCAGGAACACACACTTACATCTCCATACTCATTTCCTTCGATTTTCAAGCATATATATATCTAAAATTTTATTTTTCTTCATCTCCTAAATTTTCATTCAACATCTAAAACTCATATCTCATTATAAACACATCTATTATCATTAACATCATCAAAATCATCATAAACAATAAAAATCACAATTCTCCCATACACACATACATCGATTTTCTTCGAGAAAATTAGCAAGATAATTCAAATCCTTCACTCAATCATATTTTCATGCTCATATATACTCATAAACATAATCAAATCATCAAACAACTGTTCAACCTAATTAACCTTAGTTGCACGCAATTAAACGTGGGCGTAGTAGATTAAGTAAGATAACCCGAATATCGTCAATCACATCCACCTTAGCTTTGTCGATCTCTACGCCCCTTTTTGAAACAATATGCCCTAAGACATTACACCTACACACCATAAAGTGACTCTTTTCCCAACTAAGAGTCAACCCACTTTTGACACATTCAATTTTACTCAAACAATCAGAGAAGGATGATCTGAAAATAGAAAAATCATCCATGAAAATTTCAACAAAATCACCAATCATCTCAGAAAATATAGACATCATATAGCGCTGAAATGTACCTGGTGCATTGCAAAGTTCGAACGGCATCCGTTTGCATGCATAGGTCCCGAATGGGCAAGTGAAAGCAGTCTTTACTTGATCCTCGGGTGCAATGGCAATCTGATAATATTCCGATAATCCATTGAGGAAGCAATAGTATTCATGGCCAGCCAATCTGTCAAGCATCTAATCAATAAACGGCAGAGGAAAATGATCTATCTTAGTGACCGCATTGAGCTTCCTGTAGTCGATGCACATCCGCCATCCAGTGATTGGTCTAGTAGGCACCAGCTCGTCCTTATCGTTCAAAACCACTGTGATACCCCCTTTCTTCGATACCACATGTACAGGACTAAGCCATTCATTATCAGCAATGGAAAAAATGATCCCTTCTCCCAATAGTTTGAAAATCTCCTTCCGCCCAACCTCTATAAGTACGAGGTTTAATCTCCTTTGGTCGTCCCTCTTTGGAGTGGCTCCTTCCTTAAGATTGATCCGATGCATACAAGTAGTCGGGCTAATCCCCCTAATGTCTGACAAACACCACCCATAGGCTGCTTTAAACTTTGTAAGCAGCTCAACCAATGCCTCTTCTTCTTCTGCATTGAGCTCGGAGGAGATTATGACTGGTTTTCTTTTTCCTTTTTCGAGGAAAACATACTTCAAATTAGCTGGCAGCTCCTTGAGTTCCATAATAGAATTCAATTAACGTAAAGTGAAATAAAAGAACTTACAAACTTGAATTAAAAGTAAACCTGAAATTGCAATCGAATCTATGGTGTTGATGTTCTTCAATACGGAATAAAATTACTAACTCTCAAAGCAATAAACTTAGAACTAGCTAAAAAGTGTTTTAGATGCTCAAAAACTAGGTAAAAATCGCCCAAAAGGAGAAGAGAGGCGGAAGGGAATAAATAAACCCTTTTTATAGCAATTCCCGGAATTCACGCCGCCATGGGCCAAGTGATCGCTTAGAGGGCTGAGCGATCGCTTGGCCACCCTCGGTCCAACAACGCACCTGGCCAAGCGATCGCCTAAAGGCTGAGCGATCGCTTGGCCTCCGTCTCTGTTGGATAAAATGCCATGCCAAGCGATCGCCTATAGGGTCAAGCGATCGCTTGGCCCTTCTTTCTGTTGTCTCTTCTCGCCTCACCAAGCGAGCGCCTCTTGCTCCGAGCGATCGCTTGGGTAGACTACACGATCAAACTCTTCTTAACTTCAACTCCTGCTCGTCTCAAATTCTTATTCTCCCTTTCTTGATCTAAATACCTACAACTCAACAACAAACAACCAAAATCCACACAACACTTGGTCTAAGAGATTAGTACAATTTCCATAACAAAATATAATCATTTTACAATAAAACCAATGAAAATGTACTACCTAGACTAGGCAAATCACAACCAAATGAAGGTGAAACACCCCTCCACGCACAAAACCTTGCTTGTCCTCAAGCAAATCTTATTTCTAATCAAAATGAAAAAGTAATAAATTGAACTAAACAGTTCATACTCCAATAGGCTCTCAATTTCAAAACAGATTTATCATTCATCAACCAAATATAACCATCACAAAATAATGAGTTGCCCTTCACACAAGAACTCAATCAACTTAACATTCAACTGCAAGATCTAGGTGAGAAAACTTGAACAACAAAAAATATCGCAAATTCAAGTCATTTCTTAAATTATAGATATTAAGTGAATTCCGGGCAATATTCACTAGGTTTACTCATGGAGAATTCCGGCCGCCTAATGTAGTTTCCCATACCCATTTCTCGTATAATATATTCAACATTGAACAGACAAGAAAGAGGGTAGAGCCTTTCAAATCACAACAATTTCAATCAAAGGCATCACATAAAGTTCTCAAGTTAAGTCGGGTTATATGGCCAATATTTATGAGGTGTGAACATTTAGAGATCATCTAAAGTATTCTCATGTGGTTTCCCATGCTCATGGTTCTCAAAAGAGCAGAAGCCTCCCAACTTAACTTAACGAAATAAACAATTAACAGCGCATTACTCGGGATACAATTCTTAAAATAAAGATTTTCTCACCCTTCACCCACACTCAAATATCAAGATTCAATCATCCAAGCATGAAATGCCCCACAATTGGAATGCAACAACCATATCAGTCAAATCATGACAAAATACCCCGATCAATCAAACAAATGGAAGCATGAACTATAAACTTCAATTCCTACTTCCGCAATTCAATTGTGAAACAAAATAAATCAAGGACAAACAAGCTAGACCATCAAGAAAACACATCTCCCCCCTTACGAGAAAAATGAACAATGTCCCCATTGTCACAACACAAGCAAAAGGAACAGAGAAAGGGTGATAGAAAAACACAAATCAGATAAAATGGACGAGATAACCGTAGTCACAACTTCAAGCATCCTACACAAAGCACGAAAACAAGCACAACCAAAGCACAAATAACAAACAATAAAACAAAACAGTAAAACAGCACCACAGATCAAAAAGAAGGAAAAAGTAACATACGCATCAACAGTGAAGCTCACTATTGATCAGGTGGTGGCTGAGAAGGACCGCCAGGCGGAAAGTGCCAACTAGCAAATTGCCTCTCGAAGGTGTCCATACGCTGTGTCTAAGCTGCATTCTACTGCTGCTGCTCCTCCCAATGTTGGGCATTAAGAGTCCACTGTTGAGCCTGCTCGGTCCAATACTGATTAGTAGCAGCGTGAAACTGAGAAACCCCTTGCCAATGCTGCTCAGCCAAAACCCAACGCTGATCATTGGCAACCCAACGTTGCTCATTCTCCATCCAACGTTGCTCAATGCGCTATAAATACTCGGTTTGAGTGTGCAATTGGTCGCCGTAAGTAACAATACTTTGTTGTAGTTGGCCTAACTAAGCCCCTAAGTCAGTCCAGAAAGCAGCGGAATCATTCTGAAAACCACCGAAATCAAAAGAGGCGGACCCAGATGGTTGAGAAGAACTCGATGGTTGGAAAGGCCTAACAATCTATGGATGGCCTTGCTCTTGTTGCCCCCAGTCCTATCTTCATTTTGACAATCTGCATCAGGTGGAGCAACAGTGCTAGCAAGCTGATTAGCACGATACCGTTTAACCACAGCACGTTCCTCAAAAGGAACAAAAGAATTCTGATCTTGCGCAAGAAAACCATGCTTGAGCTTAGTGTAGCCCAAATACTTAACATCCACTTCATAATATGGGCAATGAGGATAATTACCTTGGAAAAGATTAAATTCAAGAGCTAAGGCGGTGGCTAGCTGAGGAAAAGCAGCCGCAGCAGAGGACTTTATCTTGATGTTTTGCAAAGCAGCATAAATAAATTGAGCTGGGCAAACCGGTACTGTCCGTGTTGCACAATCTAGGAGAAAAAGCTCCGTGGTGTGCACCTTAATAGAATCTTCCCGACCAATAACATTATTCACAAGAAATTTGTGTAATATGCACAATGTCGGCCGACGAATGAAACCATAAGAAATGCCCCCACTCTTCCAATTGTCCAAACCAGTTAAATTCCTCCACGCAGTAGAAACATCAAAATCCTGAGGCACAGCCATCACTCCACCCTCCATTCTAAACCCAAACACCTGATACATAGTAGGCCCAGCATAAAAAGAGATACCTTGAAGGTCATCTTCAAACGTCATAGTAGCAATAAACTCAAAGCATAAAGGCATATAATAGTCCCATTCCGAATGAGCATACTTATATGATCCCAACACCTTAGGTACTCATCTAATTCGCCCACAACACCAAATTTACCAATTTCTTCCCAATCAATGTAATGAGCAGTAGGTTGACGTTTATAAAAAAAAAAACGAGAGTAAATTTGATCTTCCTCGAGCGTATAAATCAGAAAAGAGGCGCCATAGGTGGCATGGAGATCCTCTGGTTGCTCCGGCGGCTCCGAAGACTCGTCGGTGCGCTTTGCCTCCTTAGCTCTACCCATTTGTCAAGGGCAAAACAACAGAACCGAGGACTTAGACGGCAGAATGGCCTAAGCGAGCACTCAGGGAGGGAGGCGAACGCTCGGCCGGCTAAATGAACCGGGGCAAACACGTCGGAATGGAAGGCGATCGCTTGGCCGGCAGTAAGGCCAGAGCGAACGCGTGGATGCGAGAGGCGATCGCGTGGCCGGAGCTGGTATGGCTGGAGCGCTCTCGTAGGTGCCGGAGCGAACACGTAACGAGGGTGGTGATGTTTAAGTGATGGAGAGAACTGGCTGCGCGACGCTTTAGTGAGGTGGGTGGTGGGGAATTAGGGAGAATGAGAAAGTGGTGGTGGTGGAAAGGAGGTGGGTGACGGAAATATTGAAAGAGAAGGAGGGTGGTAGGTGGCGGTTTCGAAAGAGATATCATACTTTGAATAAAATGAACTAAACTCTTTCTCCTTCAAAGCTTGATCGATGGTGAGAGAGGAAAGAGAGCTTCAAGGTTGGCTTAGATTTTCATGGAGGAAACCTTGTAATTTTCATCTCTAGTCCTCAAAGAAAATAAACAAGAATTAATCACCTCTCTTAGGGCAAAGGTGCCGAAAATTTAAAGAGAAGAGAGGGAGGTGATTTTGATCTTAAAATGATCACAACTTGAAGAATAATATTACCTTCTTGGAGTTAGGTTGAAGGTCGAAGATGATGATGATCTTAGAACTTAGAGCTTCAAGCTTCCATGGAGTTTTATGTATCTTATATATATATATATATATATATATATATATATATATAGGGTTGGGATCTGGTGAGAATTGATCTTATGTGAGAACGTGAGAATGATAGATTTTAATGCATTTTTATCATATTGGTAATGCATATATTGTAGAAATAAAATGCACGCACATTCTAATGTATAAATTGTAGTAACTAAATGCATAAACATTGTTATGCATAAATTAGTATAACATAATGCATTGTTAAATCTCAGCTATTGATCAACAAAAATCAAGGGTCCAGATTTATTCTCATTTCTCATTTAAAAATCCATTCTCACATGATCCTCTTCCTATATATATATATGTGTGTGTGTGTGTGTGTGTGTGTGTGTGTGTGATACGGTGGAGAGGGAGAGAAGGGAGGAAGAAGAGAGAGAGATACTTCTTCTCCTTCTTTCTCACGGTAAAGAGAGAGATGAGAGAGAGGGAGTGTTGCTTATCCTTTGCTAGAGAGAGAGTTGAAATGATGAAATGAATATAATGATGAAAATGAATTAGCTAAGAAAGAATCTAATTAGGGAGAGAGAGAAGAGGCATGTCGGTAGAGGGAGAGAGTGAGAGAAAGAAAAATAATTTCTTACTTTAACTGGTAAAAATTTCCCTGGAAGAAAAAGTTTTCCTGTAGAAAATATCCCTATTTTTCCGTTAACTCTCGAAACGTCTAAAAACTCTCCTTGTCTCGTTCCCGACATCAGAAACACCTCTACTTCATCTCATATCTCACGAAATAATTCAAGGAATTTAAATATCAAATTTTTAAATTAAAATTCCAAAGAACGAAGAAAACTTAAAAATCGCTCGGTCAGTTAAACCATTAAGAAATAAATTTTTAGAACTCTCTCATATGATCTCGGAAAAAAATTTAATATATCTCAAAGGTCTTAGAATTAATTCTACATTCAAAAGACACTAATTAAACTAAATTCGGAGTCCGTCGGTGAATAGTGATTTCTCGGTTTATCGTCACTATTCATCAAAAAGTGAAAGTTCTCAGAATTCTCCGAAATTCATACTCATGCTCAATCTCATATAATAAAGCTTAATCAATGCATCACATACTCGATTCGAATAATCGAAACAAGAAAAATCACATCAAAGCACATAAAGGCATTTTAGTCATTTTTCAAGAAAAATCTCTTTTCTTGAAAAATTTTATCACTCAAGACACGTTATTTAAACATATAAACGCAGTTAATACGCACTCAAAGACTTATAAAAGTCCGGAGTATTACACATATTTAGGTGACATTAATCGTGTCGTGTCGTATCGTGTCGTGTCAACATGATATAAATCGTGTAATTATCGTGTTCGTATCGTATACAGAGGTGCATATTTCGGATCGGATTCGTATCGTGTCGAGCAAATCCTTAACAGAACGTGTTCAGATTTAGCCTTAACAGGTCGAATCGTTAGCAGGTCGACCCAATAACGATCCGACACGCACGATTTGCCAGACCTATACACAATTATCCTAAACACACGCTACACGGCACATACTAAACGCATGCACATCATATATCACACGCCCACACACTTATACATGTAATATATAATATATAATATTATATTTTAATGTTTCCTTTATAAGGTATTTCTCCTTTCATTCCATAAAATGATATTTATTAGTCGGATCGAAGTTTCGATCGAGCATACTTATAAGATTATTTATTCCGGTCTTAACGAGCCTAATATTGCCTTATATAATAAGAATAAAAAGGACAATTAAGAAAGTATTTCATGTTGACATTTATCAATCTATTATTCCATAAAATAATTTTTTGTAATTAATCGAAATATCACGTAAGCTATAGAATAGCAATAAAAATTCATATAATAGAGATGCTCGTGCTTATGCCATGCATATAACATCTAATTTTTTTATGATTTAGAAATTTAATATTGATCGAGAATAAGTGACCATTCTATTATTTTAATTATTTCCATTCTTATTCTATTCTATTTAATTAATGAAATCAAAAATTTTAAGCCCGAAATTTTGGGGTTCTACAGGCACTGATATGGTCATTAGTGTCAAAATACCAAATTACTTATTTTTCTTTGTGCTTTCTGTTGACACTTTTGGTACTAATATTGTCATTAGTGCCAAAGTAATAGGGGTGCTTATTCAGTTAACCGGCGGTTACCCGACCCAAAATTTTGGTTACCCGAAACCGAATTAGACAAATAATGCTACCTGTAACACAACCCGAGGTAGTTTGCTGGTTACCCGTTAACCGGACGGTTAGCCGGGTAACTGAATTAACCGTAAAATATCCGACTACATACAGTAACCGGTTAGTTGGATAACCGACCAGGTAATTACCCGACTAACCGAGCAAAATAACCGAAATTAAAAAAAATGATATAGTGCCTTTGTTTCATGAATCATTCACCCAGTCACCCTACCTGTTTTGAACTTAAAAAATATAGTTCAATATCAATTTTTTTAATAATTGACCAATTAACCCCTTTTTAATAATTTCTAGTTTCTAAACACTGAATTGGATTACACTATTCCTTTCAATAAAAAATATGATTACATTATTATGTGGCGTCATATACATATATATATAATTTAAATAATGACAAAATTGATGAATATACGCTTATAAAATGAAATATAAAAATAAAAATGCTTTTAAAACATTTAAGTTATGCATGACTAAATAATAAATCTTTAATTATGTATCGATCATCGTATATAATCGATATATAATATAATGAGCATCTAGAGTGACCACTACTGACATATAGTCCACATTAAGTTTTCATTTTCTTTTACTTATTATTATTATTATTATTATTATTATTATTATTATTATTATTCCTTATACTTTTGCCGCACTTTCCCTTCACAATATATATATATATATGTATATGCACTTTTTTGAAGTCCCATTTCTTCGAAATGCCAGGGTTGTCGAACTGTTTTCAGAGATAAGGAATTAAAATCATGAAACGTCATGACTTTAGAATTAGAACAAGGAACGGAAAAAAAAAAGTATAGAAGTGGATTCTTACGATTGATGTGCGACGTATATATATATATATATATCGATATGATTACATACGTACATGCATTGCTTAATTTGCTTATGCACTTTTAATTGATGAATATACGCTTATAAAGTGAAATATAAATAATTTAATTAAGATTTTATTAATGTCTTATTAATAATTAATAAGTATATATATATATATATATATATATATATATATATCTTTAAATTAAGTGCAAAATTGATCGGTTATGGGTACCCGATCGGGTATCAGTTATTAACTGATAACCGAAGATGTGTAGAGAGGGTACCCGACCGGGTATCGGTTATTTGTATTTTTGAAGAGGGTGAGCTAAATATTGGGTTTGTTTGCTCATTGTGGTTATATGAGTATAGGGTTGTAAACGAATTGAATCAAAGCGAATAATGGTGTATTAGATTCAGATTCGTGATATTATTCACATATTCGAATCAGTATTCGAATCGACTTCGAATAGATTTTTTTATTCGTATTCAATTCGGAATGATATTCGCGAGTATTCGATTTGAATCGAATATTTGGTTCACTTTTTAAGTTTATTATAAACATACTTTTCAAATATTCGATTCGAAATTTTATAGTAAAATTTTTACACTATTCGATTCGCAATTTTGAAAATAAATTTCTTAAATAATATTTCACCTAACAAACAATTAAACATTCAATTTAATAATAAATGTTATATCCAATACACTTGCCTAATAAGCACTCAATAATGTATAAATGTTTCATTGTTTGAGAAACAGGTTTTTATTTTTGTTTTATTTTAGCTTTTAGTTTAATTTTTAAATATAATTTGTATATGATATATATACATATATATATATATTACATGCTCCCTCCGTCCATGAAATGGTTGTCACTTTTGCTATTCCAATCACTTTTATTGAGGGATCCTTACTCCACTTATAACAATACTCACTATAATTCACTACTACTTACCATTTTCTTAAAAACGTGACGTCCACAATGTGACAACCATTTCGTGGACGGAGGGAGTATATTATAACAAATCGAATAGTTTTAAATATCGAATCGAATACCATAATTCTGAATTCGTATTTACTAACTAACCGAATAAAAAAAGGTATTCGTATGCGTATTCGAATCATAAATTTTTCGAATTCGAATATTAAAAATCCAAATCGAATAGCGAACCGAGCCAAAATTATTCGATTCATATACAACCCTATATGAGTATATATTATCAATATATTACTAAAAGGAAAATGATTCTTTCTTTGAAAAAAATCTTGTGTGGCACCTCTGTTAATCCATCATTCATATTTATCTAAATTCTCAAAAATTTTGAATTTTTAAATATTAAATAATAGATTTTAAATATTTACTAAAATCTTGTGTCCCACATCGGTTGTTCAATGAAACTTCACCTATTGAAAAGTCTATAAATATCTAGAATCAATATATCTTTTCTCATCTTTTGCACCACCAGTTTTATTTCGTCAATTTATTTATTAGTCGGCTGAATAAAAAAATATATTTTTATAATTTAATTAATTTAATTTAATTTGCCCAATTTATTAGTTGACCGAATAAATAGTTTCAAAATAATTTGGCTAATTTACTGAATTAAAATTTGAAATAGTTTGATAAATTTTTATTTAATTTGATAAAAAATACTCCATCCGACCCACTGAAATTGTCATGTTATTGTTCGGCACAGAGATTAAGAATAAGAGTAAAAAGAAAGAAAGTGGGTAGGTCCTATCACTTTTGAAGGAGTTTGAAGTGTTAAAATTTTCTTTATTTAGAATATGACAATATGAGTGGGTCGGAGGGAGTAGTTAATTTTAATTTGGACCAGTTCTCAACCGACGAGTACCTCAACTCGGTATGTAGTTGGATTTCCAACTTTGCATAATTAGCGAATATTACTATACATTTAAGGACGAGAACAAATATTACAATCAATTTTATTTTATTTTTTGTTAAATTTTGTGTCAATAAAAATTTTAAATTGATTTTATAAATTATGCAGTAAATCAAAACCGTGGTCAGCGGGCCAATTTCCCCGCAAAAGTGGCTGTAGACGGGTCAATTTTTAACCGACGGGTACTTCAACTCGGAAAATTTTTCATTTATGCATTTTTCCACTTATTTTCGAAAATCTAGAATCATCTGGTTTCTAATTTTGCATAATCTATAATTGTAAGTAACAAATACTCCCTCCGCCCATTAATTGTGTACCCAGTTGGTGCTTGCACGGAGCTTAAGAAAAGCTGATAAAGTGGAGTTGGTGGGATAAAGTTGTTTTTGAGGGGTATAGTTGATAGATGTAGTTAGTTTGTTAATTTTTGATTAACAAAAGTAGGAGAGAGAGTGCAAGTGTATGGGGAAAGGACATTTACTGCCATGGCATTTTATTGAAGAAAATGTGTCGATTTTTTTTTGTTTCGTGTATTTGCACGACTAACCTTCAATGCATTTGCAAGATTTATTTTTGCACACTGTTTTTATAAAGTCATTTTGTTGATTTAAATTTTTTCGAGATACTTTAAGGAATAAAAACTGGAATTCAGCAAATTAAAAAAAAAATAAGAACAACAGAATTTAAAGAAAGGAGAGGGAAACACAGATTTTGTGGCGCCAAGAATAGAACTTTCATTAATGATAAAGTGACTTCAAGTACATTGATTTGATCAAATTACAATGGAGCGTTGAACCTAACCTACCTCACAAAACCTCCATAAATACATCCATTCAATGCATTTTTCAGATTCACAACCACCTAAAATTACAAATACAGCAGAAAAAATGGTCCAGCCTAAAAGAAAGGACCTCACAACTGATGAGCAAAATTCTATAGCACAGTGGCTGCTAACAAGAAGCATCAATGGAAAACTGCATTATGGAGTGAAGAAACAGGCGGCAGATAATTTCCAAGTGTGTTTGAAGACAGTTTGAAAGATCTGGTCTATGGCAGCAACCCAGCAACTTCAAGGTCTTCCTGTCAACATAAAAAGCAAGAAGATGGGTGCAGTGCATAAGAAAACTAAACCATTTGATGAAGAGAAAGTAAAAGCTCTGTCAGTTCACTTGAGGACATCATACAGGGTTATGGCTGAGAATTTGCAGGTCAGTAAGAGTTTATGTCACAACTGGAAAAAGGATCAGAAAGTGAAAGCACACACCAATGTTGTTAAGCCATTTCTGTCACCCCAAAATATGATATGCAGACTCAACTGGAGCATTAGTCAGTTAGGAAACATCATTGAGAATGGCAAAATCAAGTTTCAGGCAATGCAGCATACAGTGCATATTGATGAGAAATGGTTTTATCTCACCAAATGTTCAAATAGGTACTATCTTGCAGTGGGGGAGAAAAAACCACACAGGATGCTTCAGTCTAAGTCTCACATCCTCAAAATCATGTTCAGTTGTGCAATAGCTAGGCCAATCATAGATACAGAGGGTACAGTGATCTCAGATGGGAAACTAGGCATATTTCCATTCATCACAGAGGAGCCTGCTCAAAGATGTTCAAAAAACAGACCCAAAGGAACAATAGAACTGAAACCTATGCAATCAGTTATAAGAGAAGTTGCAAAAAAACAACTCCTGACTGAGGTAAGATCACAAAGGAACACACTTATTGCATCAGCAAGACACCATTGCATCATTTGCATAAATCAGCAACACACCAACCACCAACTGAACTGTAATTGAGCCTCCTAAACTAGGTTTAAACAAACCTAGTGGTGGCTTCAATTACAGTTTGCTAAGTCACAAGTATAGCATCTGCACTTATCATTTAGGAGAGGCAGGTAAGAACAAAGTCAACACACATATTGAATCAGCAACACACCATTGCATCATTTGCATACTTAACATATCAATTTGTCACAGCTTGTTCCATCAATAAAATCCAACTAGCCAGACTCTCTAGGCAAAGAGATTTGGATACAGCAAGATAATGCTAAACCACACATCACAGATAGTGATCCAGACTTTCAAGCAATTGCACACACAGATGGATTCCATCTCCATCTCATCAACCAACCACCCAATAGTCCAGACACAAATATAAATGACTTGGGCTTTTTTAGGAGCATTCAAACCCTCAAAGATCAGAAACCACATAGAACAGTGAATGAATTGATGGAAAGTGTGATGGAAGCTTATCAGAATTACCCACCCTGGAAGATAAACAAGATTTTCCTCCAACTACAGCTGTGCTATCAAGAAATAATGAAGGTGAAAGGCAACAATGACTACCCCCTGCCTCATATGGGAAAGGACCATCTGATCAAGGAAGGGTTGTTACCAGACAATATTGAAGTTGACATACAGCTTGTGAGAGACAGCTTGGCACATTTAAATCTATCTGGCATGGGGGAAGACAAATTCTACAATCTAGATGCATTAACAGAGGCATTGGAGCATGTGGGTATGGAAGACTGAAGAAATGGAATGCTTTGCAGGTGTTTTGAGCTGGTTTACAGGGACAAACATGTTGTGATTTTTGTTTTTTGGTAATGTTTGGAATGTAAACTAAACTAGGAAGCTGCAATGTATGGAATGTAATGTAAACACCAAAGTATCTGACCATATATAAGTAACAATTAAATCAGCAACACACCAATGCAGCAGTGGAAACTGTAATTGAGCCTCCTAAACTAGGTTTAAAGAAACCTAGTGGTGGCTTCAATTACAGTTTGCACATCACCAACCACAAGTATAGTATCTGTACTCATCATTTAAAAGAGGCAGGCAATAACACAGGGTCACACACATTGCATCAGCAACACACCATTGCATCATTTGCAAGTAAATAGGCCACAAGCATAGTATTTGTACTCATCATTTAAAAGAGGCAGGCAATAACACAGGGTCACACACATTGCATCAGCAACACACCATTGCATCATTTGCAAGTAAATAGGCCACAAGCATAGTATCTGTAGTCATCATTTAAAAGAGGCAGGCAATAACACAGGGTCACACACATTGCATCAACAACACACCATTGCATCATTTGCAAGTAAATAGGCCACAAGCATAACATCAGTTCATCATAACTCATTGAATCGGTTCATCATCATAAAAACACTGAAGGCATCACCAGCCATAACTCACCAAACTAGCCAACATAAGGAAGAAAAAACCTGAGTAATATCAGAATCAGTGTCTGAATCCCCCTCGTAGTTGACTTTATTTTGGCAGTGGAGTTGATATGGATCCAAAGTCATGTTCGACTTGGATTGTGGATCCTTAGATTCACCATTACCCACGAGAGGATTCTCCGATTCACCTACAACAATATAAATGAAAACAATTCATAAGTAGTAATTCAAACATAAATGACGGGAATTACATTAAAAGCACATATTTACCTATTTTTTCATTTTCCGGCACGATTTCTGACTAGGGCATAGCCGGATCAATGGGAATCGGAGAGGGTTCCCACCCAGGTGGAACCCAAATATCGTCGACAGAAACCAGGGAATTGGAGGGTGGGGGTGGTACCCAACCTGGGGGAATCCAAAGATCCATCTCAGGATCATACCTTCAACCTCCCTTCATCGATGGATGTGGCGTCGGAGAGAGCGAGAGACAGAGAGAGAGCGAGAGAAGCAGATCGATGGATGTGGCGTCGGAGAGAGAGAGAGAGCGAGAGAAGCAGATCGATGGATTACAAGACGCGACAGCGCCGCGGCGGGTTCAGTGAGAGGGAGAACTAGGGTTTCGAGAAATTGGGGAATGAAAGAGAGAGAGATGAACAGATACAAGAGTTAGAGAGAAATGAAAGGGAGAGAGAAAGAGAGATTTCACAGATGGGTTTTGGGCTTTGTTTTTACTCGTTTTGGGTTGGGTAATTACAGTTAGTTGGGTTGGGTTAATTAGTGTTTTAGATTAATGGATTTAATTGGGAGGGTTTGGGTTAATTGGGGTAAAGGGTAGAAAATATGCTAAAAAGGTAAGGGTAAATGGGTACTTTTCACCAACTGGGTACAGAATTAATGGACACTTGAAATGGGGCAAGTGGGTACAGAATTAATGGACGGAGGGAGTATTTTACTATACAGTTTAAGTATGAGAATGAATAATATAATCAATTTTTTATTTTATTAAATTTTGGGTATATATAAATTCTAAATGAGTTTCATCAATTACGCACTTATAAATCAAAGCCATAGACAACGGGCCGGTTCCGGATCGGAATCGTAGCGGTTGACGGGTCAATTCCCAACTGACGGGTATTTCTATAAGAATTTTTTTTTTTTTAGAAAAAATTACAGATGACTGATTTTTTAATCGGGTTTGAAACAAGCATGTGTATATAAATTTCAAACAAGTTTGAATAACTTTGAACATACCGTCTCAAATTGTTTGATTAATCATTTTTGTTGGAAAACGTTTGAATGTGTAGGAAAAGTTTTGTCCACGGGCTAATTCTAATCCAAAATTGTGCGCATTGAGGGACCGATTCAGTACCAACGGGGCAACTTTTATTGTTTTATAATTTACGGAGACAATTAGATATCTGTTATAAAAAAAACACCTCAATTCTCATACAAAATCAACACGAGACAATTTCTTTGAGAAGTAAATAGTTTTTGTCTCACAATTTTGAAAAGAAGTAAGGCTTTCAAAATAATCTATAAAGATAATAAGTGTGAATTAAATTTGAATTTTTAATGGTATTACTACAAAAAATAAAAAATAATTAACGAACAATATATTTCTTATACTGTATTAATTTTATTAAATAATAATTTCCCCTTAATTTTCGACGGGCTACAAACTAGTTTAATTGAATCTCAAACATACAAGCTATAAAATGAAAAATACAGATTTACTAATAAATTACGTATAACTGTATTTTAATTACCTGATGCTGTGATTTTTTCTCGGAAATAAGATCTAACTATTTGTGAACTCACATCTAATAAATTCAGCGGTTTTAGATGTGACGTGATATAGTACTGCGCTTACATACTCCATAGGGATTTGAAAAGTCGAAAGTTGGTGCCAAGAATATTAATTTTTCGACATCATAAAAAAACAGTACATTAATAATTAATAACTAATACTTTGAAGTTAAAATGTTATTAATATTAACTTGATAATTAGCGATATTCCTGTTTAGTGGGTAAGTGGGTTCTTTCATGCTAAATAGAGCAATGAACCAATTTGGATAATAATTTGGGCGCACTTATCCAATTTGGCCCACCCAAATATCTAAAGGGTTGCAAAGAAAAGTTTGGGCTAAAATCCTTGTATGATATGCCCAATCAGGCCCAATTATGAAAATTGATTATATAATAACGATAACCCCCAAAAATTCATTTATTTATGGACTTACGGTTTTGTATGTATTCGTTATAATATTTAGGAATATTTTTTTGGAATGAGATATAGGGTTTATGTTAAGTTGTAAACCAAAGTATCATTTATACTATTGACAAAATCTTACTAATTTTTTTTGTCGTAGAGATTTTGTATTCCTTATGTTATCCCGCATATTTTGTTGTCACAATTGATACTCGTTGATCAGATAAATTTCGTATTTTTTTTTATTTGAATTGATTAAATATCATATATAATGATCAATAAATTTAATGCTGTCACTCGATTCTTAAAACCGCAACCGCAACCGCTTTTGATTGTCAATGTTTGTTTAATTTAATCGCCGAAAACCATAACAAAAATTCCAAAATTCTGTCGTTAACTTGTTCCAAGAATTAATCATTAATATCTAGTGTTGTCTGAGCTTGGTCACATTATTGAACCAGCAAGACGACTTTAGGGAAGGCATGAATTGAAAAAGATACAAAAACAGCATGTTTTGTGCCATTATTAAAAGCAAAGAAGTCTTTACTTTTAACTTTCACATTTGTTTCGAAACACTTAAATTAGTTTTGTCCCTCTCTTTTTAACTCCACTTAAACAGTCGAATTTATGTCGTTAATACATTTTAAACTTTGAAACTACTCGAGTCTTAATTAATTGATTGAGTAGACGATCACAAAATTGAAAGAAAAAAGATATTGTTAATTAAATTCTAATCAATTTTTTTTAGGGTAGTGATAATGGGATATAATGTCCTAGTCTTAATTGGTTTTTTTCACCCATAAAATTTAAAACCCGGTTTTAATCGAACCGGTTCCATAATTTCCGGTTTTTAGTTTTTTATTTTCTCTAATTTAACCTTATATAATTGTGGAATGTTTAATTATTAAAATAATCTTAATTCGGTATATATTTTTAGGCTTCAAATTAGCAGATCAGATAACATTCCCAACTTGTAAATCCCGTTCCACACATACATTTATGGAATTCAATATGAAAATTATTGTATAACATATTACTTCAAATCTGGCCATGAATTTCATCTTTTTGTTGAGGGACAGTGTCACGGTGGAGTGTTGTGGTTAGAATTTTTGGGTAGGAGTTTTGGTTGGGGTGGTGTTGGAGTCTATGGAAAATATGTTGCAAATTAAGTAAGAGTTTTAAATTAAAATGAATGAATGGATAAGCATTTGCAGAAAACGTGAAATTCTAATTTAGGCCAAAAATTTTATGGTTGCACTTGCGGTTTGGAGAATAATAATCACATATTTTAAAAAAGAGAATAATAATAAACAAAAAACACGAAATTACATAAATTTTTGACCATTAGGACTCAATTTTGTATAGTATATCTTCCCAACATATAGAAGGATCACTAAAAAATAGCAAATTATTAATTAAAATATTATTTTCATACAAATATTGTACTTCTATAAATGGATGTGATTGAGATTATTATGGATTTAATTGAAATTAATTATGGAATATGTAGATTTGATTGATTTTGAGAATTTTATTCCTTAATTAGTGCTAAGGATAATAGGGTAATTTATGAAATTAAATTAAATTAATTATTTAATTCAAAAAATTATAAAATATGTTATTTGACTAATTTACCCCAATTATGTCTAGAACTTTAAGTCTTACAGTCATTTTCCTTTTTTTTTAATCGTGTTCTGCATAGTCACCTGAGTAAATATTGGACTTTTCTAGATATGGACTATTTTTTCTTTTTTTTTTGGGTTAATTTGACTTTATTTTTAGAGTACTTTGATTTATTCGAAATAAAGTACTAATAAAGAAATTGGATTACTATTTTATGAGTTATATATATATATATATATATATATATATATATATATATATATATATATAGGGGAAGGGTCATATGTAAATCCTACTTCCCGTAAGAAATAAGAAGCAATCCTATCCATTCTTTTTTTGTGATCAATGGTTAGTATTTTTTACAATATTTAATTATTTTTTCGGTTTTTTTAATTAAGGAAGGGGGTATATATGTCATTTTTTTAAAAAGAAGTTGTACGGTTTCTTATTAGTTTTTTTCTTTCAATTTTGACGGTTTTGTTTTGTGAAGAAAGTTAGAATCTGTTAATTTAGATTTCGTATTCTTTCCTTTTAATTCTTGCACAATCGATGTCTTCAATTGCCGCAATGACTGAAGGTTGTTCCCAAAAAATATTATATCTTCAATGACTTGCTGCAATTTTTTCATTGTTTTTTTTTTGTGCGGGCTATTTTTTTTTTTTTTCGTTGTTCATATTACTTTCACATCAATTTGAATAAAGCAAAAAAATATCATATGCACTACCATATGCAATTAGAGAAATTAATGAGAATGATATTCCTATGCTCCTCCAATTTAAGAAATCATGTGAGAAAAGGCTGTGGATTATCGTGGGTCGATGTCTTCTAGAATTTTGAAGAATGCGCAATATCAATGAAAATGATTAAAATTGAAGTTTTGAATGTGAGATTTTATCATGTTTTTTACTGGGAATTTGTCAAATACTGAAAGATGACCATAAGTTTTTGTATTTCTTTACATTTGTGTATTTTCGCTGGTATGTAAAGCTGATTAATACATTAATATTACTGATATTTGCTAAATTGTAATTTAATTTTGAAGTTATATTTAAGAGTAATCTCGATAGTTGACATCCATTTAGATGCAGACATCCTATTATTTCTCTTCCAGTGCATCGTTTGTATTTCTTTGATGTTATTGTATTTTTTTTTTAATTTTCATCTAAAATTTCAGTGTTGTAATATTTTGTCTTTGTTGTAGATCAAGAAAGTGAATATGATGATATTATGGAGCTTTCAAACGACTTGATTGTACCAGATTGTTCTGTTGAAGATAAACCTTATGTTGAACGGAAATTTGTATCGCTGGAAGAAGGTGTTAAGTTTTATCGTAGATATGTTGCGTCTTGTGGTTTTGATACACGTCTTGGGACATTGTCAAAAGCTAGAGATGGAACGATTTTGTCAAGATACGTGTTATGTAATCGTGAGGGTGTGAAAAATGTTGATTCTAGAGATTTGCATAATATTTTTGACTTCAGTGAGACTAAAAGACGTAGGCTATCTACAAGAACATCATGCACCGCTAGAGTTATTATTCAGTTTAATGATGTTCATGGGTTTGTTGTCAAATCTTTCAATGAGGCACACAATCATAATCTTGTTTCTGATAGTTATAGGCATTTCATGAAGTATAATAGGAGTTTGGATCATGTGCATCAGAGTTTCCTTATGAATTGCTCTAGAGCGAATATAGGCCCAATGCGATCATTTCGTTTATTTAAGGAGTTGGTTGGTGGGTATGATAAGGTTGGATGTAGTATTGTGGACTTTAAGAATTTTTCCCGAGATCTTCATGCGCACGCCGATGGTGTTGATGCTCAGATTATGTTGAATAAGTTAAAGGATAAGCGTGAGTTGTGTCCGGGTTTCACTTATGATTATTGTGTTGATGCATATGACAAATTGAAATGTCTGTTTTGGGCTGATGCTGCTGCCATAAAGAAGTATGGGTTTTTTGGTGATATAGTATCTTTCGACGCTACATACTCGACTAACAAGTACGTATTTGTAATTTTAGTTCTATAAATTCTTTTAATGCATCGTATTGTTATTTGTATAACACTGTTTTTTTTTTGTATAATGCATATTTTACATTATAAATTAATATATGTGTAACGCATTTTTAGTACTAATATATAACATCATACTCCCTCTATTTTTTTATAAGTGTCCTCAGCCGTCAAAACACACAAACCAAGGAAATTAATATATTACTATTTTCATCTATAATTATTGCCTAGGAAACTTAAAATGTAAATAATTATCATTTATTACTTAGGTAAAATAGAAAGTTTTGCATGATTTTTCTCAAAAGTTGCATCATTTTTTTCAAAATTTATGAAATACGACACTTATTAAAAAAACAAAGCAAATTTCATAATAGGACACTTAATAAAAAACAGAGGGAGTATATATTTATAGGTACCAAATGATTTTTGCTCCCTTTACTGGAAAAGACAATCACGGTAGATGTGTTACATTTGCAGCTGGTTTGCTTACTAGTGAGGACGTTGAATCATACTCCTGGATATTTGAAAAATTCCAAGATTGCATGGGTAAACATCCGAAGTTGTTAATAACAGATCAAGATCCAGTTATGAGATTAGCTATTGAACGGGTTTTTCCAGAGACCAGGCATCGCTTTTGTATGTGGCATATAATGCTTAAGGTGGTTGATAAGATTCCAAATAGTTTAGGCGAATGAGGAGTTTGCCAAAAAATTCAATGACATAGTTTGGTCTGAAATTCTAGAGCCAATTGATTTTGATAATCAATGGGATGCAGTTTTAGAGGAGTATAGTTTAACGGATCATAAGTGGTTCAAATCTATGTTCGAGTTACGTAAATTTTGGATTCCTGCTTATTTTAGAGATTTTCCTTTGAGTGGATTGTTACGAACAACATCCATGTCTGAAAGTGAAAATAGTTTTTTCCGGAGATATCTTAACAGGCGGGCCAATCTAATAGAATTTTTCATGAATTTTGAGACAGCAATTGATGCACAACGTAATGCATCTGCTCACTTGTGCAGTGTGGATGAATCTAGTTGTCCCGATTTGAAAACACAGTTGCATATCGAAAAGCATGCTGCTTCTGTTTACTCTCACAAGATTTTCTATGATGTTCAGAAAGAAATACTTGCTGCTGTTAATGTTTGTTGCATGGTGAATATCAGGAGTGATTCTCAAGGTTCAGTTTTTGAAATTGACGATGTTGTGAGTGGTAAATTTAATGTTGTGCATGACGTGTCTGATGATTCTATCACGTGTGGGTGCAAGCGGTTCATTCGGCATGGGTTGTTGTGTTGTCATGTTTTTCTTGTTTTCAAGAATTTGAAGATTAAGAGAATTCCTGATAATTATATCTTGCGTCGATGGACTAAGTTTGTATTTCCTAAGTATGCAGAGTCTAGAAACGCAAATGAGCTTGGACATTATGACATAGCTATGAATCAGGTATTATCTGATGTCTACAGTTGTATTGGGTTAATTCAAGGAAATGGTCAGCATATGAATGAATTTGCTCGTGATGTCTCAAGTTTGAAAGATAAATATGAGAACATTGTTGGTAGTTCATCCTTGAATAAGAAGAAGGTGTTTGATAATTTCTATGGTTCTACTGTGCCTGATGTTATTTCCGTACTCCCCCCCAATGTTGTCAAAACAAAGGGTAGCGGTAGTAGATTAAAATCTAGGAAGGAAAAAGCGTTGCTACGTCAGAACAAGCCATTGAGGAAATGCAGCAAATGCAATATGATGGCAAATCATGACAAAAGAAATTGTGACAATGTTTGATACAATAATCAGGAATTCTAGTTTTTTTATAGGGATTAGTAGTTCTAATGTTGTAGAATTAACGTTTTTTTTATGTTTATAATATGAGTTTTATTGTTTTAGTAACATTTGTGTTTTTTTTATTGTGTATTTATGTTTTCATTATATTTTTCAGCTACCTAATAGTTTGTTCAAATCAAAATGCTCGGGCACTAGATAGTAGAATATGTAATGCATTTTTTGGACTTATTTTATTGTATTATACGAAAATATATAATGCATTTATAAGATATTTTACTGTTGTTTATTAAGGAAAAAAATTATATAAATAATCATAGAATGCATTATCAAGACAATGCATTGTAGTAATACAATAATACATTATTATGACGATACATTGTTATAGTACATAAGATGCATTGTTTTAGTACATAACATGATTTATTTTTATTTTTTATACGTCATAAAATTTCTTTTAATTGATGGCTTCTGTTATAGCTGGACAACTAATAGGGTAGTTACTCTACGGAGAAGATTATATTTAAATCCATTTTCTCGTAAGTAATGTGAAGTAATCTCGACCTTTGATCTTTATAAATCGACGTTTGAGATTGGTTCATGCATTATAACTGAACATGGAATGCATTATCATAACAATGCATTTTAGTAATTTAAAAATGCATTATTATAAGGATTTGTCATAATAATACACAAAATGTATTATTTTAATGATTAAAATGTATTTTTTTTTAATGTGAAAAGTGTTTTGTACAAGAACCAACCCATTTATTCTATTTGTAATAATTTTAAATGTAGTACTATTATTTTTTTTTATTTAAATGTTTAGAATATGGTTTATATATATATATATATATATATATATATATATATATCTATATATATATATATATTGTGTAATTTATGTTTTCATTTTATAGTTGCAGCTACCAAATAGTTTGTTTAAACGAAAATGCTAGGCATTAGATTGTAGAATATGTAATGCATTTTTGGGCTTGTTTTATTGTACTATACGAAAATATATAATGCATTTATAAGTTATTTTACTGTTTTTTATTAAGGAAAAAAATTATATAAATAATCATAGAATGCATTATCAAGAAAATGCATCGTAGTAATCTAAAAATGCATTATCATGACGATACATTGTTATAGTACATAAGATGCATATTGTTTTAGTACGTGACTTGATTTTTTTTTATGGGAAAAATCCTTTGTATATGAACCAAACCCTATTGTAGTATATGAAAATATATAAGGAATTTAATAATTTTTTTTATCTATTGTTTATCAGGGCAATGGTATACGTCATAAAATTTCTCTTAATTGTTGGCTTCTTTTATAGCTAGAAAACTAATAGTGTAATTAATCTAAGGAGGATGATATTTAAATCCATTTTATCGTAAGAAATGAGAAGTAATCTCGATCATTGATCTTTGTAGGTTGACGTTTCAGATTTATCGATGCATTATAATTGAATATGGAATGCAATATCATAACAATGCATTTTAGAAATAAAAAAATGCATTATTATGAGGATTTGTCATAATAATACACAAATTTCTTTATTTTAATGACTAAAATGTACTTCATCTGTCCACGAAATGATTGCCACTTTTGGTATTTAAGTTTTTTTCACGAAATGGTTTCCACTTTTGCTACTTAAACACATTTATTGTGAGACCCTTACTCCACTCACGACAATATTCAATACTCACTTTTATCCACTACTATGTACTATTTTTTTAAAACCCGTGTTGTCTACAATGTGGCAACCATTTTGTGAAAGGAGAGATTTTTTTTTAATTGTGATTTTTTTTAAGTTACTTTACTGTTGTTTATTAAGAAGAAAAATTATATCATAGAATGCATTATCAAGACAATGCTAAATGCATTATCTTGACTATACATTGTTATAGTACATTTGTTTAGTACATTACATGATTTATTTTAAATTTTTACGGGAAAAATCCTTTGTATATGAATCAAACCCTAATGTAGCATATGAAAAAATATTATGAATTTAATAATTGTTTTTTAATATTGTTTATCAGGGCAATTGTGTACGCCATAAATTATCTCTTAATTGCTGGCTTCTTTTATAGCTAGACAACTAAAAGGGTAATTATTCTAGGGAGGAGATCATATTTAAATCCATTTTTTTGTAAGAAATGAGAAGCAATCCGGACCATTGATCTTTGTAGTTATACGGTTTAAATATCATCAATGCATTATAATTGAACATGGAATTCGTTTTCATATCAATGAATTTTAGTAATTCAAAAATGCATTATTATGAGTATAGTGCATTGAATAAAGTTGGGAAACGAGTGTTATGTTTTATTTGGTTAGTTCACGTATGAAGAACTTTTGCCATTAAAAATGAAAATAATGCATTTTCTATACTAAAATAATTCATCTTATGCATTATTAAAATGCATATAATAATGCATTATTCTAATACTTCAATGCATTGTTAAGATAATGCATTTCGTGTTCAATTATAATGAATCAATTTAATCATAAGCTTATTTCTTCGTACTGTAGCTTTTCAAAGATTAATGGTCTATATGACTTCTAACTTGTTATGGGAAAATGAATTTACATACGATATATTTCCTATGTTTTTTAATGCATAATGGTACAGAAGATGCAGTATTATGCATAAACGTAGTACTAAAAGATCTCTTATGCATTATGATTTGATTAAAATTATATATATTTTTTGTTTTAGATTAAGATTATATTTGATGGCTGCACCACACAAATTTAAAAATTGAAAACAAAACACTTGAATGATAGACAAATACACGATAAAGGCAGACATCATATTACTAAATCATAATAATAACAATATCCATCAAAATACTAAAGTCTTAAGAAAGTAAATAACAAACATGAAACTTTTTTAAAGTCCAAACACCATTAATAATTTGAAATCCTATTCTACTATTGTCTGCCCTTTTTTGCTCCAGATTCAGTGTCACAGTCCCAAATCCCGAGGGACGGCAGAAGCCGGGGTGTGACTGGGGTTAGATTAAAGAAGCGGGGAAGAAGGGGGCTAACTGACTAAACATATACATAAACGACATCAAACATTCAATGAACAAGACTGGAATATAATAAAGAAAGAGTTAATCACGAGTGATTACTCGACAAAAGTACACAAAGGTATCTAAGTTCACGATTACAGACTTATACTATAGTGTTTTGTCCAATACACATATTCTCAAAAAGATTCTAGAGTTTTGCAGCGGAAGAGTCATAACTAAAGCTTCCTAACTTCTCAACCCAACTTCAACCACTGCCGCTCACGTCGCTTCAACCTGCACATTTAGAAAACAATGCAGGGCTAAGTACAAAGTACTTAGTGGGCACGATGTCGAAATCATAATCATAAGTATAAATAATCTGGCATTTTATAATCGTAGCACATCGGGGTTTTGTTGAAAAGGCTCGTGCCTACTAAACATTTTCTGACTGATTTGTATAAAGCAGCTTGCGCAAGCATTTTTAGAGTATGTTATGTTCAATCTTGACCAAAGCTAATTCACCGTGGCTGGTTACCCCTCAACAGGATACCACATACACCACATGTTACAAAGTGCACTAACTCTGGAAAGCACTTAGCAGCTAACTCAGAGCCGATCGTTAGTTAACCTAGTTAGATTAACTCTAAAAGTCTGGAAAATCCGAAGGTTAACTCAGAAATCTGGTAAACCCGAAGGTTAACTCAGATAGGTACAAGAGAACTCACATAAAATAGTTGAAACAGTTTATGCCAAGATTATCACTTTGAAAACACAATTATCAAAGCGATAATTAATACTTTCGAGTTGTGGAAAAACCCACATTTTATTTGATATAGATAAAAGCCCACCTTAGCGTTTACAGAACTAAGTACTAGCTTCCGATCTCCTGATCTTCCGTCCTTTCCTTACTGCTGGCTTCCTCCTTCATCGTAAAATAATATCACTTTAAATTCGGTTGTAAAGATAATCGAATATGGAAATTCGAATTAGGTTTTTAGTCGGATTATTCTTTAGGCATTTGCACGCTTACTAGATTCATTTTACTTAAACGGGAAACGAGACTTAAACAAATCCCGATTAGAACTCGAAAGGTCTCATACTCGACTCTTAGGTCAATAGAGAGGGTAGTCGATAGCTCAATATGACTTAAAAGATCATAAGGAACTAAGTTGGAAAGAATCAACTTAGGGAAATTACGTTTTAGTTCATTATACGACTTATGCATTTTCACGCTAAACTAGTTTTCTTTACTTGAACGGGTACGAGGTACCAACTCGTCTCGTTGAGCACTCAAGGCTCCTTTCTTGACACTGGGATCAGTAAGAAGATATTCGTTAGTTATTACGGCTTAGACAATCGAAAGAAACTAAGTTGCGAACGAAACAACTTAGTAGAATGAAAACTGAAATTTCACTGCGCATTACAGTAACTCTGGGGACTACCCAGAACAGGGGATTTGGAAACAGGGGATGAGCCCTGTACCGTTGGAAAGTTTGGGATGTCTAGTTTACGCTCAATTTACGGATCGCAAATCCGATAAACGAGCTAAAAGTTATTACAGTTTCCAGCGAGGGTCGCAAAACTGCCGCGATAACCCTAGTTGCTCGATAGATTCGACGTATAACGTCTTAGGTTCGTTCTAAGCTCTCGTAATTGATTTCTTAAGAAACTGGACCCTCAAGGCAGTCATTACGTACTCCCATACGTGATGAACTCCTTCTCAAAACTCGTCCAATAGCACGACATTCTAAACGTCGGCTTTCAACTAACAAGTACTAAACCAACAAGATAGCAACTTCGCGTTCTAGTTCTCGATTATCACTATAGCTCATATTATATTAGCTTGAAAGCTCATGACATCAACTACAAAGTTATTCCCAAGTCCATCATAGACAATAATATCAAATTAGAATTCTCATTCGACTTCTCGGTTATTACTTACGTCTAATTATTCGTCTCTTACACAATTTTCAAAGTTATTGGATTTCGTTCAAATTTTACGTCATTAAACTACATCTAACGAGAATCACTTTCATGCATACTATCATTTCATAGTAATACTATATTTCAACTTATGACGAGTTCTTCGTCTCTTACAATTTCAATAATTATTTTAGAAAAATCTAAATAAATTCCCATAATCAACTAACAACATTTGCAACCATATTCTATCATCATTTCATCAATTAAACCAAACACATGAAAACCCCTAAAACTCTAATAATTTTTGGTATTCATAGAGAGGTTAAGAGAGTGATTTTCTTCTCCAATTAACACCATTTATTCATTAATCTACCTACTATAACATCAATTAATCAATTGACATCCAATTACATACTACCATGCAAAAATCCCCAAATTCAAACTCAAACCCTAAATCGGTTTTCAAAATAACATGGGGCTTTCGATTTCTCTTTGTTCTAATCACTAATTAAGCACTTATTAAGCATGAATTTATCATCAATTGAAGAAATCCAAAAATCCTACTAAATCCCCTAAATTTTCGGTATTTACTAGGGTATTAGGGTTCTTGATTTTGTTCAATTCTAATCCCTAATTACCCTATCTAACACATCTAATTTCATTAATTCAAGATCGAATCGTCTAATTCATCATCCTAATTTTCGATCCAAAAAGAAAAATAAAAAGAAGAGGATGATGGATGGATAGAATTAAAGAGGAGATGAATACCTTGGGATTTAATAAAGGAAGACTTAGGTTTTGATGGTTGGATGTAGTCTTGTGTGATGTCTTGCTCAAGATCTTCAAGTGTCTTCAATGGAGGAGAAAAGATGAAGATGGGAGAGAGGAGGAAGGGTGCTGCCGAAAAATGGGGGAGGGAAGGAGGAGGAGATGTGTTTTAATTGTATTAACCTAATGTTATAACATATTATAAGGTAACAAGTGTAAAGTGTGAATAGTTAAAACAATAGGTGTCCTCATATTAACATTATAAAATCAAAATATCATCTAATGAGAGAGAGGTGAGGTCGGTTAGAGGGAGAGGGAGAAGGAAAATACGCGCTTTTCTGGCGTGATACGACGTTACGGAAATCGAACGACGAAAAACGTAGCTCGGCACAAAAACGTCGCGGTCCGATTCAACCGAAAATTCTAATGTACTAAACTTAATCGGAAAATGAATTTATAAAATTTATTTTGACAAAAACTCGGGACGACACAGTCCGAGTTTTGTCCGGAAAATCATAAAAACGAACTTTCTCGGGCGAGTTCGTATCGCGATTTCGTGAATGTAAAAATCAGACGGTTTTCCGTTCTGAGTTCACGAACTAAAAACTTTTCATACGCGCTAACCCTAAATACAGTAGTCGTCTAGCTGACTTCCGTAATTTATTTTCGGAAGCGGATTCGACCGTTAGTCTTAGAATTCAAAATCGTAAACTTAGGCGTGCAAAGCCATTTATTTTATTAACTTTAAATTTTTGAGATCGTAAGGAATTTCCGGGGCATTACATTCAGTTAAATAGTATACCTTCTTCATCAAAACCTGGCATTTCACTCATTTCCTGATAGAAAAGCTCAGATGCTGACAAATTTCTATCTTTGAGCTCATTTTTCTCCCAACCAACAATAGCAGCACAATATCTAACCCTCATAATATTCATCTGTTTCCTCGATTTTCTTGACAAGACACAACTCCACTTACCTGAAGGGTTAGACATAAAAGTCTCCATATGTCGCATAACATAAATACAACAATGTGTTTCATTATTTTTGGTAACCCAATCCAATTCTTCCACGACTATATTTGCCTTTTCCAATTTTTTAAGTTTGAATGCAAGCCCTTTTCTCATCATGAAATTGACAAACATTTGTCGCTGCATAAAAGAGTGTAAATAATGTAAGTTTAGAGCTGATAAGATGAATGTTGTGAATTATCAGTAAATGTGTAGTTAAAAAATAATGTAAAAATGTCTCATACCAGTAAATGTGGAATTTTGCCATATTTTTCCAAATAGCACTCATCTGATGTATAGTTGGCATTGTCAATCAAAAATATCTTCCCCTTTTGGATGTCTATGCATATGAAGAAGTAGTGCTGCTCACGGTATATGGGAAAGAAGAACTACATATAATAATTAATAAACACAAATTAAAAAATATCACATGGAAGAAAAGAATTTTATAAAAAGTCATTAAATTATTTGTTGCATTACCAGGTCAATATGATCCGCAGCCGACTTATTAAATTTGCGTATTTCACTATCCAAATTATCATAGAAGCTCTCAAAACATCTTTCCATGGACCATGTTTTGGGGGGACGGATTATAGCTTCCAACTACCACATATTTGAATTATATTGATGCATCACATTTGTAAGATAAAGAATTAAATAAGTATTTAAAATGCATTTTAAATTTTCAAGTAAGGCATTGTAATGAGTTGTTATAGAAACTTACACAGGGGTCTGTTGTTGCAAAGAAGCGTGTTGGTGACATATCAGATTTCAAACCTTCTTTGTCATTTAGGATTATGCTCCATATATCTAGTACAGTAATGTTTATATATGAATATGCCGTCATAGTCGTCAACTCTCTGCGCCTCAACATTACTTCTCCAAACTTGAACAAAACTTCATTACTGTTTCATGGAAATTTATTACTATTCACTTAGTATTCACAGCTAACATTAAAAAGTACAATATATAAGTAACACATACTCATCTGCTTGCAAATTATGCATGGTGAACAATCCCAACTGTATTTCAACTTTTGTCATCTTTATAGATGTGTCCACCGGCCTGGCCACATATGGTGACAACAAGTATTCTGTCCTTTTTATGAGTGCTTTGTCCCGAAAACTTCTTGCTTCAATCTGTGGCATTGCAAATAATTTTTAATTGTATTGAACACATAGAAGTATTATTTTATAATTTACTCATACCTTCTTATCTACTTCCCTAGTTTTTCGGTCTCCTTCAATTTGTTGTCCATCTTCCTTTGTCTGTGCATGTATGTATATCAATCATTGGATGTAATGATCATTTATTAATTATATTACAAGTATGACATTTGTAATTTTAGTTAATAGTGATTTACCTCATCCAGATTTTCTTCACCGTCAGTGCACTCTTTCTTTTCTTTTTTCATTGGTGTTATCTCCTAAGTACAGAAAGAATCAAATTTTCCCATTAGCTAAGACACATAATAATAATTTTAATTAATAAATACACATTAAAAATAATGCATTGTGTTAGTAACGTACCATGTTTTCTTTGTGATACCCTTTTGTACTAGGTAGTGCACCATGAACACAATCTTCCACTCCCTACAACACAGTTTTAGAAAAGAAAACAAGTATACATTTAAATTTGTTAGCATAAAAAATAATTTAAAATTTAATAGGAATAATGTAAACCTGTTGGTTAGTATCATTTTCCACTTCACTCTCACATTTTTGTGACAAAAGACTGAAGCTTGGTATTTCAAAATCATCAATCTGTGTGATGTATTCTTTCCTTTTAATTCTTGCACAATCGATGCCTTCAATTGCCGCAATGACTGAAGGTTGTTCCCAAAAAATATCATCATTTGCTGTGAACCCTTCTTGTGGAGTGTTTGGTATGTCTTTCCAACCAATTAACTTGTGGGCAGTATCGATTGACTTCTTCAAAGTCTTATTGTCAATCATATTTGGTGGAGAATCTTGAAGCAACCTTAATAGTTCTACCATCTTATCTGCAACATTTTTTGCACTGTAGAAGATTGAATCTGCATAGTTGCACACACTCTTCTCAGTATTTTTTGGATCACTTTGTGCTTTATCTATCTCACTTGCTCCTCTTTCATTCTCATGCATTGAGGAATCGTCCTTATTAATTGGCTCAAACAGGTTTCCAGCTCCAAATCCTCCAGTTTTTATTTCATAACCCTGTCTCATCTTCAGATTTTTATAGTCCCAGTTAATAACTGCTGGGAAATTCCTTTGCACAACCTTGTTCATAATTTGAACTCTGTCAACATAAAACACCTAGCAAGAACCAATAAAACATAACAATGCATAAATACATTAAGAGATGAAAATTAAATAAGAACACAAGTTTGCGTTGGATGAGTTATACTGAACCATAAAATGTACTATCAAAACATATCATTTTTTTTTTAAATTTGTAGCATATAATATATATTGTAAATGCCAAAAGATGAATAAATCATACCATTAAAAATAGTGCTGGACCAAGGAACTTGTTGGTTGTGTCTTCAGCCCATTGAATCTTAGTTTCGATAAGACATCTCAGCATATACTCACACCAATTCCACTCGTTTATTCTACTAACATCTTCAACACAGTCGATCACATGAGGAAATACATAACTATTCTTGCTATTCTCAAAGAGACAAGACGTTAGCAAAATAATGAAATGACGCTTAAACCAGGCACTGCCATCTTCATTTTCCAGCATTACTTGTGCTACATGTTTGGCCAGAATTTTTGTCTTCCCAACCTTGTTGAACTTCTCTTGCCACTCTTCCATTAACTCACTAGATTCTTTCCTGCCTAACTTTTTGATTATTCGTTTCCCCATTGGAAATCCAAACACCCAATGCACATCCTTTTCTGAAATGCGAATTCTCCTCCCATTTTGAAGAGACAACTCACAACTTACTGGATGAAAATTGTTGACTACCTAATGTCCAAGCTTTGTGGGTATTTCATCAATTTTCAGATCCAATATGTGTGCAAAACCAATATCTCTAACAACTTTTTTCTATCTCTCGTTCATTCTTGAGACTGCATCTACGAGACATGAGGGGCTTGTCCTACATGAGATTGTTGGAAATGCGTTGTCCAAATTTAGGCTGGGCTTGACACGCTTCTTTCTTGATTGAACTTTGCTTCGTGGTAAGGAATTTGTTATCAGTTGTACTGTTTCATTTTTCACCTCTACAACATCTGAACGACTCTTTTTGGTAATGCATTCTTCAAAGTTGTCATCATATCCGGCTGGATTGTTATCATTTCTGGCTGAAAAGATTCTCTTTGACATTGTATTTTGTTCATGCTTGATTTTGTTATGCTCTGCACAATTTAAAAATACTCATAATAAATACAAGGCTTCATAATATGGAAATGAAATTATTTTGAAAATAGAATCTGCATAACTTAATAACACATACAATAATGGCACGAAATACAAAATATTATCAACTAAGTAGGCATTTCATATGTACTGATACTGTGCAATACAGAAAAAAAGAAAAAAAAAATCAAATTACGAGTAGAACATGCATTGTGAATGAAAAACTGCATTGTTAATAGAACATGCATTGTCAATATGTAGTTGTCTTCATCACACGTATCATTTATTTATTTAAAAAATCATATCTGCAAAACTTACTTACACAAAAATAATGACACGAAATTATTGGTAAATATTTTATCACCAAGGTATGCATTTCATCTTTACTCATAGTGTGCATGAATCCAAAAAAATAAACTACAAACCGAAATGTGAATATAAGATACATTTTGAATCAAAATGCATTGTCAACATGTAGTAGTAGTATGTATTCATCAAACGCATCATTTTAATGTTGTATATCTGAAGTTGTATGTAATAAGAAGCGTATTTCAATTCCTAAATGATACATAAAACAATTAAACAAAAAATCATTACGAAACTAAACAAAGAATAAGAGAAATGCACTTTTTTATCTACTTTTTTCAAAAATCGAATGAGATTAACCAAAATTTATGAAAAATACCTTCAGTTTTCCGAAGCTTATCCGAATTGTTTCTGTTGATCATGTTTGATCGCTGAAGTAGTTTCCCCAACAACATTGCTCGAAACCTGTTTGACTAGTTTGAAAACTCGTAGATACTTATGGTAATATTCTTAGTGAGGCATTCAGAAATGCAAGAAGATTTCGTATATATTAAAATTTTGAGTTAACTGATCGTGCTTCCCCAAATTTCTCCCACGAATATAGTGCATTTTTTTGAAATGATATTTATTTTTTATACTGTATTATGCAGTAGTCATTATCCAAAATTTGAAAAAAATAGGTGAGTCGTGTTATTTTTCATGCAGCATGCCAGATTATTTAAAAGATTTGTCATTATCTTTTTTTTTTTTTGGAGATCGTGGCTCCCCCACTTCTTGCGTACGTGGTTTCCCATATTTGTAGGTATTTAGTACTTGACTATTATAGCCTTAATGCATTACGATTCCCTGATTTTAGTTAGTAAAATATTATATTATTAATAATAATCACTCAATCTCCACTGTTAGATCTTAGTTGATCTAAGGCTAGAAATACTTCCTATTTCTTACGGGGGGGGTGAGTTTTACATGGGAACTCACCCATATATATATATATATATATATATATATATATATATATATATAAAGATAGAGATCAAATAAAAAAGAAATCATATGTGTTAAATAGAAATGTATCGTGACTGTTCATTTGGATAGATCTACGGCCTAAATTAATGATGACTTAGTAATGTATTTTCGCTCATTTTTTAAGTAATAAGGGTATATTAGTTACTCCACCTATTTGTAACTGCCATGGCACCACACACACATATTCGGTTCTTTTTTTAGTGGATCTTTAATTTTTGTTTTTTTTTTATTATTGATATGATTTTAAAATATCGGTAGTTTATAAATAAACAAATATTTAATCCTAATTTTGTTTAATTCATTAATTTTAGTTTTACTTTCGTCAATATGCATCATTCTAGTTATTGCTTATTATAACATTTTTTATTGCATATTAATTAATTATATATAGTTACTGTTACTGATTTTTTGTTGCATATTATGAGTTGTGTTATTGTTTTTTTCTACATATATTATTGCACATTATATCTTAGTATATTGTTATTTGTTGCTTATTATAGCATTTTATTTTTATTGCAGATTATAGTTACTGTTAATGTTTTTTATTGTATGTTATGGATTGTCTTATTGTTTCTTTCTACATATACTATTGCACATTATATGTTATTTTATTATTTTTTTATTGCTTGAGTGATGTTTTCATTTATTACGTTGGGGGATGTAATGGTGTTATTAGTTTCTTCTAAATTCTTACGCCATTGTTATATTAATAGCTTTTCAGGAATTTATTTTTGGAGAATATAAACTATATTTTTGGGATGGTTTATCTTATCCCTAAATAACTGCTAGAAATCAAGATTACCGAGTTGCCCTACGGAATAGAAAAATCATTAATTAGGCATAATTTCAAACATATCTGGCTTGATCTCAACTCCACAGATTCATTTAATCAATGGTCTATAATAATTTTTAGTTAATTCAGGGGGATTTATTTCTAGTATAACCATCCCCTATATATATATATAAAAGTTCTCATGCAAAAATCACTTAGTATAAGAAATAGGAAGCATTATTGACCATTGATTACTCAAAATAAACAGCCTAGATTTAATGACAAATAATTACAACAGTTCTTTGTTAAATGAAACCGCTGTCTTTTTCTAGTTTAAAGGGGTAACACAGTAAAATTATAAATACCAATTGAGACTTGCATTGAAATCTACCGACAATAGCGGCATTTGGGGATTAAAATAATTAAATCATCAATATTTAACATTTCGTAATCTGAATCTAGAATTTAGAATGATAAAATAGCAATCATAGTATGCATTACGAGAAGAAAGAGTTATTTGTTACAATGCACTTTATTATATCGATGGTCCCGATACGAGTTCCGGTGTATTGGGGGAATACACCAGTTAAGAATTTTAAAAACAACCCCCAAAAAATTATCGCAACCGAGTAGGAGGACTCAGTTGGAATTACAACTGAGTAGGAAAACTCAGCTGTAAGAGTGGTGCTGTGCGGAATGTGGTGGATAAAAATAACTCGTATAAAATAACTCACGCTCAGATGCAAGGTCGGTTAATAACCAAATCAGTTGAGAATGCAAAGATGCAGTTTTGAGTGCTGGTTAGTTGGTCAGTTGGATATGCAATAAATAACTGAACAAAAAACACAAACACACAAAGATTTATGTGGTTCGGAGAGAACTCCTACGTCCACGGGGAGTTGTGAGTCCACACAACTCAGTCCAAATTTTTTAGGACTGGAACCACAAAGCTTACGCGGGCTTTGCAACCGTTAAGATAAGTTTGCGGGTACTTATCAACCTTACAGATAAGTTTACGGGTACTTATCAACCTATCTACTCAATTTCGGGAAGAGTAGGATCCTAACAATCTTTTTAGGGGTGTGAAAAAGGGTGGGGTTTCCAACTAATAGCTCGAACAAGAAGTGAGCTAGGATCTAAGTTTGAACAAATGAAGACTCAAACTAGGATAAAAAACACCAAGACAAATTCTAACACTCTATGAACCCTCAACTAGTGATGTTCTTAGAGATTGAATGCAGTTTAGCTTGTGTGCAGTTTTTCGTTCTTTCGCTCGTTTAGACTCTTATCGCACTTCTTGATCTCTTGGTGAATGAATGAAGGCCTCTATTTATAGGCGGAGAGAATCAACTAGCCGTTGGATGGACCGTTGATCTCTGTTCTGTGAAAGCGATGGCTTGTCTCTCCTCTCTGCAGATTTTCCCGATTTGGCAACTGTGAACTTCTGCTTTCCATCTGAGACAGCCTTGTGTTGGGCCAAATGAGGTAATGACAGAACGTCAAACCTTCACGTGACTTCCTTTTTGAATTTCAAATTTCAACCTTAGTCTTTCAACCTTGTTTAGTCGGTTGAGAAGTTTTGGTCTTCATCCGAGTGGTCTTCAACTGATGTTCCATCTGATCGATATCTTCATCTGACCTTTTGTCTGAATAGGAACAGTTGAACCCTCAGCTGCCTTGAACTTCATGTTGTTGATCTTATCAATTCGAGTCCTGCAACTGATGTTCTGTATCTTGAACGCTCAGTTGTCTTTCACAACTGATGTTCTATCTCTTGAACGCTCAATTTTCTTTCTTACATCTTTCCCCCTTGAACTCTCAGTTGTCTTTCTTACAACTGATGTTCTATCCGAGTAAAGCCTTGTTGCCGTCTTTAGCTGGAGTCCTGTAAAGATAAAATCTGAACAATGCTCAAACAGCGAGCATAAATACTAACATTAGGATTTGGCAACATCTACTCGGTTGGGGTCAGTTGGTTTTGGAATCAATCAAAACTTTACTTAAATTTCTCAACAATTTCCCCCTTTTTGATGATGCCATAACCCTACTGATCTAAACCCTACTGACTTAACTAAAATCTCAGCTGAAATTCTAGACAGTCTATAAGATTAAAACATCAAAGGGTTAGCACAGTCATAACATGGTATTGAAATAACTTTGCGATTCAGAGCTTGGACAACTAGAGATTGTACATCAAGGTGAATCGGATAACTGATGAAAGTTTTCATTACAACTGATGGTTACAAAAATATGCACAAAATCAAAAAATACATCAGTTGCTCAAAAACTCTAACATTGCTAATACTTCAACCCATACTTGCTGAAAATTCTAACAAAGATTTCTCTCTTGGCTTCTGACTCCTTCGAAATGTCAACTCCATGTTCCTGACATACTCTTCTTGCTTCAGCTGCTATTTTCTGTCGGTTGGGATTTCTTGAGTCTGGAAGGAATGGAGGAAGGTATGTGACTTTCTGAGGGACGGGGACAGTGTTCATATCCAGTTTCGCATCAATCATTGCTCGCCTGAACTGGCTGAACATGCCCGAATCCCGAGAGTGTAGCTCGGTCAGGGCTTCCTTGAAGGCTCTCCTCGAATCCTCAGTTGAGTAAACCTTCCTATAATAATCATTCACAAACTCCTGCTTGAATGATTCTCAATCCTCATTCCATTCAGCTGGCATCCATTTGTCAACATGCCTGAAGTGACTTTGAAGCTTGATCTTCCCTGGCAATCTTTGTTGTTTCAGTCTTGCTTTAGCCTTAACCTGATGTTTTTCTATGCGACGACAGCTTCGAGAGGCAACATTCCTGTCCAAGTTGTTGGTAACCTTGGCAAGCTCCTCCTCAAACTGGTTGACTCTCGTTGCTTGGCTGGCTGCAAACTTCTTTATCCAGTCAGGATTCATGTAGTCTTTCTCTGGAACATCCACAGCCTTAGCAGCAGCAACACACTCTTCGGTTGTGATACCGTTGAGTTCAGCATCGAGCTCGGCTGCTATCTCGGCTATGGAGTTGTAGGAAACTCCATACTCCTCCGCCTGCTCCATATCCTTCGCCATTTCATCTCCATCGACAGCAATGGATTTCAGTTGTTGTTGTTTCTTGTCGGTTGGCTTTGGAGTGGACTTCTTCTTCTGAGCTTTCTTCTTTGGTTGGGCCTTCTTCAGCTGAGATTCTTCGGCTGGTATCTCTTCTTGTGTCTCATCAATCCGGTTCTCATCTTCCCCAATCTCATCTTCCCCCTTTTTGGCATCAGCAACAAGGCTTGCAACTGAGCCATCTAGAGAAGTGAGTTGCTGTTCAGCTTGTTGAATCCGGTTGAAAAGCTCATCAACTGCGCACTCCACCTCAACCTTCTTCGCCATTTCATTGTCACGACGCTCTTGCTTGGCTTTCTTCAGTCTAACGAAGGTTTCATTTACCTCAGTTTGGAAAGCGACAAACTCAGCCCATCTTGATTCAAATCGAGAATCCCATTCTTCGTCTTGTGTTTGTTGAGATTTGGCCAGGTTGGAATCTGAGATGGATTTGAAGACGTTCAGATCTGATCTGATTCCCAGAACGGTTGTCTTCAAGGCATTGATGTCTTGGCTGGTAGATGTTGAGATGTCATCCAGCTTCATCTTCAGCTCATCATGCTCTTCCTGCAACTTCCTGTGCTTCTCTGCCTGAGCTTCCATCATCTGCAGCTGATCTTCTTTGTTGAGCTGGATGTTGGCAAGCATCTCAATCCTGAGTTGGTTGACCCTCTCAGCGATCAGCTCGCAAATTTTGTCTGTGGAGGGGGCTGGCTGATCAGCTGGAGCTGGTTGGTTAGAAGTTGTGGGCTGTTCAACAGTGACCATGGCTTGGCGATTGGCCAGGTACTGTTGGAGTTCTTCCTTTTCCTGCTTGGCTGCTGCTGCAGCTGCGTCAAGATCATCTATAAAATCAGCAGACTTAGTTAGCATGTTGTCCAGGAAATTAACGCAATCTTGTTCAGCTGTTTCCCTCGTGTCTCTTCCTTCCGCCTTGCTGATGTCCAGACGACGAGTCAGCAGTGCGATTTTATTGTTGTATGCAACCTCTAGGTTGGTGTAGTTGAAGCGACTCATCGGCCTTGAGCTGATTCCAGCTGTGTATGTGGATGGTATCTTCCTTGACATACCAGTGGCTGAATATATTATTGAACTGATACAGCAGCTCGATTCTGAGAGTGGCAAAAGTAGGCATGTCGCGTACTTCGGAAAACATTCCGATGAGCTTCCGGAAGCAATAGGCCAACTTGCCTTCATGTTCCAGTGCGACTGCTTGACGATCAGTTTCTTCGTCGATGGGTGAGGGAGATAGATTTTCTTATGGAATCGGTTCAAGGGTTTCTTCAACGTTAGCCAAAGAAGTGGTCTCAATGTTGGCATCGAGCAGGGAGCTCGGAATTTCTGGCTGTGTGGGGAGGTTGGCGTCAAGATGTTCCTCAACATTGGCCGAAGAAATGGTCACAATGTTGGCATCCAGCGAAGAGCTCGGAATTTCTGGCTGAGAGTCGGTTGGGATAACCTATTCGGGTTGTACGGCATCAGCTCCTGCCGTGGGGAAGGTTGGAATATCTTCGGTTTCCTCATATGAAGAAGATGCATCCGAGGAGATAGTCGTCTCAACTTTCGGGTCGGTTTCCACCCCTTCCATCTCATCTGTTCCACCTGCGCGAGGAACAATCTCGAAGGCAGCTGCTTCACTGAGTGACTCGACTCAGATGGCTCCTCAGCTGGTGCCTCCTCAGCTGGTCCCTCCTTAGCTGGAGTCTCCTCAGCTGGTATCTCCTCAGCTGGTACCTCCTCAGCTGGTTTGGCAACTGACTTTTTGAGGCGAAGCCTCAACTTCTTCTTAGCTGGTTCTTCCTCTTTCTCCTTCTCTGACTCAGCTCTGTGTCGGCGTGCGGTTGAAGATTTTGATGGGCGGCTAGCAGCTAGAGGCAGCTCCTCAGCTGTATCTTTTTCCTCGGCTGACTTCACAGCTTCTCTTTTATCCTTGGGAGTGTAAACACTCCTGATCACATCCTGAGCCTTCTTAGCTGTTGGGAACAGCATCTGCCTCTTCACAGGGGTCTCCTCACAGTCTTCCCAAACCATGTTCTGATCCTTTGTTGCGAGAAGGATTAGAGCAGAGATTTTGGCTCCGAAGTTGAAAGTTCCCTTGACACTCAACAACTTCTCTCCAGAGTCAGTTGTGGTTTCTGTAATTTTCTGCCTCTCCAGTGTCAACTGGTGTTCGAAATAACTGAACCAGTTGATGTCGTTCTTGTGCTTGTGCTCCAAAGCAATCAGCTACTTGAGCTTCGGTCGGTTGATGTCCCCAAAAGCTCCACTGTATCCGAAGATGACCTTGGATACAACATCGAACAGAAGTCGATGCTCGGGCTTCAACTTCGTTCTCTGCATGTTGCTCCTCAATTTTTCTGGGATGATGAGAGCATTCTCCAGAAATTGATCGGCTTCCGCATCGGTGATGTTCTCAACTGTGTCTGTGGCGGTCAGGTTCGGTGGGATGATGGAGCGTAGCAAATCAGAAACTGGAATGGGGACAGTGACACGGCGAATCGTTCTGGCAGGAACGTCGCGTTGACGACAAGAGATCTCTGTAACAAGGCTATCTCTACTGTCGATTGGAGATTGCAGGTTTAGATAGAATTCCCCGACCTGTCGCCTGAGAAGGTAGGTGGGGAACAGTGTCGCCCAGTCCAGAAGGCCGTTCTCCCTGAGTAGATTGGCGAGGGGAGACAACACCGGCGAGTCCAGTGCTTCGTCCGACAGAATCTGCTCAAAATGAATCTTGGAGAGCAGCATATCAAAGGATTCCTCATATGACGACGGGACTAGAAAAGGTCATGAAGAAGCCATCTTCTTTCCTTGAGTCGAAGCTTTTGGTGCCATTTAATGTTCGGTAAAGATTATATAGAGAGAGGAAAATAAAAACTTGCAGAAAATGGTGAGACAAAATTGGAGACGAAGATGAACAGTTACTGCAGATAAACACAAATGTAGAAGGTAAGAGATCACTTCCTGATTTTCCGCCTTTTATAGGTTATTGGGTCGTTTGAAATCGACGACCAGGGTTGAATGGCGCGAATCCATCAACGGCTGGGATCTCGCGACTGTTGACTAGCTTTGACTGTCGTCACATTCCGAGTTCCAACACGTGCGTGAGAAGGTGAATTGTTTTTAATGTCAGCCCAGTCGCACTATAAAGTAGGGCTATTGATGTTCAGCCGTACTTTACATTAAATGCGCTATGATAGCTATTTTAATCTAACTGACATGCTCAGGAATGTTTGAATTTATTTCAAACATTCTCATTTAAGAGACAAACACCTTCAGCCATAAATGATACCTGCCAGCTGATGTCGGAATCAGTTGTGTTCCAATGTTGCGGCATACCATCAACTGACTCGAGTTCGTCTGTTCAGCTGACGTCTGATCCAATGTTGCGACATACCATCAGCTGACTCGAGTTCGTCTGTTCAGCTGACGTCTGATGTCTTCGGTTGGCGATCTGCATCTGAGATTCTCCCTTCATCTGAGCTTCCCCCTCAGATGGATATCTATCTCTTCACCTCGGCTGGTTCCTCATCTGATGGATCCAACAATCCAAGAAGATCACATAACATCTTGAACCGCGCTTCGGCTAGAGGTTTGGTGAAGATATCTGCTCTCTGAATCTCAGTTGGAATCTTCTCCATAGATACATCCTTCTTCTCAATATGATCTCGGATAAAATGATGTCGGATGTCAATGTGCTTCGTCCGAGAATGGTGAACAGGATTCAAAGAGATAGCAATGGCACTTAAGCTATCACAATGGATGGGAACCTGTCCAGTTGCGACTTCATAATCTCTCAGCTGTTGCTTGAGCCACAACACTTGCATGCAACAACTACCGGCAGCCATGTACTCTGACTCGGTTGTAGAAGTAGCAACACATGCTTGTTTCTTGGAGAACCATGAAACTAGCTTGCTTTCCATGAACTGACAGTGTCCAGATGTGGACTTCCTGTCCAACCGATCTCCGCCTAGATCCGCATCTGAGTATCCGAACAGTTGGATATTGTCATCGGTTGGAACCACAATCCAACATTAACAGTGCCCTTCAGATACTTAATAATGTTCTTTGCTGCCAACATGTGCGCTTCCCTTGGCTGAACTTGGAACCGAGCACACACTCCAACCGCATAAGATATGTCTGGCCGATTGGCAGTTAGATATAGCAAAGAACCAATAATCCCTCTATACTTACTGGCATCCACGAGTTTTCCCTCAGATCCGGGTTCAATCTTCCAGTTAGTATTCATCGGGATCCTTGTGGTTTTACTTGACTGCAAACCGAACTTTGCGATGAGCTCCTTTGTATATTTGGACTGATTAATAAAAATCCCTTCTGATGACTGCTTCACCTATAGTCCAAGAAAATAATTCATTTTGCCCATCATTGACATCTCGAATTTCTCTTTCATCTGAGTTGAGAATTTCTCGCACAGCTCCTCCGACTTGGAATCAAATATGATGTCGTCAACATAGATTTGCACAACAAGTATATCTTCTCCAACTTTTATGGTGAATAGTGTTTTGTCAACTGACCCTCGTTTGAACCCCGAGTTCAGAAGAAAACCACATAGAGTGTCATACCATGCCCTGGGTGCTTGCTTCAAGCCATAGATAGCTTTCTTCAACTTATACACTCTTCCATCTCCAGTCTCAAAACCGGGAGGCTGTTCAACATAAACATCTTCCTTAATATCACCGTTGAGGAAGGCACACTTCACATCCATCTGATAAACCTTGAATTTGTGAAATGCGACATAGGCTAGAAATATTCGGATGGCTTCCAGCCTTGCAACTGGCGCGAAAGAATCATCGAAATCAATTCCTTCTTGTTGGCAATATCCCTGAGCTACCAACCTTACTTTATTCCTCACGATGAATCCAATGGTGTCTCTCTTGTTCTTGAAAACCCACTTTAATCCAATGACTTTGACACCATTTGGTCTTTCTACCAACTCCCATACACAGTTGCGTAGAAATTCATTCAGCTCTTCTTGCATGGCTGTTGCCCAGTGAACACAGTTGAGAGCTTCTAAAATATTCTTCAGTTCTGGCACATCAGCTACGAAACATGAAATCATGGCAACATCTCCAGTTTGTTCGAACTCTTCCAGAACTGCCAACTCCTCTACATATTGGGCGAAAGTGTTGGAATCTTTCTTAGCTGAGTCTGGATTTGCAACTCTGCTTCTAGTACTCACACCTTTGGCTGGATCTCCAATGATGTTGTCCTTGGAATGATCTTCATACCATCTCTTGTTGCGTCTTCCTTCTTCTTCCAACAGTGGCTGTTCCGTGATTTCAACTGATGAGATAACCTGAGCTGTGGGAGATGCTGGGATCTTCAGAACTGGTGATTTATCAGCTGTTGAGTCTGGATTCTCAACATGGACAATATTTTGAATTGGGCTCGGTTGGGCTTCGGATGCTGATGCAGTTGGAGTGACATCAGCTGAAGTTCCCCTTTGAGATGAGCTGGGGTCCTCACATTCATCTTCAGAAGAACAAGGATCATCATCCTCGGTTGCCCATACCAATGGTTCAGCTAGATTCTTCTGCCTTAGAACCTGCGATCTGGTGAGAGCTGGTGGAACATGTGGATCAACTTGTTGTCCTTTAGCCTGTTCCCTGCACTCAAAAGTAGATTCATCAAAACTAACATGAGGTGTTATCTCCACAACACGAGAGCTGTTGTTAAAAACTCTATACGCCTTGATCCGAGCGGCATAACCGAGAAATATATCTTTCGAAGCCTTGGCGTCAAAAGTTTTCAACTGAGTCTTCCCATTGTTGTGAATATAACACTTAGAACCACAAACGCGAAAATATGAAATATCAGGCTTCCTGCGTCTCCATAGCCCATATGGAGTCTTTCCCAACCGCTTGGTTAGAAGAGACCGGTTCTGGGTGTAGCATGCTGTGTTGATTGTCTCAGCCCAAAATCTTTTTGGCAGAGCTGAGCTTGTCAACATGGATGTTGCAGCATCCTTCAGCGTTCGGTTCCTTCGCTCGGCTACTCCATTCTGTTGTGGAGTGCGTGCAGCCGACGTTTGATGAGTGATTCCGTGCTTCTCACAGTATTCGACGATGGTTTCATTGAGGAACTCGGTTCCACGATCTGATCGGATAGATATGATTTTCATCTCTTGTTGGTTAGATATCCGATCCATCAACTTGGGTAGCTCATCTCGGGTTTCACTCTTGTGACGCATGAAAATGGTCCACGTGTACCTAGAGAAATCATCAGTAACAACAAGTGTATACTCGTTACCATTCATGCTCTTGGGAGTAACAGGCCCGAAGAGATCCATATGGATCAGCTGTAATACTCGGTCGGTTGAGGGAATCGTTTTCAACCGAAAGGAGGATCTAGCGAGCTTTCCCAACTGACATGCACTGCAGATATGTGTTGTTGAAAACACACGGTTCGGAATGCCCTTTGCATGTTCCTGTCTCGCAAGTCGGTTCATTGTCTTGAAATTCAGATGGTTGAGCCTTTTGTGCCACAGCCAGCTCACATCTGAACTGTTCTTCGATAACAGACAGGTTTCAGGAGGGCTACTGTTCCAATCTGCATAATAGACATTCTCGGTTGGGGAACGATTTCCCAACAATATGACTTGCTTTGTTTCAACATTTTTAACCCTGCAGCCCTGTGCATCAAACTTAACAGAGAAACCATTATCACAGAATTGGCTGATGGAGAGCAAGTTATGCTTCAATCCATCAACATATGAAACATTAGAAATAGATACATGATTGGTTTCAAGGGTACTGTAGCCTTTGGTGTGACCTTTTGAGTTGTCACCAAAGGTAACTGATGGTCCTTCCTTCTCCACGAAACTTCCAAGCAAATCCTTCAGATTTGTCATGTGTTTCGAGCATCCACTATCCATCACCCACATGGTATGTGATGCTTTATTCTTCCTCAGTTGTTCCTCCTGCTCCTGCACAGAGAAACACGCTTAGGTCCCCAATTTTAGTTGGGTCCTGGAAGGTTAGAACCAGTTCCCCCTTGAACTGTGGGTCGCTTTTCCCTGTATATTCGGATAGATTTATCATTCCAAATTATCTTTCCTTCTCCATCAACTATAACAACACCTCGATCATCTTTAGGCTTGTTGTTATTGTTGACTTTCTGATTCTTGGGAGGAGATTGATTTCTCCCATTGTGGGCTCTAGAAGGAGAGGCGTTTCCCCTATTTTGTTGACGTTTCTGATCCATTTGATTTTGCCTATGAGGTCGGACGCCATTCTGGAATCTTTGTGGCTGATTCTGATTCCATTTTCCTGACTGTTGACGACAGTTGTTCATGCCCTGATGTTGATTCATGTTCTGGCATGAATATCCGCAGCTGTTGGAACTGTTCCACATCGGTTGACTCTGATGAAATCTCTGATTGTTTTGATGATGGAACTGATGTTGATTCTGATGGTTGAATTCTTGTTGGTTTGGTTGATTCCATCTCTTCTGAGGTCGGTTCAGAGGTCGGTTCTGAGGTCGATTCTGATTGTATCTCCGACATCTCTAATTGCTCTTCTGAGTCTTGGAACATTCCCCCTCGGTTGTAGTCCCAACTGATGGATTCTTCAGTTCTCCAATCACAGCTCCTTTTCCTCTCTCAGCTGCAGTTTCCTTGGCAGGTTGTGCTTGATGTGATATGGAGGTTGGATTAATTTAGGGAGTTGCAGACTCAACCGAATTTGGTTTGGCAACCGTGACATCCACAGCCTTGACAAAGGTTGCGGGTGGAATTCCAAAGTCCTTGACCATGTCGTAACCGAGTCCAGACACGTCATCCATTTGTCTTTGATAACTGATGAGATTCTCAATGATTTTGGATGATTGATATAGCTTTATCAGGTTGTCCTTCTCAGTTTGCAGATCCTTGAGGAGAACAACTATATGCTCGGTCTGTGCGTCTGACTTCTTCATCAGCTGGTTGATCTGAGCCTCTTGCTTGTTCAACTGATCATGCTGCTTCTTGATCTGGTTCTTCAACTCCTCATCGATTGGAGCATTAGTTCGGTTGGCCACATTCAGTTGACTTTTGAGATCATCAATCTCTTCGGTTTGACTTTTAATCAGATTGTCCTTTTCGGTTAAGGATTCTTCAAGTCTGGCAAACTATTCTTGAAGACTCTTAAACTCAACCGATTGCTGATGCAATTCCTCACTGAGTTCTAGGAAGTCACCCCAAGAGGGTTCTTACTCTTCCTCTACTGATTCCTGCATGTTAGTAGCAATAGAAGAATTTAAATTAACTGAGCTAGAATGTACCTCAGCATCATCCTGGTCAGTTCCAAGTGCCATGAGACATTGATCCTGTCCGATAGCGTTGTTGGTGGAAGTCAGCTCGTCCTCATCTTCGGTGTCAGTGAAGATGTCCATATCATCAGCTGCTTCTTCTGCAACCATGGCCTTGTTCTTTGCATTTTGCTTGGCCCTCAACGCTTCTCTATCTTTCTTCGACAAATCTAGACAATCAGCTTTAAAGTATCCCTCTTTGCCGCATTCAAAGCAACTGTTGGACACAGGCTTTAAGTTATCTCGAGTTCGGTTGAATTTATAGAACCGTTTGTATTTTCCGAACCGAGTATCCATGTCAGCTAGCTTCTTTGACAAGGCGGCTATACTCTGTTGCAGTTCTTCTCTGCTTGGCTCATTCGAAGCTGTGTCCGCAAATCTTGTTGCCTTTGATGTCCGCGGCTTGGAATATTAAGCTCGAAGTGCTACTGTCTTTGTTGCTGAACCAACGTCCTCATGTCGACTCGTCTGCACCGAGGACTGAGTTGATCTTCGTCGGTTCACCTTGTACTCATTTCCTTTCAGGATTGAGAACAGCCTGTCAGTTCCCATTTCTCCAAGATCAGCTCGGCTTTCATGAATGTTGGTGAAGGTATCCCACTTAGCTGGTAGAGCTTGTAATACTTTGAGGTTGATCTCTCTCAAAGTATATTTTCCTCGTCGGATAGACTGAATCCTTCGGATGATATCCATGAACCGAAGCTCCAACTGATCAATGGTTTCATCAACTCTTAGACAAAAGTTGTCAAAATCTTGACACGCATGGGAGAACTTGTTCTCCTTGGTTTCATCACTCCCCTCGCCAAGAGATGCCAAAATATCTCACATCTCCTTAGCTGTGTTGCACTCTTCTATCCATGGAAGATAGTCTTGTCCAACTATGGACATGATAGTGCTCTGAGCCTAGATATCCAGCTGGCTCACTTTCGCTTCCTCAGGAGTGAAGTCTTCTGGCTTTTTCTCAACCATCACCTCAGTTGCATCCCCATCATTGGGATTTGTAGGAGTGCGAGTAACTTTTTCCATGATGGTGATTGGTCCGGATGAAATCACTTGTTGCATTCGATGATGCTTGGACAGCAGAATCTTCTTCATCCGAGTCTTCCAGGATGTATAATTCACAACCGAGAACATGACAATAATCTTGTCTTTAACATCCATCTTCACACAACAAACAGACAACAAATGCAAGCAGATATGCACTAGCGTGAAAAAGATCTATTCAGTTGACCACTGAAGAAAACACCTCGATTCACACCTCGTGAAACAAAGACAACAGTCTTTTGAACCAGTGCTCTGATACCACTTGATGGTCCCGATACGAGTTTTGGTGTATGGGGGGGGAATACACCAGTTAAGAATTTTAAAATCAACCCCCAAAAAATTATCGCAACCGAGTAGGAGGACTCAGTTGGAATTACAACTGAGTAGGAAAACTCAGCTGTAAGAGTGGTGCTATGCGGAATGTGGTGGATAATAATAACTCGTATAAAATAACTCACGCTCAGATACAAGGTCGGTCAATAACCAAATCAGTTGAGAATGCAAAGATGCAGTTTTGAGTGCTGGTTAGTTGGTCAGTTGGATATGCAATAAATAACTGAACAGAAAACACAAACACACAAAGATTTACGTGGTTCAGAGAGAACTCCTACGTCTACGGGGAGTTGTGAGTCCACAAAACTCAGTCCAAATTCTTTAGGACTGGAACCACAAAGCTTACACGGGCTTTGCAACCGTTAAGATAAGTTTGCGGGTACTTATCAACCTTACAGATAAGTTTACGGGTACTTATCAACCTATCTACTCAATTTCGGGAAGAGTAGGATCTTAACAACCTTTTTAGGGGTGTGAAAAAGGGTGGAGTTTCCAACTACTAGCTCGAACAAGAAGTGAGCTAGGATCTAAGCTTGAACAAATGAAGACTCAAACTAGGATAAAAAACACCAAGACAAATTCTAACACTCTATGAACCCTCAACTAGTGATGTTCTTAGAGATTGAATGCAGTTTAGCTTGTGTGCAGTTTTTCGTTCTTTCGCTCGTTTATACTCTTATCGCACTTCTTGGTCTCTTGGTGAATGAATGAAGGCCACTATTTATAGGCAGAGAGAATCAACTAGCCGTTGGATGAACCGTTGATCTCTGTTCTGTGAAAGCGATGGCTTGTCTCTCGTCTCTGCAGATTTTCCCGATTTGGCAACTGTGAACTTCTACTTTCCATCTGAGACAGCCTTGTGTTGGGCCAAATGAGGTAATGACAGAACGTCAAACCTTCACGTGACTTCCTTTTCGAATTTCAAATTTCAACCTTAGTCTTTCAACCTTGTTTAGTCAGTTGAGAAGTTTTGGTCTTCATCCGAGTGGTCTTCAGCTGATGTTCCATCTGATCGATATTTTCATCTGACCTTCTGTCTGAATAGGAACAGTTGAACCCTCAGCTGCCTTTAACTTCATGTTGTCGATCTTATCAGTTCGAGTCCTGCAACTGATGTTCTGTATCTTGAACGCTCAGTTGTCTTTCACAACTGATGTTCTATCTCTTGAACGCTCGGTTGTCTTTCTTACATCTTTCCCCCTTGAACTCTCAGTTGTCTTTCTTACAACTGATGTTCTATCCGAGTAAAGCCTTGTTGCCATCTTCAGCTGGAGTCCTGTAAAGATAAAATCTGAACAATGCTCAAACAGCGAGCCTAAATACTAACATTAGGATCTGGCAACATCTACTCGGTTGGGGTCAGTTGGTTTTGGAATCAATCAAAACTTTACTTAAATTTCCCAACATATATATATATATATATATATATATATATATAAAGTAATACATTGTAATCTAAAAGTAAATGCACTTTATAATATTAGTGCAAAATTCATATTGCAATAAACAAATAACAAAATTTGTGCAATATTATCTTAACGAAAATATTAAATGCAATACGATGTGCATTGTAATGCGATGCAATAGATAAATAATATAATTTATGCAATATTATCTTCACGGAAATATTAAATGCACTACGATGTGCAATAGAATGCGTTATATTATGTAATGCATTACAAAAATAATACTATTATGAATATTAAAAGTTTTATGTACGATTTTCTCAAAAAATAAAATAAAATTATGTACGATAAATTTCATGTTTATCCATAATGCAATACATGCATATGTATATAAGAGAATTGATAAAGCAACGTCTAATTAGTACATAAAGAACATGCAAGAATAAGAAAATTAGATGTTACTATCGATTCTAGAAATGATGAATAATATTTAGAGGAATGAATATATACAAAAATGAATATTTATAAAAGGAAAGGTGCTTTCAAAATAATAGGAAAGATGATATGATTTGAAAAAGAAAAAGAAAAAAGACTACGTGAGAAATAAGAATTATCACTCCCATGAATTTAGGATTTAACCGTTCATCATTGATATACAAAAATGCCCCTACATTAATTAAACATTGTAATAATATGATTTAAAAATAAGAAAAATATCAACCATTGATTTATAGATTTGGACGTACCCAGATGTCTTCTTATTTCTTACGGAAAAAGTCTTTTACATATAATCTCTCCCATATATATATATATATATTATATACTAAAAATGATTCCTTACGTGTCAACTAAAAATAGATATTGACCATTGACCTGATTAAAATGAATGGATGAGATTGCATAGGTTGTTATGAAATATTTCATATTAGTGCTATTATCTACTGCAAAAGGTCATAAGGGTAAAATGCATCCCCACGATTTACGAATTGGCAGTTAGTTTGAATTTGGAGCATCCAAAAGATATTATCTTTTCCAAAAAGATAGGAATGATTTACGACAATTGATTTTCAAATCTCTAATTACAACATATTCTACCTTTTTACTAGTAGAATTTTTATGTAATTCCCTGAATATCGTAAATATGTATAGGATCTTGATTCTTTAATGTTATTGTTTTCAAAGCCCGTTTGTGTTTTCGATGCGCTAAAATAATTTCCAAGGAATTTCCTTATTATTACTATTTTATAAAAAAGTTGTTTTTTAAATTATATATAATTATTTTTCCTTAAAAAGTCAGCTTATAAATTATTTATAAGTTAGGGAATTATAAAAAGAGTTTTTATAAATTAAAATATCTATTTTTTAAGAAATTAAGGTTGGGTCTTTTAAATTATTGTCCTAATGGACTTGCATGTTGGATTGAGCCAGTAGGATTTAAAGTGTTGGACCTAATTTATTAATTGATTAAATATGTTAAATCTAGGCCCATATACCTTGTTTGGTTATGTGCGCTCTTATTTGCCCAATTGAGATCCATTAAAATGTTTGGTCTTGTTAAGTGGGCCTACGGGCTATATATGACTTATGTGTTAATTAACTTGACTAAGTTAAATTAATCAATGATCTTTGACCCACTAATATTAATTAATTTAATTATTCAGATTTAATTGCCTAAGTAATTGATAATGAGATATTTATTTGATGCATGTTATATAAACAATGTGTATGTATAAGTATGAATATACGACATGATGATTAACATGTACTTATGTGACATGATTTGATTAAGTATAATGTGCTTAAGTATGTTGATTAACGTATGCTAATTAATTAAAGTATTAATTATGTGATTAATTAATCATGATTAGATTAATTACCCAAGCTCAATGACGTGGTATTATATGATCAATTGTTCATGGCTTTGCTAATGATGATTGCTAATTAATTCAAATTAACTAACTAAGTTATATGATGTTATATGTGCTTAATTGCTTAAGTATTGTCACAGCCCCAAATCCCGAGGGACGGCAGAAGTCGGGGTGCGACTGGGGTTGGATTAAAGAAGCGGGGAAGAAGGGGGCTAACTGACTAAACATACATTCAATGAACAAGACTTGAATAATATAAAGAAAGAGTTAATCACGAGTGATTACTCGACAAAAGTACACAAAAGTAACTAAGTTCAAGTTACAGACTTATGCTACAGAGTTTTGTTCAATATACACATATTCTCAAAAGACTTAGAGTTCTGGCAGCGGAAGAGTCCTAACTAAAGCATCCTATCTTTCCAACTCAACTTCAACCGTTGCCGCTCACGTCGCTTCAACCTGCAAATTTAGAAAACAATGCAGGGCTAAGTACAAACGTACTTAGTGGGCACGATGCCGAAATTATAATCATAAGTATAGATAAATATGGCTTTTCATAAAGGTAGCACATCGGGGTTTTATTGAAAGAGGCCCGTGTCTACTAAACATTTTCTGACTCTTTTCTCAAATTAGCTTGCAAGCATTTTTCTGGTATGTTACGTTCAATCTTGACCAATTCTCATTCACCGTGGCTGGTACCCCTCAACAGGATATCACATACACCACAGGTTACAAAGTGCACTAACTCTGGAAAGCACTTAGCAGCTAACTCAGAGCCGATCGTTAGTTAACCTAGTTAGATTAACTCTAAATCTGGAAAATACGAATGCTAACTCAGATAGGTACAAGAGAACTCACATAAAACATAAAACAGTTCATGCCATAATCATCACTTTGAAAACACAGATATCAAAGCAATAAAGAAAGATTTTCCGAGCATTGCTCGTTTTATTTTGTATATAAAAGCCCACCTCGTAATACAGAACTAAGAAGTACTAGCTTTCAATCTTCGGATCTTCCGACCTTTCTTTACTGCTGGCTTCCTCCTTCATCGTAAAATAATAATACTTAAAATCGGGTCGTAAAAGATAATTGATCAATGAAAATCGAAATAGGTTTTAGTCGTTTCATTCTTTAGGCATTTGCACGCTTACTAGATTCATTTTACTTAAACGGGAACGAGACTCGAACAAATCCCGTTTAGAACTCGAAAGGTCTCATACTCGACTCTTAGGTCAGTAGAGAGAGTAGTCGATAGCTTAATACGACTTAAAAGATCAAAAGAAACTAAGTTGGAAAAGAAATCAACTTAGGAAAATAAGTTTTAATTCATTATACGACTTATGCAATTTCTCGCTTAACTAAACTTCTTTACTTGAGCGGATAAGAGGTACCAACTTGACTCGGTTAGCACTCAAGGCTCCTTTCTTGACTCTAGGGTCAGTAGGAAAATAGTCGTTAGTTTTTACGGCTTAAACGATCGAAAGAAACTAAGTTGCGAACGAAACAACTTAGAAGAATGAAAACTGAAATTTCACTGCGCATTACAGTAACTCTGGGGACTGCCCAGAACAGGGGAGCTGGAAACAGGGGATGAGCCCTGTACCGTTTGAAAGTTTGGGATGTCTAGTTTATGCTCCAATTTACGGATCGCAAATCCGATAAACGAGCTAAAAGTTATTACAGTTTCCGGCGAGGGTCGCAAAACTGCCGCGCTAACCCTAGTTGCTCGATAGAATCGACGTATAACGTCTTAGGTTCGTTCTAAGTTCTCGAATTCGATTTCTTAAGAAACTGGACCCTCAAGGCAGTCATCACGTACCCCCGTACGTTATGAACTCCTTCTCAAAACTCGTCCAATAGCACGACGTTCTAAACGTCGGCTTTCAACTAACAAGTACTAAACCAACAAGTTATGAATTTCTCGTTCTAGTTCTCGACTATCACTATAGCTTATATTATATTAGCTCGAAAGCTCATGACATCAACTATAAAGTTATTCCCAAGTCCATCATAAACGATATTATCAAATTAGAATTCTCATTCGACTTCTCGGTTATTACTTACGTCTAATTGTTCGTCTCTTACACAATTTTTAAAGTTGTCGGATTTCGTTCAAATTTTACGTCATTAAACAACATCTAACGAGAATCACTTTCATGCATATAATCATTTCATATCAACACTATATTTCAACTTACGACGAGTTCTTCGTCTCTTACATTCCATAAAATATTTTTAGAAAAATCTAAATAAATCCCCATTATCAACTAACATCATTTGCAACCATATTCCATCAACCAAACATCATCTAAATCAAACACATGAAAACCCCTAATTTTCTATTCATTTTCGGTATTCACTCTTAGGTTAAGAGGGTGATTTTCTTCTTCAATTAACACCATTTATTCATTAAACATACTATTATATCCTCAATTAATCAATTGAAATCCAATTACACATTAACATGCAAAAATCCCCAATTTCAAACCCTAAACCCTAAATCGGTTTCAATCAAACAAAGGGCTTTCGATTTCTCTTGGTTCTAATCACTAATTAAACTCTTCCTAAGCATGAATTTAACATCAATTGAAGAAATCCAAAAATCCTACCATAAGCCCTAAAATTTCGGTATTAAGCAAGACTTAGGGTTCTTAATTTTCTTCCAATTTTGATCTTAGAAATCACATCCAAACACTTCTAATTTCACTAATCGAAGATCAAAACATCTAGTTCATCCATCCTAAATTTTCGATCAAAAAGAAAAATAAAAGAAAGGGATTTTGGATGGATAGAATTAAAGAGGAGATAAATACCTTGAGTTTTAACAAAGGAAGAATTAAACTTGATGGAGGATTGGAGACTTGAATGATTTTTCTTGCTCAAGTTCTTGAAGTTCTTCAATGGAGATGATGAAAAGAAGATGGGAGAGAGAAGAGAGTGAAGCTGCCGAAAATGGGGGGAAAGGGAAGGAGGAGATGTGATTTAATTTGTTATAACATATTATAAGGTATAAAACCTAATAGGTGTAAAGGGTGAATAGTTAAAACATTAGGTGTCACTTAGTAAACTATATAAAACACAAAAAATCTAACTAAAGAGAGAGGGAGGTCGGCTAGAGGGAGAGAAAGAAGGAAAATACGCGCTTTTCTGGCGCGATACGACGTTACGGAAATCAAACGAAGAAAAATGTAGCTCGGCACAAAATCGTCACGATCCGATTCGTCCAAAAATTCTAACGTATTAAACTTAATCGGAAAATAATATTTAGAAAATTAATTCCGACAAAATCTCGGGACGACACAGTCCGAGTTTTGTCCGGAAAATCATAAAAACGAACTTTCTCGGGCGAGTTCGTATCGCGATTTCGTGAATGTAAAAATCAGACGGTTTTCCGTTCTGAGTTCACGAACTAAAAAATTTTTGTACGCGCTAACCCTAAATACAGTAGTCGTCTAGCTGACTTCCGTAATTTATTTTCGGAAATGGATTCGACCGTTAGTCTTAGAATTCAAAATCTTAAACTTAGGCGTGCAAAGCCATTTATTTAATTAACTTTAAAATTTTGAGATCGTAAGGAATTTCCGGGGCATTACATCCTACCCCCCTTACGAAAAATTTCGTCCCGAAATTTGCATACCTTCTGCAAAAAGATGAGGATATCGCTCCTTCATCTTCTCCTCGAGTTCCCACGTGGCTTCTTCTTGCCTGTGGTGGTTCCATTGTACTTTAACGATTGGAATCGATTTGGTTCTTAACTCTTGGACTTTTCTATCCAGAATCGATATCGGCTTCTCTTCATAGCTTAGGTCAGATTTAAGAACTACGTCTTGCTGACTAATGACGTGCTTAGGATCATAAACATATTTTCTCAACTGAGAAACGTGAAAAACGTTGTGAACGCTTCCTAAACTTGGCGGCAAGGCCAATTTATAAGCGACGGGTCATATTCTCTCGAGGATTTCATAAGGTCCTATAAACCTGGGTCTTAGTTTACCCTTAACTCCGAATCTAACGATTCTTCTAGTTGGTGATATCTTAAGGAAAACCTTATCTCCTATTTCAAACTCAAGATTGGTTCGATGATCATCGGCATACGACTTCTATCGGCTCTGGGCTTCTTTCATTCTATCTCGAATCTGTCAAACTATCTCAATCATCTCATTAATCGCATCTGGGCCTAGGTTTTTTCTCTCACCTACTTCGTCCCAATAAAGTGGCGATCTACATTTTCTTCCATACAAAGTCTCAAACGGCGCCACTCCTATCGTGGCCTGATAGTTGTTGTTGTAAGCGAATTCGACTAAGTGTAGGATTTCTTCCCAATTCGCGCCTCGGTCTAAAACCACTGTTCTTAACATATCGACTAAAATCTGAATCGTTCTCTCTGACTGCCCATCTGTCTGTGGGTGAAACGCTGTACTGAAATTAAGCTCTGTTCTCAATTCTTTCTGCATTGTAATCCAAAATCTCGAGGTGAATTTGGCGTCTCTATCTGAAATTATGACCCTTGGTACTCCATGCAGACGTACAATCTCTTTGACATATAACTGAGCTACTTTCTTTGATCCATACGTAATCTTAATCGGTAAGAAGTGTGCTGACTTTGTAAGCCTATCTATTATCACCCACATTGCTGTGTTTCCTCTTCTCGACTTAGGAAAGCCTGTGACAAAGTCCATAGCTATGCCTTCCCATTTCTATTCTGGAACATCCAATGGTTGTAGCAATCCATATGGTCGTCGGTGTAAAGCCTTGACTTGCTGGCATGCTAGGCATCTTTCTACAAACGAGGTAACGTCTCGTTTCATTCCATTCCACCAAAAGTTTCTTCTCAAATCTTGGTACATTTTCGTACTTCCTAGATGTGCTGTATAAGGTGTGTCGTGAGCCTCACTCAAGATCTCATTCTTCAGTTCGCTGTCGTCATCAAGAATACAAATTCTGCCTTCATAAAGTATCGCATTGTCTGGAGCTTCAGAATATCCTTCTGGTTTATCGGTTCTTATCCTCACTCGTAACTTTTCCATTGACTCGTCTTTTCTCTGAGCACTGATGATTCTTTCTCTTAAATCTGGTGTAGCTTCTAATGCTGCGATCTGACTTGTTATCGTAGCTAGCGTGTCAAGCACTCGGATATCCATCTTCTCGAATTCTCGTACTGAAGTTTCTTCTTCTACAAAAAGGCATCCTAACTTCATTGGAGCCTTGCGACTCAAAGCGTCTGCTACCACATTAGCCTTTCCTGGATGATAATTGATTTCGCAGTCATAGTCCTTGACTAATTCGAGCCATCTTCTTTGTCTCATATTCAATTCTTTTTGCTCGAAAAAGTACTTTAGGCTCTTGTGATCAGTGAATATCTCAACCCTTACACCATAAAGATGGTGTCTCCAAATCTTTAACGCATGCACTACGGCTGCGAGTTCTAAATCGTGGGTTGGTTACTCAACTTCGTGAGGTCGAAGTTGTCGTGAAGCATAAGCTATCACTCATCCATCTTGCATTACGACACAACCTAATCCATTTTTCGATGCGTCGGTGTAAACCACATACTCTTTGTTTGTGTCTGGAAGTGCTAGTACTGGCGCTGTGGTTAACTTCTCCTTAAGCGTTTGGAAACTCTTTTCACACTCATCTGTCCACTTAAATTTGGTATCCTTCCGAAGTAGCTGCGTCATCAGGCGAGCGATCGTAGAGAATCCCTCAATAAACCTTCTGTAATAACCGGCTAATCTCAAGAAACTTCTGATCTCATTCTGACTCGTCGGTGACTTCCAGTTGTGCACTGCTTCTACTTTTGCTGGGTCCACCTTGATTCCTTCCGCCGATACTATGTGCCCAAGGAACATAACTTCCTTCAGCCAAAATTCGCATTTACTGAATTTGGCGTAGAGTTTCTCGGTTCTTAGTGTTTCCAACACTATCCGTAGATGTTCCTCGTGCTCCTTTTCATTTTTAGAGTAAACGAGGATGTCGTCGATGAATACTAAAACGAATTTGTCCAAGTAGGGGTGGAAGACTCTATTCATAAGATCCATGAATACGGCTGGAGCGTTGGTCAAACCAAATGGCATCACTAAAAATTCGTAATGGCCATATCGGGTTCTAAAAGCGGTATTTGGTACGTCTTCAGGTTTGATCTTGAGCTGATGGTACCCTGACCTCAAATCTATCTTGGAGAAGACTCCTGCACCCTTGAGCTGATCCAACAGATCCTCGATCCTTGGCAAAGGATATTTGTTCTTGAGCGTTATCTTGTTCAATTCTCGGTAATCGATGCACATTCTCATCGATCCGTCCTTTTTCCTAACAAAAAGCACGGGTGTTCCCCAAGGTGAGACGCTTGGCCTGACGAAACCAAGGTCTAGTAATTCCTGTAACTGGATTTTGAGCTCTTCCAGTTCCTTCGGTGCCATCCTGTATGGGGCTTTAGATTTAGGAGCTGCTCCTGGTTCTAAGTCGATCGTAAAGTCTACATGACGATCTGGTGGCAATCCTGGTAGCACTTCCGGAAAGACATCTTCGTATTCATTCACAACTTTTACGTCTTGGATGGTCTTCTCGGCTCCTGGCTCTCCGACTAGGTACACAAGATAGGCTGTGGTACCTTTCTTCTTCATGAGTTTTGTGGCTTGAAGGGCTGATATAATCGGTACGCCTCTACCCATGGAAATTCCGTGGAATTCGGTCGGTTCTTTACTCGGCGGTTGAAAAGAGATTTTTCTCTCGTTGTAGAGAATCGTAGCGTAATTCTCTGACAACCAATCCATTCCTAGGATTATATCTACGTCCCACATTATCATAACATTTAAGTTGTTCGCTATAACCTTATGAGTTCCGAATTCTAGTTCTAGGTTATAGCAAACATGAGTAGAAGTAGTAATCTCTCCTGAAGGTATAGCTACTCTCATAGGATGTTCAGCTCTTACAGGTCTGATGTCTAAGTTATCGGCACACGAGCCAGCAATGAAAGAATGCGATGCGCCAGTATCAAACAATATCTTAATGGGGATGTTGTGGAGTTTTCCCATACCTGCGAGATTGCCTTTTCCTTTGCGCTGACCACCCTGTTTGATAGCGCATGCCCTCGCATCCTGTTGCTGCTGTGCATGCTGCTGAAACTGTTGTTGGTTCATTGGCGGCTGCTGCGGCTGTGCTTGAATGGCTCGGAGGGGTACTGCTTGTAGCGGCTTCGGGCAATCCTTTTTCATATGCCCCTTCTGTCCACAGTTGAAACAGTTGGGGGTGCCTATCTGACAGACTTCGGGATGGTCTCGGTTGCACTTCGGGCATACGGGGATGGTAACCCTCTCTGGGTTATTTGCTCCCTAGTTGAAGTTTCGCTGTTGCCCTTGTGGCTGGTTCTGTTGGTTGTTGCCCTTCCACGGTGAGTTCTGCTTATTCCCCTGAATAAACAACCCCGATTGGTTGTTTCCCTGCCACGGCCTCTTGTTGCTGTTGTTGTTGTTGTTGTTGTTGTTCTGGCCAGGCTACTGATATCCCTGCTGGTTACCCCTCTTCTGGTTTCCTTGGTTGTTATAACCCTGATTGTAGCCTCCGCTACCTCCTCCATTCCATTTTCTCTTACCCTGATAGTTGCTACTATTGCTGTTATAGTAGCCTCGGTTCTGATTCTGTGCTGGTGCTGACGCAATTGGTACAATCTTCTTCTCATCAGGCACGACGGCCTCCATTTCTAGTGCTCTTCCCAAAATATCAGTATAGCCTAGTCCTCCATGACTAGCTAACGCGATTCCTAGCTCATGTCGCAGTCCTCCTTGAAATTTCTTGGACAACTTTTCCTCAGTATCAACTAATGCCGGCGCATACCTTGACAGTTCGCAAAACTTGGCATCATACTCAGTCACGGTTAGCTTTCCTTGCTTCAGGTTATAAAATTCGGCTTCCTTCTATGCCCTATACGTCTTGGGGACGTACTTATCAAACAAGATTTCCTTAAACTCTTTCCACGTGAAACGAGCCAGATGCTCTGCGGGAATCACCTTCTGTCTCGCTTCCCACCAGTAATCTGCCGATCTCGTCAGCTGGAATGCGACAAAAAGCATTCTCTCCTCATCAGTGCATCTGAGGAGCTTGAAAATCTCCGTAGATCTCACCCATAGCTCAACATCGATAGGGCTGCCCGTTCCATTGAACATCGGAGGGTTCCTCTTGAAAAAAAGATCCTCTATATCTCTACGGGGCGGTGGTGGAGGTGGTGGTGATGGGGGTGGTGATGGGGATGGTGATGGTGATGGTGATGGTGGTGGGGTAGCATTCTGCTCATATTCTTGTTCTCTGTTGTTTTCCGGCTGACGTCTCCCACGTCCTCTAGGCCTTCCAAGTCCTCGACCTCTCCTATTATTAACATTTCTCGGCGGCATTTTCTTTGGTCTAAGGAAAAATTGAAATTCTCATTAGTTCTTTTTTGTTAAATACTCTTAGTACTTACTAGCTCATTCTCAACTTAATCAAGTTCACGGGATGACAAAACGAACATAGCTTCGATATTAACTTCATAATCTTTTAACTTTCAAGTTAATCTCAATTTCTCGTTGCATGTCACGCCCCGACTCTCGAGGTGCGACTTAACAACAATAACAACAAACTTAAACAACTAACAATTAACTCAAATAAGGGAACATGCTCGGGGAAAACAAAGATGGAATATAAGGCAATCGAATTTGGTTTTCAAAAGCATAAAGAAATAATAACCGAGCATCTTAACTTCACTTTCAACAGGAATTCAAACAAGTAATGCATACTGATGGGAAGGGAATTCTAACAAAAAGATAGAGAATATGAACCTATATCAAAACAAAGGATCATGTTCAACAACAATTCAAGTTACGAGCACATCGCTCGGAATTACAAGGTAAAGAGTTACGAATTCAACAAGTATTCAAAGTCTTCGAGCACAACGCTCGGAATCAAAAACATGAATATTAAAGTATTATCATCAACAGACATTAGTTCAAAAGGATTGCAGCGGAAACTTGCATCAATACCCAACACTTGCACGTATGAAGACGTACAAATGCCAGTCCGAAATTCTAATAAACTCAACCAACAAAACCAAACCACACCACCAAGTATCCACGCCATCGCCACCCAGTCAACCTGCATGTTTAGAAACACACGCAGGGCTGAGTACTTCGTACTCAGTGAACACAAGCCAAAACATTTGAATAAAGATGTTTCATAAAGCTATAATAATTGAACTTGCCTTGCCGAACATCACAAGTATATAAGCAGTTTTAAAAACGGTTTACTTGTGCATGTCAAAATATTTTCTTTAAAACAGACTGCGCAGTCAAATAACATGTAATATAACAGTATGTATCATCTATCACAACAATCTCACTGTGCCGAGAAGTAGGCCTCCTTCTCAAACACTGTGACCGGCCCAACCGAAGCAAGGCTCACAGTCACCTCAACATATACCACACGTGTGTTCCTGCTTTTCACAGGATAATCACATCTTCATATAAATAGATGATAACATATTCTAACTTCAATAAAATGGCAAGTCAATCACATTTGAAAAACATATCATAATATTCAATAGCATAACTAATTTTCATCGGTAGCTTTGGTTCAGAAAAGCCCACCTGACTTCCGAAGAATTAGCTAGGTGGTCTAGGGCTATTTGTCCTCGCTTAAAGATCCGTCCGACTCGTTCCTTCACAGTTCGACATCGATAGGAAAAATAAGATACGCAACATGACGGACATAAAGGCGTTGGACTTTAACTGAAGGACTTCTATTTGAGTCGTCTCTCTCTTCGCTCTAACTTTTCTAAAGGATCTCCCGTTCTCGTCTTTAAATTATTAACTTTATTCAAATTGATTAACTTTACTACTCAACATCGTACGCTTTTCTCGTTCTAATTAATAATGTCATCGTCTATATTCTATTACTCGAGCTTTCTTTCAAAGGCTTTAATCAAAACTTGGTTTAACAATTAATCATCTTGCATACAATAGTTCAATCATCTTTCACATTATAACTACTATCATGCATTTAAACACTTATTCAAACATATAATGAATTCATATAAATCAAGCATACTTCAAGACACATTAACATTCATTCAATTTAGATCTTAAAATCTAACTCGATTATGCATTTCCTTTTATGGAGGCTTAAACTATTAATTCTAGCTTTCTTATTTATAGACAATGCTTCGTTCTACATCCGCTATCTTATAAGGTATTTTTATAACCTTTATTCAATTAACAAAATTTCTCTTTAATTATTATTGACTCTTATAAAATTAGGATTTTCTTATTCATCTTTAATTCGATCCTTACTTCTTATCTCGACTATTGTTCCTCTAATTATTATCTCGGTTTATCTCTTTATTCGCTTGGTTAGAAACAACGTACTCAATTAATTATTTAATTAATCTTCTTTCCATTTAATTCTCGACATCTTATTTTATTCTCATTTTCTCGATTAACTTATACGAGTATCTATCTTAACTCGTCTAGCATCTTTTCTTTACTCGATTTAACTTTCTTTTTGCTTCTTATCGATTAATTCTTCTTAAACTCGGTTTTTTTTTTTCTATTTTTGCTTATTTCTTTAATAATTTCTTCTTTATTTGATTTAAATCTTTAAGCTATTTCTTACTTAATAATTTCTTTATCTTTTGATTAACATTTTTATGAATTAGCTCACTTTATTAGTTACATTATAAAAGATCTTTTTGTTGTAGTTTTAGTAAAAATTTCAAGTCTTTAAATATTAATACAAGATATTTAATTAATATATCTTTTCACACATCTTTCATCTTTTATTTAATTAAAAGCTTTTCAATTTTAAATCTTTTTGTCAAAACTTCTATCTTCATTCCATATTCAAATTAACATTAATACATACTTAAACATTCAATCTTTTTATTATTTTTACAATTAATTTCTTTCAAAACTTCAACATGCAAACTTATTTTCTTAATTTAAACACTTGTATGATTATATTAACATAACATATAATTATTCCATTGATCAAAACATCACTCAATTCATCAACAAAATCAACAAAATAAAAGTTTCATTCTTGCTCAAAACTCACGGCATTCATGCCTATTTTTATGCAATTTGTTTCTCAATTTTTCATGCATATAGTCTCATTCCTAACATGATAAAAATAACAAATCAAGCATCATAATAATAATAACTCAAAGAATTCATATTTCTCTTATTTTTACTATATTTTTCGGCATTTATCAATTCTTTAGGGTTTTAGTTTCTTTTCTTCTCTTAATTCACCGATTAAACTTATTATTCGATTCTTCTAACGGATTCTTCTCACTCGATTAGCACATGCACATCCTAAGTTTGCCTAAACATAATTTAAATAACATGCATGCATAGTTCTTTCTCTTAGGACTTATAGACATACATATTTACAACTAATCAAATGAATTTCATACTTAATTTAAATGGGAATCCTCCTCTTGGCTCTTGGAATTGAAATGGATGGAATGTAAAGCTTCAAAGCTTGGACTTGAAAGGAAGAAGGATGTCTTCTTGAATCCTCAAAGAAAAAGGAATAACATGGAATTAATCATCCATAGGATTTATGAATCAAATAAAGAAAAGTGTTGGATGATTCTTGAATTTAACTTCAAGAACTTGAAAGATTCTTACCTTTTTTTGAGAATATGGATGAAATGAATGGAGATTGATACTCTTTACTTCATTTCCATGGATGGAGAGCTTGAATCCATGGTTGCATGTGGAGAAAAATCAAGAGAGGTATGAGAGAGAGGGATTGCCGAGAGAGAGTAGAGATGGGAGGGTTTGAGAGTTGATTTTCTTTCTTGCTTGAAGAGAGAGAGAGATCGAAATGAGAGAGAGAGTAATGGAGTGAATGAAGTCCTTCTCTCCTTGTCTTAGATTAGTGAATTTGAAATCCAACAACAAGAATAAAGTGTATGTTGGAAGTTGTAATGTTTAAAGTGATTGATGGATGGATGATTTGATGTAGTTTGCATGCTACTTTTCGTAATACCATGCATAAGACATAATCATGATACTTAGTCTTGGAAATTGAAGGGTGATGGGAGAGGAGGTGTGAGGTGGCGTGAGAGGGAGAGAGGTGGATGACACGTGTCGTCGTCGTATCGTTACGGGTGTTAATTATCCGATCGTAAAGGTTTTCCGGATAAAACGATTCGTATTAATTCCGTTTTGTTTTCTTAACGGGTCTAACCTCTTCTCGTCTAACTTTTGACACTAACTCATCTCAATCCTATTTCACGTCTCAATTTAAAAGACTAAAGGTTTGATCATTTTAGTCCTTTAAGAAATTTTAAAAGAATTTAATCGGCTTATTAATCCATTTATTAATCCTTTTAAAGATTAACTCCTCACTTCCCTTCTCAATTCTCGGATAAGTTCTTACCCTATCTCAGTGATCTTAAAAGAAATTCTAGGTTCGAGGGTTCTAATTCCATTCTATTCTAGGTTCATCGGCGTAAACATTTTTCTCGGCGATTAACGTTATGTTATCTCAATCAAGCAAACTTCTCGGGATTTTTCCGGAATTTAATCTCATACTCATTTTCATATTAACAACCCATCAAGCATATCACATCATCATCATCTCAGATAAATAGAACAAATAATTTCACACAAGATTCACAAGGCAATTTAAATGTTTTATTTAATTCTCTTCGATTAGAAAAGAAAAATTTTACTCCTAAATTCTCATCTTTTAACTCACTCGGTTAATTACACGCTCTCTAAAGATATAAAAACTCGGGGTATCACATTACACGAGTTCATTTGACATTCTGATTTTAATTACTCGATTCATAAGAAATTTTGCTTGTGATTAAAAACCCTCTTCACGGGTCATGTATATATATATACATCAAAAAGAATATTAATTCTGCCTCCAACGAGGACTTATACAAAAAGGTTAGACTACTATTAGTCTAAACTAGGCTGACTGCTTACTATTTACCGGGTGCACTAACAAGCTGCAACTCCGTATCTACTAAAGTACTAGAACGGAAATGATTCATAAAAATTTCGTATCCGCTAGAGTAATACAAAAACTAACTAGTTACTGATCCAACTCTATACAGGACAAAAGAGCTACTACTACTACTGATATTTACCCGCGTCTACAACGCTCTGCTCAACTAAACTGCAGTCGAGTCCAAAAACTACCCCCTATAGCCTGCAAAAACCCTAAGAGTCCTCCTCCGGGTCCTCCTCCGGATCCTCGTCCGGGTCCTCGTCCGGGTCCTCCTCCTCGGACTCTGAACCAAAAACAAGCTGTAGTGCCTCGTCCACCCTCAGAGTAGAACCGTCGGCAAGTGTAAGCAGGGTGGGTGAGGGTGCCTCTGAAACCGTCTCCTCCAGGTCGGAAACCAAGTAGTCCTTGCTGACCTCTACCGCACGCTTCTTCAGGGGAAGAAGGTGCTCGGGAACTGAACCTGAACCCGAACCTGACTCGAAGTCCTCCCTAGAACGGACCCTGGACGGTCCTGCCTCCATCTGCTCTCTGACTACTCCCCACTTCGCACAGATCTCCTCGAGCGGCGTAAGTGGAGAAGGTAACTCTAACAAGGCGGCAAGCTCCGCGTCGATCTCTCAGTAGTCTGGCCCCTCCCTATACAGTCTCGTCTCTAACGATCCCCTGACTCTAACACAAACGTCTGGCACAAAAGGTGAAGACAACCCTAACAGCGCGGCTGTCTCAGCGTTAACCTCCACGAATCCCGGCCCTGGGATCAACTCCTCGATCTGCTGGTCAACTGGTGGTGACTCTGGTGTAACTACTGTCTCCTCGTCCTCCTCTAACTGTCCTAACTCTGCGTCCTCCTCTAACTGCTCGGACTCTACGTCCTCCTCCTCACTCGGTACACCGTCTGGTGGCAACTCCAACAGGGCAGAAAACTCTGGGTCTAAGTCAAGGTGCTCTGGCTCTGTCTCTGCTAGAAACTGACTGTAGGGAAGGTGTGGCTCTAATGGGATGGGAAGCATGAATCTGCTCTCGAAGAAGCGCCTGTGCACAAACAGGGCGAATCCGGTGTAGTTGCCGGTCGGCTCAGTGTCGTCGCCGAAAATCCCTAAGAAGTACCACGCCGCACGGTACGCTCAACCGCGCCACTCGTCCGGTAGGTGAACAATCAGGTCTAGAATCGCCTGACTCTCCCGGATCAAGTGTCGCATTGGGTAGTAAGCTGAAGAAAAGTTACTAACAATTTGTCCTACGTCCTCCTCTCCGTAGTCTACCTCGAACTCGTAGTACTCATCCTGCAGCATGTCTACTATAGTGCGCTCGCACGAGGCCAAAGTCTGGCTCTTCCGAGCCGTAACGCGAGTCCTAGCCATCCTACAAAAGTTTTAAGAAAACACGGATCAGTAACAGGTAGGGAAAAATAACTTATCTCAATGAAAAACTTAAATTACAAAATGAACATTCCTTATTCAATTGTAACATCATCACTTAAATCAACCACTTATCAAGACTTCTAGCAATTCAAGAAATTGCACTTAACAACAATAAATATATATATAAAATTAAAGATTTTATTTTCCTTCTTTATTTCACCATATTTTTACTCATTTTAATTCTTTATTTCTTTCTCAACACAATTTCCTAACGACTCTCACTTATTAAAACAAAGCATATTTACTTCGTTCATGTTACTTATTCAAAAGTAACATCCATTTACAAGAAATTTTGTCGTTTACGACTCTTGATACTCGTACTAGTTGTAGTCGTCGCTCAAAGATGAAATATGGAATTAAATTCCACAAGAAAAAGGAATATAACTTAAAGAATAACTTTTCTGGAAAACTAAGTTCCAGTTGTCGTCGCTAGAATCGGGCGATCGATGGAAAAATTTAATCAAGCTTCGTGCTCGACTTCTAATAATTTATACGATTTTTCTTCGTAAAGTTCGTTCAAGGCGAACACTACAGAAACACAAAACGAAAAGAAAACGGAAGACGTGACACGAATGACGTCATTTTACGTTACTTACACGGAAGCAACGTTCACTTATTTTGTTTGGCTTTGATTCCAATTTACTCGATCTTCGTCGTCTCGTTCATCTTTCTTAACTCGAAGCCGAAAGCTTCTCAAACGTCTAATCGTTCCTTTCGTTTACTAACACTATTTACCGAATCATTTTTATTTCTTTTTCCTCGCAGGATATTCTTAGAAAACAAGTTCGACTTTGCCGAATCTTTATTCATGTCACTTAACGCACGTGACATTCATCAGTAGAAGTCCTTCTCGCGTTGGGGATCTCCTTTCGAAATCATTTCAAAACAAAGTTTCTTAAAAATGTCTAAGTTCTCGAAGAACCGGAAAGTTCTTAGGTTTTAAGTCTACGTTCTCATTGAACCGGGAAAAATCCCTAAAATCCGACTATATTCTTGTATCCGCATAACTTTTCATAAAAGGAAATTATCGCGCAAATAATTTCACATAAGATAGTACTTGTACTACCGCATAAACACATAAAGTTAAAAATTATACTTCATACTTTATGTGAAATTCTTATTTTTAAAAACACAACTAATTCTCATTCTCAATTTTTATTGAATACTTGCTCATAAAATTTCTTATTTAAAAGAAATTACATAATTGAAATTTTTTCCTTTTCCTCGTTGAGTCGACGGAGCGGGAGGTTGAGTTGACATTTACTTTCTCAATCTTAGTGTTATGGTCTAACCCTTATCTTCTACTTGACGGAAGATTCTGATCTAAAATACATACCATTATTTCATCTTATGATTCGAAAGAAGACTCGATATAGAGTACGAATGAATACTCTATACTATTACTCGAAGGAAGACTTGTATAAAAATACCACTCTGTGATATTACTAGAAGGAATGACTCGTATTAGAAAAAGATGACTCATAACCAGAGCAGGAAACAACTTACTGCTCCGTTACCACTTAGTGGTATTACTGAAAGAATAACTCATACTAGAAAATTGACTCTTGACCAAAGCAGGAAAACAGACCTTGCTCTGATACCACTCTGTCACAGCCCCAAATCCCGAGGGACGACAGAAGCCGGGGTGCGACTGGGGTTGGATTAAAGAAGCGGGGAAGAAGGGGGCTAACTGACTAAACATACATTCAATGAACAAGACTTGAATAATATAAAGAAAGAGTTAATCACGAGTGATTACTCGACAAAAGTACACAAAGGTAACTAAGTTCAAGTTACAGACTTATGCTACAGAGTTTTGTTCAATATACACATATTCTCAAAAGACTTAGAGTTCTGGCAGCGGAAGAGTCCTAACTAAAGCATCCTATCTTTCCAACTCAACTTCAACCGTTGCCGCTCACGTCGCTTCAACCTGCACATTTAGAAAATAATGCAGGGCTAAGTACAAACGTACTTAGTGGGCACGATGCCGAAATCATAATCATAAGTATAGATAAATATGGCATTTCATAAAGGTAGCACATCGGGGTTTTATTGAAAGAGGCCCGTGTCTACTAAATATTTTCTGACTCTTTTCTCAAATTAGCTTGCAAGCATTTTTCTGGTATGTTACGTTCAATCTTGACCAATTCTCATTCACCGTGGCTGGTACCCCTCAACAGGATATCACATACACCACAGGTTACAAAGTGCACTAACTCTGGAAAGCACTTAGCAGCTAACTCAGAGCCGATCGTTAGTTAACCTAGTTAGATTAACTCTAAATCTGGAAAATACGAATGCTAACTCAGATAGGTACAAGAGAACTCACATAAAACATAAAACAGTTCATGCTATAATCATCACTTTGAAAACACAGATATCAAAGCGATAAAGAAAGATTTTCCGAGCATTGCTCGTTTTATTTTGTATATAAAAGCCCACCTCGTAATACAGAACTAAGAAGTACTAGCTTCCAATCTTCGGATCTTCCGTCCTTTCTTTACTGCTGGCTTCCTCCTTCATCGTAAAATAATAATACTTAAAATCGGGTCGTAAAAGATAATCGATCAATGAAAATCGAAATAGGTTTTAGTCGTTTCATTCTTTAGGCATTTGCACGCTTACTAGATTCATTTTACTTAAACGGGAACGAGACTCGAACAAATCCCGTTTAGAACTCGAAAGGTCTCATACTCGACTCTTAGGTCAGTAGAGAGAGTAGTTGATAGCTTAATACGACTTAAAAGATCAAAAGAAACTAAGTTGGAAAAGAAATCAACTTAGGAAAATAAGTTTTAATTCATTATACGACTTATGCAATTTCTCGCTTAACTAAACTTCTTTACTTGAACGGATAAGAGGTACCAACTCGACTCGGTTAGCACTCAAGGCTCCTTTCTTGACTCTAGGGTCAGTAGGAAAATAGTCGTTAGTTTATACGGCTTAAACGATCGAAAGAAACTAAGTTGCGAACGAAACAACTTAGAAGAATGAAAACTGAAATTTCACTGCGCATTACAGTAACTCTGGGGACTGCCCAGAACAGGGGAGCTGGAAACAGGGGATGAGCCCTGTACTGTTTGAAAGTTTGGGATATCTAGTTTACGCTCCAATTTACGGATCGCAAATCCGATAAACGAGCTAAAAGTTATTACAGTTTCCGGCGAGGGTCGCAAAACTGCCGCGCTAACCCTAGTTGCTCGATAGAATCGACGTATAACGTCTTAGGTTCGTTCTAAGTTCTCGAATTCGATTTCTTAAGAAACTGGACCCTCAAGGCAGTCATCACGTACCCCCGTACGTGATGAACTCCTTCTCAAAACTCGTCCAATAGCACGACGTTCTAAACATCGGCTTTCAACTAACAAGTACTAAACCAACAAGTTATGAATTTCTCGTTCTAGTTCTCGACTATCACTATAGCTCATATTATATTAGCTTGAAAGCTCATGACATCAACTACAAAGTTATTCCCAAGTCCATCATAAACGATATTATCAAATTAAAATTCTCATTCGACTTCTCGGTTATTACTTACGTCTAATTGTTCGTCTCTTACACAATTTTTAAAGTTGTTGGATTTCGTTCAAATTTTACGTCATTAAACAACATCTAACGAGAATCACTTTCATGCATATAATCATTTCATATCAACACTATATTTCAACTTACGACGAGTTCTTCGTCTCTTACATTCCATAAAATATTTTTAGAAAAATCTAAATAAATCCCCATTATCAACTAACATCATTTGCAACCATATTCCATCAACCAAACATCATCTAAATCAAACACATGAAAACCCCTAATTTTCTATTCATTTTCGGTATTCACTCTTAGGTTAAGAGGGTGATTTTCTTCTTCAATTAACACCATTTATTCATTAAACATACTATTATATCCTCAATTAATCAATTGAAATCCAATTACACATTAACATGCAAAAATCCCCAATTTCAAACCCTAAACCCTAAATCGGTTTCAATCAAACAAAGGGCTTTCGATTTCTCTTGGTTCTAATCATTAATTAAACTCTTCCTAAGCATGAATTTAACATCAATTGAAGAAATCCAAAAATCCTACCATAAGCCCTAAAATTTCGGTATTAAGCAAGACTTAGGGTTCTTGATTTTCTTCCAATTTTGATCTTAGAAATCACATCCAAACACTTCTAATTTCACTAATCGAAGATCAAAACATCTAGTTCATCCATCCTAAATTTTCGATCAAAAAGAAAAATAAAAGAAAGGGATTTTGGATGGATAGAATTAAAGAGGAGATAAATACCTTGAGTTTTAACAAAGGAAGAATTAAACTTGATGAAGGATTGGAGACTTGAATGATTTTTCTTGCTCAAGTTCTTGAAGTTCTTCAATGGAGATGATGAAAAGAAGATGGGAGAGAGAAGAGAGTGAAGCTGCCGAAAATGGGGGGAAAGGGAAGGAGGAGATGTGATTTAATTTGTTATAACATATTATAAGGTATAAAACCTAATAGGTGTAAAGGGTGAATAGTTAAAACATTAGGTGTCACTTAGTAAACTATATAAAACACAAAAAATCTAACTAAAGAGAGAGGGAGGTCGGCTAGAGGGAGAGAAAGAAGGAAAATACGCGCTTTTCCGGCGCGATACGACGTTACGGAATTCGAACGACGAAAAACGTAGCTCGGCACAAAATCGTCACGATCCGATTCGTCCAAAAATTCTAACGTATTAAACTTAATCGGAAAATAATATTTAGAAAATTAATTCCGACAAAATCTCGGGACAACACAGTCAGAGTTTTGTCTGGAAAATCATAAAAACGAACTTTCTCGAGCGAGTTCGTATCGCGATTTCGTGAATGTAAAAATCAGACGGTTTTCCGTTCTGAGTTCACGAACTAAAAACTTTTCGTACGCGCTAACCCTAAATACAGTAGTCGTCTAGCTGACTTTTGTAATTTATTTTCGGAAACGGATTCGACCGTTAGTCTTAGAATTCAAAATCGTAAACTTAGGCGTGCAAAGCCATTTATTTAATTAACTTTAAAATTTTGAGATCTTAAGGAATTTTCGGGGCATTACAAGTATTTATGTTAAAGCATGACATGATTAAATGATATGATATGTATGCATGTATTAATTGCATAAGTATAGTATGAATGATTAATATGAGGAATAATGTGACATTCATACTTATATGAATTACGATGAAGCATGACATGGCATATCATGACACGACATGTTTTTAAAATCAAGTTTTGAATAACAATTTAAGATGCATGTTTTAAACAAAGGATCATTAATCCAATTTCTCTAAGATAAAAAAACCTCGAGGCGATGCCTTGATAGATTCCCAACTCCAAATGATAAAGATCGGGAATATGTTAACCTTTAGGTTAATAGGATAATTAACCTCGATTAGTATGATGCCTAAGTGTATAGATTGTCTTGTAGGAGACGCCAAGTATTAGGGACGCAAGAGGATACTCCACATACGACAAGGACAAGAGGTGGGTTCCTATTTTCAAATTGTGGGTTATAAGCCCCACGGAGATAATGTTTCGGGTTAATAAGTCCTAACTGTTTTCTATGAAAAAGTGATATGCATGCTAAAATGTTTTATGCTCTCTACTCATGTTTACCATTATGAATGGACTTTATGCCAAATGTTATTACGATCGACCTTGGGACCCGATCACCTCAAGGTAGTGCCCACAAAGTTATTATGACGGTTCGGAGAGTGGGAGTGGCTCCCCACTCGAAGAACTGGGGAAGGTAATACGGTAGGCGAGTTAAGTGCCGGTAAAGTATGATAAAAATATTTTTGCATATGCATGGGATAAAAATATTTTCTTTTCAAGTATCACCCTTGTATATGAATGTGAGCATGCTATATCTTTCAAATGATTTTGGGAAAACATTTTTCAAAAAGGGGCATGGATCTCACTGAGTACCAAAGTACTCAGCCCAAAATATTTTCTTTTCAAAATAGGTTAAGTGATGGACGAGATGGAGGTGTGTTGGCATCGAAGATGTTCTAGATGATGATCATTCGGATCGTCATCTCCCCTTTCCTTCAATTGTATATGTTGGGAAATTTATTAAAAGTTTTGATTGATTCCAAAACCAACTGACCCCAACCGAGTAGATGTTGCCAGATCCTAATGTTGGTAGTTAGGCTCGCTGTTTGAGCATTGTTAAGATTTTATCTTTATAGGACTCCAGCTGAAGATGGCAACAAGGCTTCACTCAGATAGAACATCAGGTGTAAGAAAAACACCTGAGCGTTCAAGTCTCAGAACAACAGCTAAGTATTCAAAGGGACAAGATGCAAGAGAACATCAGTTGTAAGAAAGACAGCTGAGCGTTCGAAGCCAACTGATCAGAGTCAAATACAAGAAAGACAACTGAGCGTTCAAGATGGAACATCAGTTGTAGGACTCAATCAGTTAGATCAACAGCTTGAAGTTCAAAGTCAGCTGAGAGTTCAACTGTTCCTACTCAGACAGAAACATTCAGATAGAATATCAGCTGAAGACCAATCAGATGAAGATCAAACGACTCAACCGACTATCAAATGTTGGAGGTCAAAGGTTAAGATTTGAATTTCAAATAAGGAAGTCACGTGAAGGTTTGACTCTCTGTCATTACCTCATTTGGCCCAACACAAGGCTGTCTCAGATGGAAAGCAGAAGCATGCAGTTGCCAAATCCGGAAAGTCTGCAGAGATGAGAGACAAGCCATCGTTTTCAAAGAACAGAGATGAATAGCTCCTCCAACGGCTAGTTGATTCTCTCCGCCTATAAATAGAGGCCTCCATTCATTCACCAAGACTTACGAGACAGACAAGAGCAAAGAGATAGACGAGCGAACATCACCAGCTGAGAGTTCATATCGCATAAGAGCTAAATTGCATTCAAACTCTAAGAACATCATTAGTTGAGAGTTCTAGAGTGTTAGATTCTGTCTCTGTTTGTTTTCGATCCAACCTTGAGAACATCACTAGTTGAGAGTTCGTAGAGTGTTAGATCATAGCTCATTTCTTGTTCGAGCTATTAGTTGGAACCCCACCCTTTCGCATATCCTCTCAAAAGGATTGTTAGGACACTACTCTTCCCGGAATTGAGTAGATAGGTTGATTAGTACCCGTAAACTAATCTGTAAGGTTGATAAGTACCCGTAAACTTATCTCAACGGTTGCAAAGCTCGCGTAAGTTTTGTGGTTTGTCCAGAAGAACTTGGGCTGAGTTGTGTGGACTCACAACTCCCCGTGGACGTAGGAGTTCTCTCCGAACCACGTAAATTCTTGTGTGTTATGTTTATTTTTCAGTTACTTATTGCATATTCAACTGTCTAACTAATCTGCATACAAACTGCATCTTTTCATATCAACTGACTTGGTTATTGACCAACCTTGCATAAAAGCGTGAATTATATTTTTACGAGTTGTTATTTTCCACCACATTCTGCACAGCACCACTCTTCCAACTAAGCTTGCTTACTCGGTTGTGAATCCAGTTGAGTCCCAGTTTACTCGGTTGTGATTGTTTTTCAAGAGTTGTTTTAAAAAGTTTTACCTGGTGTATTCCCCCCCCCCACCCCCTCATACATCAGAACTCGTATCGGGACCATCAGTATATTTGTTTGATTAATCCAAGTACAAACTCTTCGACGCCTATCTTTCTTCACGCTTCGACTAAACCGATCGCGGTTAGTCTCAATCAATGCTTCCGTAGTGCGAGGCCAAAGTCCTCATACTTTGACTCCAAGACGATCAAGCTAGGGTAATGAAGAAAAGTTGACGAAGCTCCCTCGAGTTCCTTGAAGCCAAGCCTTTTGTAGCTGTAACTTTTGTAAAGTCAACTTGTAAAGTCAACGATTTATTGTACGGTTCCCAGTAACAGTCCGATTATCCGCATAGGCCGGGTAGCGGGCTGTTACATAAATTATTTCATATTATTATTGTATAATATTATGTATATTATTTTTTAATATTATGTAAATTATTGCACATAATAATTTTCGCAATTGCAAATTTTATCATGTTTTTTATTGTTTGATGGCTGATGATTTTTGTTAATGAATGAATAAATATACTACACTTAAACACATTATATAAATTTTAAAAAAAAAAACAAAAATGGTTAGTTATCTAAACTATCGATATATTGCTCCTATTTAAGATTAAAAATTTTAAAATAAGCAATAAATACCATAAAATATGGAGACAGCGGTTAGAAAATTGAGAGAGAAAAAAATACGAATCTCGCCTTCCTATTTTTTAAAATAGTCGATAATACAACATAAAAGATCATTTGATCTACACCTTTTATCTATTAAATGGATGTCCATGATTTATTTTTATTTAACACGTATGATTTTTTTTCTATTTGATCTCTTCTCTCTCTCTCTCTCTCTCTCTCTCTATATATATATATATATATATATATATATGGATGGAATTAGGTGAAAACCATACCTTATGTGTTAACTAGAAACTCCATCTAAACCAATAATCATGGTTTCATTTATGAACCAAATTAATATAATTTTAATTAATTGCTAATAATTCGGGTAAGGGTAGTGTTGGAGACATCAAAATCCCAATTTTATCTCTAGCGTGCCAGGTAAAATTAATGTTTTGAGGGCTGAGCATTTATATATAATGTGTTTAGTGTTGTTGTATAATGCTTTTTCATTTTATATATATTAATTTTTATCCTTCTACAATGTTTTATACTTTAACGTTTTTTCACGGTTCTTGTAATGTTTCAAGACCACTTAATTAATGCACACCGACGCCATACTCCAAAAAAGAAACATGATGTACTACAGACCGACTAAATCTATATATATATATATATATATATATATATATATATATATAATAGTAAAACCAAATGTCACATCTACTTCCCGCCCATTTTATCGAATATCGTGCATAATATATTATTTATTTTTTAATCTGAACTTTTACCATCTCCATCCATATCTAAAAAAGACTTTTTGTATTATCATGCGTTAATTTTAAATATATATTCTTTCTATTATACAAAGTTGGACTATTCATGAAGTCTTGGAAACTGTAAAGCCACTTCCACTTCTTTCTTCCTTGAATGTCAATCGAATTTAGAATATTAGATTTTTTCTATTGAATCTTAGAAAGAAAGAAACTTTCATTTAAATTCAAGTGTGATGCCCTTTATTTGTCCAACAGACTTCCTATATAAGCCCATCGCCGCTCTCTCTATCAATATGTTTTCACTTTATATTTCTTTATTGTTGAAATTACATTCAATCTTTATATTGTAGTTTACTGCACACTTTTGTCAACATTAATATTATTTATAATGTGTGTTTCTTTTTCGTTTTTACTCTGTTAACGTATAGATTACATGCATTTTAGTTACATTATTAAATTTTACAAATGAAAAATTAAAAACTTGAATATATGCTGATATTGTTCTATTATCAACAATGCAGATTCTTTGCCATGTTCGTGAAGGTTAGTACATGTATATTAAAAAAAAAAATTGCTTATTTACAGTTATGTAATCTTCTTCCTTTTTTTCCTTTCAAGATTGTCTATTTTAGTTTATGTTTATCTTTTCCTTTTTCTCAAAATTCTTAAAACAGTCTAGGGTTCAAACCCAACAACTCTCCCTCTCCATGTAAACAAAATTGTTAGAACTCAATAAATTAATTTGATTTGTAGTGATAATCAAGATTCAACCGATCTTATCTATATACATTGACATTTATAATTTACTACTATTTATTATGAATTGTTTTAATTTTTCTAGCTATTATTGTAATGTTTTGTGAATTAAATTAGTTTATTTTGCAATTTATTTTTGTCTATTCCTTAGCATTATTTGTTACGACATTATTAAAGTGTATTTAGTTATTTGGAATATCAATATTACGGCATATAATGGTTATGGATTTAATAACAAACAATTAAGTTATAAAATATTATGAAAATTATTTGGATATCTTAAAATTTGATTGTTGTTCATAGTTCTGATCACCTAATTCTCTAAGCAATTTATCCGCACTTTGTTCGGGTTATTGTAGGCAATAGGGATCGAGTATCGTATCCACAAAGACTATTTAGGTGTCACGCCCCGACTCTCGAGGTGCGACTTACGAACAATAACACAACCTAATCAACTAACAATCAACTCAAAGACGGGGAACATGCTCGGGGAAACATTAATGAAGAGCAAAGCAATCGAATAAGGCTTTCAAAGGCATAGTGAAGTAATAACCGAGCATTTCAAAATCACATATAAGAAGAATATGATAAGTATTTCATGCTGACGGGGATAGGATTTCAACGAATACGAGAATACAAAAAGTATATCAAGTCAACGAGAACCAGATTCAGCAAAACATTTAAAGTCAACGAGAACCAGATTCAGCAAAACATTTAAAGTCAACGAGCCCAACGCTCGGAAGCAAAAATAAGTATCAAAGTGTATCAACAGACATCATTTCAAAGAGTTGCAGCGGAAACTTGGATTAAAAACCAACATTTGCATATACGAAGACATGCAAATGTCAGTCCGACATTCAACTCGACTCAACCAAAAGAAATACCACACCACCAAGCGTCCATGCCATCGTCATCCAGTCAACCTGCACGTTTAGAAATACACGCAGGGCTGAGTACTTCGTACTCAGTGAACACAAGCCAAAACATTTGGATAAAGATGCTTTTAAAAGCTATAACAATTGAACTTGTCTTGCCGAACATCACAAGTACTTAAACAACTTAAAACAATTTTACTTGTGCATGTTAAAAACATTTTCTTTTAAACAGACTGCGCAGTCAAACATAACATAAATCAATAATATGCATCATCTGTCACAAATAATCTTACTGTGCCGAGAAGTAGGCCTCCTTCTCGAACACTGTGACCGGCCTAACCGAAACAAGGCTCACAGTCACCTCAACATTTAACATACCACACGTGGGTTTCCTGCCTTTCACAGGATAATAACATCTCAAATAAACAGATGATAGCACATGCCAAACTAAAAAAAAAACGGCAAGTCAATCGCATTTAAAATCATATAATAGTAATACTCAATGGCATAATTATATTCATCGACAGTTTTGGTTCAGAAAAGCCCACCTGACTTCAAAAGATTCTAGTTAGGCGGTTTAAGGGCTATTTTGTCCTTGCTTAACGATCCGTCCGGCTCGATCCTTCACAGTTCGACATCGATAGAGAAAATAAGATACGCAAAGACGGATAAAAAGGTGTTGGACCCAACTGAAGGACTTCTACTTGAGTCGTTTCTCTCTTCTCTTTAACTTTTCTAAAGGATCTCACGTTCTCCTCTTTAAACTGATAACTCTACTTGATGATTGGTTAATACTACTAACCAATGTCTTAACACTTCTCGCTTAATTATGAAACGTCGTCTATCTACATTCCATTACTTGAGTTTTCTTTCAAAGACTTAATCAATTCTCGATTTAACAATTCAATAACTCAATCATTTTGTATACAAATAATTTAGTAATTCTTCACGTCACAATTTATATCATGCACTTAAACACTTATTCAATCACATAATAAGTCCAAATAAATCAAACACATTTCAAGACACATTAACATTTATTCAATTATACATTAGAACTTAATTCGATTATGCATTTCTTTTCATAAAAACTCAAACAACATACCTTATCTTTTCTTAGTTTATAGACAACGCTTTGTTCTAAATTTGTTATCTTATGAAGTATTTTATAAACTTTTACCCAATTAATACAAATTTTCTTTAATTACTAACAAACTCTTGTGAAATAGGAATTTCCTTTCCATTTCTAATTCGATTCTTAATTCTTAACTCGACTATTATTCTTTTAATTATTAACTCGACGTTTCTTCTCGATTTATTTTTAATTCTCATGGTTTGAAGATAATTTATCTAATTAATTAACTTTAATTAATTTCTTTCAAAACCATTACTCGACATCTTATTCCATTACTATTTTGGTTAAACTATGCGAGTATTTAACTTAACTCGTCTAGCATCTTTTCTCGATTTGATTAAAACTTCTTTTTATTTCTTATTAATTTAATTCTTTTTAGCTCGATTTTCTCAATTCTTATTTATTTATTTAATACATTCTTCTTCTTTGTTCTTAACTTAAAACCAATTTCTTACTTAACGATTTCTTTTATTTTTCAAAAAAAAAAAACGTTTTTATAAAAACTAATTTATCTCATTAGTTTAATTATAAAATCTCTTTTTTGATTTAGTTTATTAAAAATTCATACAAGAACACTTACTAGATGTATCTTTTTATAAATTTTTCAACTTTTAACATCTTAAAAGCTTTTAAACTTCATTCTTTTTGTTACAAAAGTTCCTTTTTTTATCCATGATTTAAACTAACACTTACACATATATTATATCATCAAAACATCAAATCTTCTATATTATCACAAATTGTTTACTTTAATAACTTAACATGCAACTTGTTTTTCTTATACTTAACAACATGTATGATTATATCAGCATATCACATAATAATTTCATGATCAAAACATCACTTAAATCATCAATAAGATCAACAAAATAAACTCTTATTTTTTTCTCAAAACACACGGCATTTACATACTTTTTAGGGCATTTTATTTCTCAATTTTTCATGCATATATATTCATCCATAACATGAATAAAATCATAAATCAAGCATCAAAATAACAATAACTCAAGAAATTCACATTTTCCTATTTTTCTCTATTATTTTCGGTATTAACCATTTTTTTAGGGATTTAATTGCTTTTTCTTCTCTTAATTCACTGATTAAATCCTAGTGTTCGATTCTTCTAATGATTTCTTCTCACTTAATTCTCACATCGATAGCCTAAGTTTGCCTAACATAAAATAAATAACATGCATGCATGTTTTCTTCCTTTAGAGCTTAGAGATATACATATATACAATTAATCAAATGAATTATCATACTTGAAAATTTAAAACGGATCTCCTCTCTTGGCTTCTTGGGATCGAATCGAAGGGGGAAATGAGCTTCAAACTTGAGCTTGGATGTAAGGAAGAACTCTTCTTGAATCCTCAAAGAAAAATACAACATAATAATTAATCATCCATTTCTTTAGGGCTTAAGAGCCAAAAATGAAGAAAAATGGGGGATGATTATTGGATTTCAATTTAAGATCTTGAAGGATTATTACCTTTCACTTGGAGATTGGAAGGATTAAGATGATGGTGATGATTTCCCCTTGATTTGCATGAGATTGAAGCTTGAATTCAAGGCTTGAATGGAAGAAATTCAAGTGCATGTGTGTAGTGTGTGTGTTTGCCGAGAGTGAGAGAGTAGAGTGGGAGAGTTTTTTTTTTTTTTTTTTTGTTAGATGTAGATGAATGAAATGAATCCTTTCCCTTTGAACATAGAGAGATATCAAGAGAGAGAGAGGTAGATACATGTATTTGTGTCCAACAAAGGGAATAACCATGATTACGATTAGTATTGGAAATTGGTATGTTTTAAATGTGATGGATAGTTGATGTGATGTGATCTTGCATGTAATCTTTTGCTAAGATCATGGTGAAGACATAATGATGAAAATTTGCATGGAAAATTGGAGAGAGATGGGAGAGAGGTAGTGAGGTGGCATGAGAGGGAGAGAGGTTACGACACTTGTCTTCGTCGTGTCGTTACGGGTATTAATTACCCGGTCGTAAAGGTTTTTCGGATAAAATGATCCGTATTAATTCATTTATGCTATAAACGGGTCTAATCTCTCCTCGTCTCGTTTCCGACACTAAAACATCTCAAAACTTATTCACATTTTATTAAAAGATTAACGATTCCGATCATTTAGTCTTTTAAATCTTAAAAGAAATTAGTCGGCTTATTGATCCGCTTATTAATCCTTTGAAGGATAAATCCTCGTAACTCTTCTCAATTTATCTCGGATAAGCTCTTACCTTATCTCAATGACCTTAGAAGAAATTCTAGGTTCAAAAATCTTAATTCAACTCTATTCTAAGTTCATCGGCGCAAAGAAATTTCTCGGCAATCAACATTATTCTTTTTCAATCAGAAATCTTCGGGGTTCTTCTGAAAATCACACTCATACTCATTCTCATATAAACAAACTCAACATCTACGTCACATCATCATTTCAAGAAGTTGAATAGATAAATTCACACAAAAACACATAAGACATTCCGGTCGTTTTACTCATTTCTCTTCATTTAGAAAAGAAAATTTTTATTCCTCAATTCTCATCTTTTAACTTACTCGGTTAGTTTATACGCTCTCCAAAGATATGAAAGCTCGGGGTATCACATTAGGCAAATTTATGCAAAAACAAAATTCATGCATCTTCCTACTATTCAAGCTCTTCAAACAACATGATTGGTCATTCATTCAAACATTCAAAAGCAAGATCGAAGCAAATAAGCAAATGAACAAGCAAATTCAACTAGGGAAACGATTGAAAAGACAAACAAGGAACAAATTGCGACAAAGGTTGGTTCTAGGGATTCAATCCGATTCTAGATAGCTTGATCACAACTTCCTAATTCATGCAAACCAATTTAATCCTCTAATTAAGAAGCAATCACCAAATTATTCACTAATCTCTCTCGACAATTAGCATAAAGGGATCATTCTATCGACTCTCTCGGTTAAGACTCGAGACGACAAAATAACTCCAAAAAGCACAAGGATCATAAGCTTCCATGCATTAGATCACCTACTAAGTCTTAAATCAATACAAGTTGTGCAATTTGAAATCCATGCAAGTAAAAACCTATCAAGAGTTTCTACAAGCACTTGGCATGCAAGAAAGGTGATCAACAATTCCCACATGAAAATAAGCACCAAATCCACAATTAATTAGAAGAAGGCCAGAGAAATCAACAAGCTATGATCAATCCATCATCATATCATCATAAATCCCCAAAACCAACAAGAAAATTTAGCTAGACATAAATGAAATCAACACAAAACAAAGGAGAAATGATTGCATAGATGAAAAACTAGGAACCCAATGTTGAAATCATCAAATATTCTTCAAATCCAACCTTAATCCACTAATACAAAGATGAAAAGTGTTTAGAAACCTAATTGGAAACTTATTGAACAAGAATCTAAGCTAAGGGGTGAATGAATACACGTTTTGGGGCAGATCCCTCATATATATAGGAAGGAAAAAGTGCTAGAAGGTGTTAAAATCGTGAAAAGGCAAAATCGTCCAAGTTTGGACGAAAATATGAAAATCGGCGGTTCAATCGGCGGTCCGGAGACTGAAATCGGTGGTCCAAGCCTAAGGCGCCGGATCGACAGCCGATTTCAGCTTTTCTCTTGAGAACCAATACCACCATTTTCGGCGGTTGGGCCGGCGGTTCACCCTTGAACCGCCGGTTTTGTGATGCCATCCGCCGATTTTCACATCCAAAATGTCGGTTCTTAGTTCTCACTCCTCTTCGCTCGGTTTTTCACTTTTCCGTTTCGTTTCTTCGTCTCCGCTCTTCAACGGCCCTTTTATTCCATCTTAGCATCCCTTGCTTGTCCTACACACATGCACAAACTCCACCAAAACGTGAAACCAATCCAAAAATATCGAAATCCATCCAAAACATATCACATTTAGAGGCAAAGCAAGACAATTAGTGATATACTAACACGTTTAGTTGCTACAAAATGGATGTTTATCAAGTTCCTGCAATTAATATTTATGGAGTGCTCTTCTAGATTAACATTGTTAGTGTAATTTAAATGATATTACAATTGTATCAAAATTTCAATAAATTTTGAAGATTCAATACAAATTACGAGACACGTCTTATTTCAAAAAACGAACAATTTTTGGTGTCCACCAATAATGCATAAAGTTCAAATTGCACAATGCATATCAAATTCAAGCGCACTGCCGGATCTAAAGAGGTACATGGGGTACAGGTGTACCAAAAAAAATAAAATAAAATAAATTAGTAGTATACATGTATATTGATTAATTGTCTTCATTTTTTATTTGAACCACCAATAAATAAATAAAATAATGATAATAGAAACTAATTAAGTCCTATAAATAAGTCTAATAATGCTTATTTCAATTTATATACAATTAAAATGTATCAAATTGACCATACATATAGTAAAGTTGCAAGCTCAACATGAATAAAAAGAAAAATCTTATGCTCTACGATTTCAAATTAGGGATTTTCACTATCAATATTTAGATATAAACTATAATGAGTGAACTGTTATTTATATATAACACAATGAGAACTTAACCCTAGTGAAATTATGAAAACACGTGAGCACAAAAACATGTACGGCAGCCAAAAGATTAGCATCGGGGGCTCCGCCTCCGAACCCCCGTAAAGGGAGACTCTCCTTTACAAGTCACACCCCCAAATAGAAATTCTTGGATACGCCACTGTTCAAGTGTTAATTTTTTTTTTCAAGATATCCATACTTTTGAGTTCTAAGATATTTTTAGGAAAAAACGCATATAAATGGGGACAGAGAAAGAGAGAGATTGTAATGTAGAATTTTAATTTTAATTTTAAAGGTGGATTTTCAATTAGAATTTTTATTGACAAGTCAGTTTCATTTCATATGAATAGCAAATCATAGAAAATTTGAACAAAATTAAAAGTTTGTGAGTTTAGAGGAAAAATCGTATATCGTGTGTAAAATGCAAGGTTAGTGAAAGTTCATGGATTAATTTATATGCATTTTCCCATATTTTCAAGTATTTGATTTAGGGATCATGAATTTACTTAAATGCACAAATTTTACACTAATAATTTAACAAAATTACGGGTGACATACTAGTTACCTACAAATTGGAAATCAATGAAATACATGTGCAAAATAATGTATTATTTTTACAATAAAAAAAGGGAGAAGTTCAAATATAGCCACCTCTGAAAAGAAAAGTGCTAATATAGCCATTTTTTTTAAAATGATCAAATATGGCCATGCATACACGACTAGCATACACGACTAGCATACACGACCAGCATACACGACCTAAACTGGTCGTGTATGCTGACCATGCATACACGACTAGCATATACGACCATGCAATATACACAATAATGCACACACGGCTAGCATACACGACTATATCAGCATACACGACCTGAATACACGACTAGCATACACGACCATATCAGCATACACGACCAGCATACACGACCAATATACATGGTCGTGTATGCTGGTCGTGTATGCAAGTCGTGTATGCGTGGCCATATTTGATCGTTTTTAAAAATGTGGCTATATTAACACTTTTCTTTTCAGGAGTGGCTATATTTGACTAATTCTCATAAAAAAAACAACACATAATTTAATCAATAGCCTATTAAAAGTCAAAATAGATAAAAACCGCAACTATAATAAGATCAGCAGTATGAAAATAAGTGATCAATAAAATCTAGCCAGTAAAACATCATTAGAAATTGAGAAACATTAAAAACACAGATAAATCAACTAATGAAAAGTGAATCGGAAGCATTATATTGTAACAGACCAAAACATTGAAGCATTAATATTAGAAGATTACAACATTATTTTGTAGTTTGACAAACATTAAATTATGACCCAATTGTGACTGAACATACACAATAACCATTAAAAAAAACCCATTACAAAACTGATATCACAAATAAATAAAATTTCGAGTAACAAAAAGCACAATATAATTTAAAATGTGCAACAACTAGATCCAATGTATAACAAAATCATCAATAAACACCTAAGAAAATGCCATTCTTCATTTGATAACTTTTAAGCATGAGAATATAATTACTAACGCAATTAATCTAATATGAAAATACCTACCTACTAATTTATGAAAATAAAAATTATTGTCTGTTAAAGAAAATCAATAGAGCAAATTCTTTGTAGGCCTAAAATTGAGATTTGTTTTGTTAATTTCCAATTTTCTTTTAGGTACAACAAAGAAAGAAGTGCATGCTATTATCCTCAACAATCTCAATAAAGTAACCGGCTCTATCAAGCTAAATTCACCTTGAGATACAGTCATCAATTCATCTAATTAAGGGAATTTCGGTTACTACGAAAACCAAAAGATAGAAAACTCCATGACCTAAACCGGTTTTTTTTAATCCGGTTTAATCATAACTGGTTATTAATATTTTTAATGTTACTAACATACCCTTAATATATTGGAGGGAAAAAAATATGGAAAGAAAATAATAAAAAATCGTTGGAACCGCCGGTTCACGGTTCCTAGCCATTTGAACCGGAATCGGCCCTTCCTACATACGATTCCGGTTCGGAACCGGCCCGTTGACTACGGTTCCGGTTCGAAAACCGTTGACCACGGTTCCGGTTCAAGTTCGAACCCGTCGGTTCCGGTTCGGATGAACACCTCTAGAAAGAACTCTTTCACTACAATTAAAAATAATAATTAAGGAAATAATTATGCCACAAATATATATTACACTAATCAAATACTACTACTAACCAATATCTATATCTATAAACAACGATCCAAATACATTCATATGTATTTTTTTAAGTAACATTTAACATATGTATCTTATTTCTAGACTGTCCGAAATTCATGAGCTTATTTTTTGGCAATGGTGTGCTTATTATGGTGCATGAACTCAGAGGCACTATTTCCGCAATTTATAGTGCGTCATAATATTTCATACGTTACCAGTTAAATGAGGAGAAAATAATTATAATAAAAGACACTTGCCTATTTTTAATTTACAAATTGTTGTTGAACAAATAAAAAAAAAAGCTACAATTTGTTTTCATTTCTTCGAAAAAAACAAATGTAATAAGACCAGTATATTGGTGAATAATAATCACTGAAAAAATTTGTTTACTAAACCAATTTTAAATATATTTTTTCTAATAAATATGTTTAATTCGGATCTGCATTTGTCAGCATATTTTTTTGCGTAAATTCATTAACCACTCTAATGTGTTGAGAATTTTATTTTCTAATAAATTGGATATTGTAAATATATAATTTGCTTAATTTAGGGAATAAATTAGTATATGAATAAAATAGCTTAATTTTTGTCATGTTAATCAAATCCGTATATGTAATAAAATTTATATATGGTGAAGATGTGATATAATTTCAAAATTCAAAATTAGTCAACTACATTAACACTTAAAATTCGAAAAAGGTATCCTTGTAAAAGTAGAAAAATCGAGATTTCTATTTAAGAAAGTAATCAATGATAATTGTATAACATTACTAAAATCTCCTCATTTTGTCTAAGACATTTTGTTTCTTTATCACTACCCTATGATTTAATCAAAGACTTAGATGAGATTTCTAGTTAATTCCTAAAATATGGTTTTTATTTGATCCCACCAAGAAAATTCAGGTACGAAAACAATTGGTACTATTTGGATGAGTGTGACCATGCTGACCAATATCCTCCTACATATATATATTACTTTCCGACATAGATGTAGACAAGATTAGTATATATAACCCATGACATCTTGACCACTTAATTAGATTTTTGACGGTCCACTAACCCGAACCGTCACTTTCATCACATTCTCTTTCTTTCTTAAAAATAGTTTACTCTTTTCATAAACAAAAACTAGTAGATAATAAAATTTGTCTGATACATAGCCAATCATCTATGCAATAAGAGATGGTGCAAATATCTTACTATTTGCTTAATTGGTTAGGTGCTAGACGTCTAGCGGCGTAATAGTATTGTATTTTTATTTATTTATCTTTTTTTAGAAAAATAATGAATATTTCCACATTTTACAAAAAGAGTAAGAAAAAGGAATTTATTAAAGGTTATGAGAAAGAGGACAGGAAAAGAAAAAAAGAAAAGAAACAGGGGGGGGGGGGGGGGGGGATGTTTTTTTCTTTTAATTGCGTACTTAAATTGCACTTGTGGGATTTAAAAATTAAAAATCCGAAAGCCGAAAGGCACTTTTGCTAGATTTTGTGTTTTCCTGCAAGAGAAAAAACAGAAGCTTCACATTTCTTTAATTAATGTTTAACTTAGAAAGCGTTCAACTAATGTAAGAGAAAAAGAGAAAGAAGGTCCTCTTTTCCACAAAATATAATTAAAAAGACATAGTGTGACTTGTAAGAAATTCTAAATTACTAAAACTCTATATATATATATATATATATTTTCGTGGAAAGGAACCCTAGAAAAATTAATCAGATTCCGCTTGCATGCTTACTCATATTTAAGCTTTTATGGATATTTAACTACCCACTTGTTGGAAACTTATGGATTCTACTATATATTTTGCACCTTCGCTCAATTAAAGATGCATCTTTAGCACATAGAAATCATTGACTCAACCAATTGCGTCAAGCACTTGAGGAAATGAAAAAGAACACGCAGCGTCATACATTTCAATTCAGCATATGGCAAGCACCAAAAAAATAGACAAAGATAGTGACACATACATTAAAAAAAAACAATACTATTAGCATATAATAATATAATTACCCCCAAGAAACCGAGTTCACGGCCGTACCGCAACTCCAACTTTTTGAACAACCAAGCACACTAATAATGATTAAGAAATGTGGTTTATTACGAAAAGGCGATGAAGGCTCATTTAATTATGATTAAAGCCATGAGGTTAGGGCTTAAATATATAATTAGCACAACTAGACATGCTTAGTGGAGAGGGAACATACGTCATGCAAGCGTGACACTGATGTCATCATAAACCCCACAAACAAGAATAGAGACTTTCTCGGGGGCTATTGTATAGTGGGGGTTGAAGCTATCATCAGATCTTTGAAAAATATAAGAGGGGATTATTAAAATTTATATCACGATTTATAATGACAAGAAATAATAATATTAATTCAAAGAGGAGTAAGTCTTGTGTGCAGACATATGCGTAGTACAAAACCCGACCCGCCCCACCCCGACTCGCCACGCGCCTGACTGACCCGGCGCGTGAGATCCACGCGCCGCGCGTGGTTCTCATGCGCTACAGTAAATTTTTTTTTTTTAATTCCAGATTTTTTTTCCCGGCGGAGCCTTCGGCTCCGATTTTACAGTTCCGGCTTCGCTCCGATTACTAAAATAAAGATAATTGGCAACAACATTTTGGACTTTTACGGTTTGCTCCGAGGCCTTCGGCTCCCCTCGCTCGCGTCTTGACCATAAAAGAAGCGGCAAACAAAAAAAAATGGAAAAATAAAAAACTGGTCAAAGGGGGGTTTGACCGGGTCAAACTCGGGTCGGGGAGGGTCGGGTCTGGTCAAATGGACGGGTGTTCTACGGTGGAACAGTTGCACCCAAGTTTTTGTCTTCAAAGAGTGATGTCATTTGGTCATAATGTGGCTGGTCATAAGTCGGCCCATTGTATAAAAGTGAACCGATTTAGTTAAATATTTGATTTATTTAAATAGTATAAAGATATATTTTATGTTTTTATCATATTCTTGACTTAAATTATATTATTGTTAGTGTAAATATAATTCACTTATATTCTTTTGACTAAGTTTTATACTCCATGATCTATTATATTTATCAAGATTTATTTTGCCTCCAAATTCAAATATATCAATATATATTTATATAAACAAAAAAGAAAAATACACTATAACAAATCACTTAGAACTGAACATTATAAATCAATCGAGTTTTTTTTCTTTTTTTTTTTTCTACTTGAAACAATTTATGTGGCCGCATAAATTTGTTCTAATTCAAATAATTATAATATGGAAAACCGTCCCAAAATAAATAAATAAATAAATAAATAAAGTAGGGCACAAAAAGGTTATGGACAATGGGACCAAAGCAGCCATGCGTGTGGCCATTTTCCAGAACTAGGGTTTGTCTTCTATTACCACTGTCTAAAGTGTCTATTGACTTGGTAGGACTTCTGACATTTGAAGTAATTCGAAATAGAATGACATGAAATACGAAATTGAAATTAATCAAATTACCAATTTTATTTTGTTTTTAAAACAAATAATTTGGTGATTTTGAATCCACATGTCTATATAAGTTTTTTAGGATGGATAAAACCTAAATTAGAGTGTATGTAAACACATAAAATGTAAATCGAGTTAGGTGATAATTATATATATGTTGTCGTATTCTGGATGCAAAGCCAAAAATCTCTCCCAAACATGGAGAGAGAGAGAGAGAGAGAGTGAGAGAGAGAGGAACAGTCAATTGAATAATGGTGCTAAAAAAAGAGAATGCAAAAGTTTAGTAGGGTTAATGATAATATTTTCTTCGACTTTTGTCAGCTACATAGTTTCTTATTAGCTGTGTAATTACTCAGACTTTGTTGGTCGAGACTCCTAACAATGGAGAAACACTTTTTCTTGTTTTAGTAGTAACAAACATCTTTGTTTTTAATGATCTTGTTGCCTTTTCTTTTCCTAGAAATGCTGCTGCCCTATTTTTAGTTTTAGTATGATTTTGGTGTAAGTAAGAAAATACTATATTTTAACATAAGATTTCAAACTAAATGTCAGAGACCCTAAATTTAATTACGTCTCTATGCCAAATTGACAATTCCGTATTTGCTGCAACTAAATATTCTATCAAATTGTGATATATATACATATTAAATGATTGTATATATGCATAAATATAATGAATCATAAATTAATAAATATTAATGGCATGGTAATTAATTTATTTTGTGGTGCGGCATCTGTGAGTGAGTAGTATTAATTTAATTTCAGTACTCGACATGCTTTATTTTGATATGACTCCTTTTTTTTTAGCTTGATTTTGATATGACTCTCAAAATCATTATTGACAATTAAAAGATAGTGGAGAAATTACAAAATTAATTGTGAATAAATAAGAAAATATGGGCGACAAACCGTGGACATATTTAAGAATTGTTTCTCTTTAATTGTGTAGATGGCTACATCTTATATTCTCGACAAAACTCTTTTGCAGTAGAGTCGCACCTCATGCGACCACGCGTGGGGTGCACGCGCCCGTATATATATATATATATATATATATATATATATAAATTTTTTTATAATTTTTTTTTTGAATTTCAGATTTTTTTGTTTGCCTCTATTTTTTATCTGCCTCTTTTTCTTTTGTCAAGAGTCGAACGAGAGGGGGTCGAAGGCCTCGGAGCGAGCTGAAGAATCCAAATTGTTGCCACTAAGATTTTCATTTTATTAGTAATTGGAGCCGAATGCAGACCTGACGGCGAAGCTGGAAAAAAATAATTCAGAAATAAAAATAATATATATATATATACACAACAAGCGCCACGCGTGATCGTATAACTTGCGACCTGCCGCATGGGAGAGTTACTCTATATTCTATTGCACAAAACTTGAGAAATCATTAGAGATAAAATAAGTCAATTTGTGTTTATAAAAATAGATACTCTCTTTGTCTCGGATCATATATGTTGCGATTTTTTTTTCATTTTTTTTTTTTGAGGAAATGTTTCGAAATAATTAAGTACTTAATTTTCCATCTAGAGATAAATGTTGTGAAACTTCCCATTATGTGTCCTTGCTCTCATGTGCTAGTTACAAATCTGTTACATATTATATTTCATTTTTCATATAATAATTAGAGACAAAAGGAGTAAATTTATCCAAATTCTTAGTACATACTGCTAGTTTTAATGGCAGAGGATAATTATTGAAGAACTGAGGCCGCATGTCATGAAACTCTCAATTGACAAAACTGTAGAGTAGAATTTATTGACAAGTAGAATGAGAAAAGATTCCATTATGCTCTTGCTATCACTATAAATTCATTAATTACTTGTTCAATTTTCCATACAAAATTAATTGAAGACAAAATTAAGGAATAAATTTGTTAGTATACAAGTTTTAAGGGTAGGAGACGAGACAAGTATTGAGGACAATAGAGGAAGTAGTATATATATTAAAAGAAGGGACAAGTACATTAAAGTAGAGAAGCAACCTAGTATTCAAGATCCAAATGATAACACCCCATATCCAGACAAGAAAAACTGCATTGTTTGCTAACAAAAGCCATTAGATATTAGCATTTCTCATCAATAAAATAAAAAAGAAATGTTAATTATTTCAAACTTGAGAAGAAAGCATACTCAAATATCCATCATCACTCTTGCTTCGCCTGCACAAGAAGAGCGAGAAAATATTCAAGTTTGTTTTCCAGTAATTTGTTTTGCAAGGAAATACATATATATATAATCCGAAAAGGGACAGAAGGCAGCAATAGTAATTAAATGGGATGAATATGAATACATGGTGCAACTGAAACCGAGGGAGGGAGGCTAAACACTCCACTAACATATAGAGACAGAAAGTGTATGTAAGAATAATGGTAATGGGGGAGTGTGTTCCAAGACACAATGATTGCATGGGTCCTGGGGAAGCAGAAAGCTTTGGCGTGGAATTAGCATTGAGAGAAACACAAACAGAAAGAGCCATTCCCATTCATTCATATCATGGAAGAACGTGGGATATAATTTATTTAAATTCAATTTCATTGTTTTAATATAATCATTAATCTCACACACACTAACTACGCTACGCTTTATTTATTTATTTGTCTTTGGTCGGTCGACAATCTGTGTGTGTTGTGTGTTCACAGTGTTTCTCTCTCCCCCTCTTTCTCTCTCTCTCTCATGAAAATTCATTCTACTATACTCTTTGCAGCAGGGAGAAGTGTGATTATAAACTTTGCACCAATCACTAAGCAACATGGCATATTAAAATATGGTCCGAAAAAAGTTCTGTGCTCTGATAGCTACAGAAATGGATAGTATGTGGTAAGAGAGAGAAAAGAGAGTGCCGTAAGAAGAAAGGAAACAAGATTATCACTACTTTCATTTCATTCCCTCTATATAACTTAGGAGAAGAGTGGGGGTGGAGAGAGAGAGAGGGAAAAGAAAACAAATAAACCAAAAAGATACCAACAAAGCACCTCGCAAATTGAAAGGTTATCTGATTGTGGGATAAAAATGGTCTTCTTCACTCCTCACCCCATATAAAGACCCCTGTCATACAAGAGAGAGAAAAAAAAGTCCAAAATTTTTCAGAGAGGGAGAGAGACACTGAGAGGTCTGTTTTTTTTTTCACCCCTCCTTTTTCCATTTTGTTCCTTTTCCAGATCAAGAAGAAAAATCCAACTTCTTTGTTTATCATATTCTCTCTTTTCATCTTTATGTGAAAGAAATATGGCATGATTATCAAACAACCCTAAAGCCATCTTCATTTCATGCCAATTTCTGCTCCACAAGTACTCATATAAATTTTGAAGTAGGCTTTCAAATTTCCCAATTGAAATTAAAATTTCACACACACACACACAACACATATATACATACTATTATTATTATTATTATTATTATTATTATTATTATTATTATTATTATTATTATTATTATGTGTGACACCAACAACAAAGAGAATCAAGAAAATATTTCTCAAGGCATCCATATCCTAACTGATAATATCGAGGGTTTCCAAATTCAGGATCAAAATCTTCAAAACATTCAACAAAATATGCATCACCACAATTCCACAACCGATGCATATATAAACGGAGCTGCTTTCACTGAGGTCCCACAAATCCTGCCGTGGGCCCTACCGCCGGTCCACGCCTTCAACCCGGTCCACTTCTCGGGCCGCGACCACGACCCTTTCCTCCTGCCGCCGCCGCCTCCCCCGGCTTGCGGCGGCCTGTTCGGCAGGAGGGCGCCGTCGGGGCTGCAGTTCGGCTACGACGGCGCAGCCTCGGACCACCACCACCTGAGGTTCCTCACCGAGTCGTTGGGGCAGGTGGTGCACCCCGGCGGCGCCGCCCCCTTCGGCCTCCACGCCGAGCTGCAGAAAATGACGGCTCAAGAAATCATGGATGCGAAGGCTCTTGCGGCGTCGAAGAGCCACAGCGAAGCAGAGAGAAGAAGAAGAGAGAGAATCAATAACCATCTTGCAAAGCTCCGAAGCTTGCTCCCCAGCACTACCAAAGTAAGCATTGTTACTATTTCATTGTTTTTATTTTTATTTTATTTCACAATTTTTCTTATAATATTGTTACAATATTATGAATTTTATATTGTATGCAAGCATGTAAATTTAGAATATTTTGATATCACAAAGATTTTGGTTAGATACTTGAAAAAATTATGAAGATTTTAGGTTGAGTGGATTTTTAGGTGGGAAAGGTGCCTGCCTCATTTTTTATCAAACGTATTCTACTGATATTTCTCATTATTTTTATTTTCACCCGAAATTAATTTCTGGAAAACCGAGGAAAAGAAGGATGGAAAAAAGGGAGCAAGCGTAAATATCGCTAAGTTTGATAAGATAAAGAGAAACAATTATGCAGACGAAAAGCTTCCATGGAAAATTCTTGCCGGATGGATTCGCAGTAAAAAATTAAGTATAAAAAGAAAATATTCTAAAGAAGCCAGACAAAGAAGCATTCTTGTCAGTCTATTTCACACATCAATAATTCTCTCATTATATTATTAATTAGCATTATGTTAATTTAACACCCTTACTTAAATCTTTAACTATCTTTAATTAATATTAACATCATGTTACATACGTTTATTTATTAAATAAACATACAACAAAATCATAACTAATCACCAGTTTATACATTGTGCAGAAGAGCAAACCAAATATTAGCAGTAAGATATTCAATGTACAATGCATGGTTCTGTACATCATTTTATTGTTTTCTTTAATTACTACTAATAATAAAATGAAATGAATAGAACAAAATCAAACATCCTTTTTTTCTGATGCTCATGCTACACAATAATTTTCAGACAGACAAAGCTTCACTACTGGCGGAAGTAATCCAGCACGTGAAAGAACTCAAGCGGCAGACCTCCCTTATAGCCGAGACGAGCCCCGTCCCGACCGAGATCGACGAGCTAACCGTCGTTAACGAACCGGACGAGGAGGGCAGACCGGTCATCAAAGCATCCATCTGCTGCGAGGACCGGTCCGACCTCTTGCCCGATCTCATCAAGACGTTGAAAGCCCTCCGTCTACGAACACTCAAAGCCGAAATCACGACACTCGGAGGAAGAGTAAAGAATGTATTGTTCATAACTGGAGAGGATGAATCCTCCACTAGTTGTGACGACCAGCAACAACAATCGATAAGCTCGATTCAAGAAGCTCTTAAAGCAGTTATGGAGAAAAGTAGTGAAGAATCCGGTTCCGGGAGTGTTAAGAGACAAAGAACCAATATCAACATCCTTGATCACAGGTCCCTTTGAAGATTTTTAACCTTTTTTTTTTTTTTTTTTTTTCTCTTTTTGGGAGTTTTTTTAATTTATTATTTGGTTTTGTGTGGTTTTTGGGTTGTGTTTTAATTAACTACATGGGGTGGGAAGAGCAAAAGTTCTGGTAAAAATTTGTGTTTCGTCTTCTATTCTGGTACGGCTAGTATCATCATTAATAGAGACGCGCAAGAAACAAAATAGAGGATGTCATGAGAGTTCAAATAAGAGGCAAGGATCTTTTTCGTGAGGATGGAAACCTAACGTAGAAAATGTAGAATTTGAGAGCTTTCTTGAACTGATTTAGGCAGAAAAAATACCATATGCTGATTTGTTTTCTAGTGAGATTTCTTTCTGCTGTTCACAAGCAATTCCCATCACTCTTAGGTCAAAGTGTTGCATTAGGTTTTAAGAAAGCGACGTCTTTGTTCTCATCGGCACCGCCACCGTTATGCCGGCCTCCTCCGCCCGCCCCCGCGGCCGTGAGGGGCAGTCATTGATAGACTAGTGGGAATGTATATAGACCAGTTATTGGTATATTTCCTTCTTATTTGTTGAAGGTTTTAATTATGCGGTCGTTTAGTATATATGTATGTTTTATCTAAGTGCAAGTTTTTTGGGTTGCACTGATTCTATATTTGCATCTCTTCTTTCTGTACTTCTCTAGTTTTATGTACGTATCTCTCCCTCTATAGTTTATATATTAATTAGTTAACTGTACAAACACTTGTACAATATATAGAAATTTAAATTTCATAAACTAAATGTATATATGTAATTCACCCTTTCTCTCACCCAAAAGTAGATCATTTTATGTAATTTAATTAAGCAACATAATAAAATTCAAATATCATTAGCCCAATACATAAGGAGTAGAGAGTTTTTTTAGGCCCATATCTTTAGGCAAGTTGTAATAGAATGACAATTTTTTATGGGTTTGCAATCGTAGGACAATGTTTTAAAAATTTGGCAATTAAAGGACAATATTTAAAAAATTGGCAATTAAAGGATAAATTTAAGTTCGATTGGGTCAAATTATACATTTTTCTCAGCCCGGTGACTACGTGGACTTTACATAAGCAAAGAAAATGAATTGGTCAGGCATTACCGTGATATAAAATCAAAATTTATATCGTATTTTGTGAAATATTTAGCTTAAACTTCTAGCCGTTTTATATGTTATGTGTTAGTTTAGTCACATTTACCTTACTTTATATTTTATATTATTTACAGTTTGAATTTTGCTTCCAATTAATCAATTTGGGTACATATGTATTTACTAAATAGTTTTTATTGGCTATATTGGAGGTTTAAGAATATTATTTGATTTGTATTGATTACGAGATTACAAGAGTTAATATTATATCTAGCCACGTAGCCATCGGGCCGCATAAATCACGTCATGTAAAAAAAAATGTATAATTTGGCCCAATCGGACTTAAATTTGTCCTTTAATTACCATTTTTTAAATATTGTCCTTCAATTGTCAAATTTTTTAAACATTATCCTACGATTGCAAATTCATAAAAAATTGTCACTCTATTGCAACTATTACGAGCCTAAAAAACTCTCTAATCATAAGTCATAATTCAAATATTATTCTCAAAGTCAACTCATACAGCCATTTACCAATGAGAATTGCGACTTTCCCACACAAGATTTGCACGCGAATAAAAAAAAAATTATTTGAAAGCTAGATACGCCACATGAAAAATTAAGTGTGAATCCAACAAGAACCCGACGAGAACGTCGCTGAAATACACGAGGCTGTCCAATTGTCGTTCAGTCATGAATGATGAGTCCAGTCGTACGATGAGTTTAGAATTTTGATCTTCAATATGAAGTGAATGCACGAGTACCATGTTCCCAGTCCTGTATTCTCGTATTGTTTATTAAATGTGCATTAATTATACAAATACATGATTGGAAATTTGGACCATCTAATCTTGTGTCATGTATTCAAAATTAAAATATGACTAATATTTCCAAATTCAATCTCTAGGTGTATTTTAGTAAACAATGACTATTACTTGATTTTTTTTTTAATCTTGATAGCTATTACTTGGCTTATCACAGCAGAATGACTATTATTTGAAATGCCCGTAAAAGGTGACAGACTTGATATTAGCGGTTACGGGTTTCAATAATATCAAAAAATTAAGTATAATGTAGAAGATTTATAGGATAGAAATATTCGTACAGAGTTTATAATAGAATTATTGTTGCTAGTATTTACGTATAGTAGCATATCCTTTATTTTATTTTATTTTTAAATCAAAAGAACTCATTCATTAACTCATATCAGAATCAACAATGTTTTCAAGCCAACTTAGAAAATTACAAGTCCAAGTAATAGGACTAATAATTTGAGAAGAAAATTGTGCTAGCGTATGTGCAGCTCGCATCGCTGAGCGATGAGCATGGTGGACATCTAACAAGAGCCCTCTTCTAGCTGTAGTAATGATTTCACAAATTTCATCCGGCAAAAGTTTACTATACTCTTCTGGATTGGCCAATAATCGAACAACAATAATGAAATCTGTATATATCTCAATAGGCCTAGAATCAAACTCAAGACACAAGAGAATACCATATATAACCGCTTTTAGCTCCGCCATCACACTTGAGCTCGAAGGAGCAATCTTTGTCGACCTTGCCAATCTGATTTTATTCCAGTGATCCCTTACAATCACTCCGACGCCAAACCTTCATTTTTCCTTATCAAAGAGTGCATCTACATCAACACGGAGTATCTCTCTATTTGGCCTTTTCCATTCTTTCCACCCAAGAGAGATTCCGAAGATTTCAGCCTCAGCTTCAGATGGTTTTGCATCTTGATAAGCCTTCCAATAGAGTAGCCCATCCTCAATCGACGACACCTCTTTCTCACTATCATGTCCATGCAAACATTTACAGATAAAGCTCCACACCATCCACAACATCACCACCCACTTTATACTCAGAATTAGAAAACTCCTTCCCAAAGATAATGGATAAATCCAAGAGAGTGAAACCCTTGCCACGACGCATTAATTCTCAGTATTGACTTCCTTTCCATATATGCCGAATTTTATCACAACAAATTAAACTATGCTCAGTAGTGGCTACGTGCTGATCACACATTGAACGCACATCATGGTTCTTAAGATTGAAGTCAGTTAAAATCAAATTATTTAACGCCCGCCACATCAACACACCTACGGATGACTTGGTCGGTACACATTTTCCACAAATATGGTTCATCCCAGATGTAATATCGACTTTCCACCTTCAACTTATTCTTTTGATATAGGCTGAGGTTGCTTGGAAGTTGTCCCAAGACAATATAGTTGCATAAGTCGGCATACCACGGATCAGGGTTGTCTTGGGCAAGAGCAAGATGTTCATCTGGGAAAGTCTCCTTGATCGGCTCGATCTCTTCTTGTTTGATGATGCGACTCAGATGATTAGCCACTAAATTCTGGGTTCCGACCTTATCCTTGATTTCTAAATCAAAGTCCTGAAGTAACAAAATCCACCTTATCAATCTGGGTTTGGTCTCTTTCTTGGCCATGAGGAACTTCAAGGCGGAGTGGTCAGTGTAGACTATGGTCTTGCCCCCGAGTAGGTATGATCGAAATTTTTTGATGGCGAACACCACAGCTAGTAATTCCTTCTCTGTAGTGGAATAATTGCATTGGGCAGGATTGAGAGTTCTGGATGCGTAGTATATGACATGATTCGCTCTTCCTCTCTTCTGCCCAAGAACAGCTCCCACTGCGTAGTCACTTGCATCGCACATCACTTCAAACGGCATTTTCCAATCCGCTGGCTGAATGATAGGTGCTGACACCAAGATCTCCTTTAGTGTATGGAATGTCTTCTTGCAATCTTCATCGAAACTCCACTCCACTTCTCCTTGTAATAGTCTGGTCATGGGCTGTGCGATCTTAGCAAAGTTTTTGACAAACCTTCTATAAAATCCTGCGTGTCCAAGAAAACCGCACAGCTGCTTCACATTGCTCGGGTAGGGCAACTGGCTATGATATCGATCTTGGCCTTGTCGACCTCTATCCCTCGTTCTGATATGACAAGCCCAAGGACTATACCCTCCTTGACCATGAAGTGACACTTCTCATAGTTGAGTACCAAACTTTTATCCACACATCTTTTCAGCACCATTTCCAAATTACTTAAACACTTGTTGAAATCCGATCCATAGACAATAAAGTCGTCCATGAACACCTCTATGCAAGTTTCAAGCAAATCTGAGAATATGCTCATCAGACGTCTTTGGAATGTACCAGGGGCATTGTATAGACCAAACGACATCCTTCTATATGCAAACGTACGGAATGGCCAAGTGAAAGTGGTCTTGCCCTGGTCTTCCTCCGCGACCCAGATCTGCATATAGCCCGAGTAACCATCTAGAAAAAAAAAAGTACTTGTTTCCTGCCAATCTTTCGAGCATCTCATCAATGAAAGGTAACGGAAAATGGTCTTTCTTGCTCTTCTGATTTAGCTTCCTGTAATCAATGCATACTCGCCATCCTGTTTGTAACCTCGTGGCCACCATTTCCCTCTGCTCATTCTCCACCACTTGAATTCCAGACTTTTTAGGCACAACATGCACTGGACTAACCCATCTACTGTCAGAAATGGGTAGATAATCCCCAAGTCCAACAGCTTCAAGATTTCAATCATTACTACCTCTTTCATTGCTGGATTCAATTTTCTTTAAGGATCTCTAATGGGCACGGCATCTTCCTCGAGCAAGATGTGGTGTTTGCACACAGTGGGGTTAATGCCCCTTATATCGGCCAATGTCCAGCCAATAGCCAGCTTGTACTCCATCAGGACTTCTTTTACACGTTCCTCTTCCTCAATAAACAACTCAGCACTTATGATTACTAGTACCGTCTCTTCTTCTCCCAAGTAGATGTACTTCAAGTGGCTAGGCAGTGCTTTCATTTCCAACTTGGGTGCTTTCTCTATTGATGGCATCAACCTATCTTCTTGCTTCAGTGTAGGAATCACCAATGGTTCTACTCTCCTTTCTGGTTCTACATCCGACTTTAGGTAATGTATTGCTTCGCTCAGCTCAACGGATCTATCTCGGGCAATAACCTCCGTTAGGCCAATTTGGAGAACCACGTCCAACCTATCTTCAATTGCTATTTGAGGCCAAAACTCATCCACCATCTGATCAATATGGTCAATGCTATGCATCAGTTCCGTGTCACTAGGTTGCTTCATTGTGTTGTAGATGTCGAATGACACTACTTCTCCTCCGAACTCACATGTTAGCTTCCCTGTATTGCAATTGATTCTTGTGCGAGCGGTCTTCAAGAACGGTCTTCCTAACAACATGACTGGTGCCTTGTGCGACGATCTACCCATATCCAGAATATAGAAATCCGCTGGAAAAATTAAGTCTCTAACCCTGACCAAGACGTTCTCTAAAATCCCTTCAGGCCATACAGCCGACCTATCCGCTAGTTGAATAGCCACCTGTGTAGGTTTGAGTTGCCCCATCCTTAGATCATCATACATCGATTTGGGCATGACGTTAATCGATGCTCCAAGATCCAACATAGCCTTTTCAATCTTCATATCTCCAATGATGCAGGGAATATAGAACATCCCTGGGTTAGTGCACTTGGTCGGCATGGGGGTGTCTTGTAGCACTGCAGATACATTCTCACTTACTTGAAACCTTACATTGTCTGTGTACTTGATCTTTCTTGTGCATAGTTCCTTCATAAACTTGGCACACTTGGGCATAGACTGTAAGGCGGTCAAGAGTGGTATGTTGACCTTGACCTTTTGAAACATTTTGGTCAGTTCCTTCATATCATGTGCTTCCTTATCCTTTCCAAACCGTCTTGGGTAGAGAGCCTTTGGCTCATAAGGTTTTGACTTGGTTGCATTCTCAACCTCTTTCATTGCTTTCGCTCTAATTTCAGCAGCGTCTAGCTCAGCTTTCCTTCTTATGTCTGCCGCTTCCCTTTCAACCTGTGCCCTTTTCTCAACTGACAATTCTTGCCATAGCTCCTCAACATCACCTGATCTCATGGGTGCCTCTTCATACTTTTCTAGTTCAGCTTTATCTTCTTGGTCAATTTCTGCATCGTGCCCAAGAGACTGTTGTTGCCCAGGCACAGCTGTTTGAGGTACATAATGGTCAGACACTCTTACTTCAGGCAACTTAGCTCCACTAAACAATGTAATTACATTTACTTGGGCCTTTTTTATCTCAACTTGAGATGGTAGAATCTCTCTTTCCTCCATTTAGCATTGACTTAAGCTGAGAGATTGATTCTATCAAGTGGCTCAATGTTCCATTAATATCTTTCATGCCTCCCCTCGTCTCCATACGAAAACTGTCCAACTCTTGATATCCATTCCTTTGTTCAGCTGCAAGTCTCTCCACTTCACTCCTTAGGGTATCTCTTGGTTGATCTCTATTATGTGGGAGTACATAGGGTTGTCGTGGTAGTTGCCCTTGTTGAGGTGCGTTCAGATAGTTGTTATTCCCATATCTCAAATTGTCATTGGGCCTCCAAGGTCCATTGTTGAAATTCCTTCACTGCCCAACATCTCCTTGCTGGTCCAATTGCCCTACGGCATTGACTTCTTCGTCTTCATACAGTGATGGGCACCTATCAGTGGGATGAGTGTTAGCAGCACACAGTTCACACTTCATAACTCTCTTCCTCATGATCTGGCCAAGATTCCCATCCCCAATCTTGTTCTAGTTCATCATTTCCTTCATCATAGAAACCAGGATATCAAATTTGGGGTCACTGCTGGTCGGCTCATGCGTCCTAAGCACAATGGTCTCATCTTGGTTCCTCTTCCTGTCTGCCATCTCAGCGAATAGCTTGAATATTTCACTGGGTAGCTTATTGATTACGTTGCCTCCACAAGCTGCATCGATCCAGTCTTTTTCAGATTGCCTCAGCCCATTTATGAAGGCATTAATCAAATCCCTGTCACCCAAATCATGTTGAGGACACCTTGCAATCAGCTTCTTGTACCTAGAGTGGTAGTCATAGATAGATTCTCCATTGCCCATCTTTATATTCTAAATTGCAGCTCTAGCGTTCTGAATCCGGGCAAAGGGATAGTATTGCTCAAGAAACTTCTGCTGCATTTATTGCCAAGATGTGACGCTGCCCTGAGGTAGTTGGTACAACCATTCCCTTGCTCCATCTTGTAGTGAAAATGGGAACGTCAGGAGGCGAATCTATTCCCCCAGTGTGTTTTCTGCAGCGGTGGTGTGCACAGTAAGCATTGCCATCTCAAAGTCCTGTAAGTGGTGTTGGGGATCCTCTCTAGGCAAATCACTGAACTTGGGCAAGATCTGTATCAAAGAGTGTTTCAACTCCCAACTGGTAGTGATAGCAGGCAAAGTGATGCCTGCTGGGTTCAAGTTGACATCTGTTGGAAACATGATTTCCTTTAGAGTCTTCTCAAGATCAGCTTGTTGTTGTTGCGCCATCTCCGCTCCTTCAGATTGTTCATATCTAAAGTTTGTAATGGTGACCTTTCCTTGTCACTCGCTCGTTCTTCCTCTCGTACTCGTTTTTCAGCTTCTCTCTTTAGTTTCTTTTGCTCCTTGATGTATTTCTCCGGTTCTGGACGATACTTCAATTCACCATCGATCCAAACAGGGTTGGAGCCTAACATGCACAGGGTCTCTCCCTCAAGAGACAGTTACAAAATCAGCTCCTCGGCAACGACACCAATTTTGACGAGGTTGTCGTTCGCTCTCTCAAAATGAATTTGTAGTTTATCCTCACAACTATATAGTTAGCAAGTAAGTACAGGGTTGATCCACAAGGAGTTGATTGTCACTATCTCTTGAAACCTCCTCCACCTGTTCAGATAATTGGGTTTTGCTATCTTGATCACTAGGATTCTCTTGCCCAATTTGAGAACTTAAGTAAACACTGAAAAGAAAACAGATAACTTGATCAATAATAAAAACGACTTGATCTGGACTAAGACATTGTTAAGTGAAAACCCTAGCTTGGTCATTGGTGCAAATATAGTCATTACATACATACATCGCTAGTTATAGGACTTGAATGCCGAGATCTCTTTTTACTCGCCACGCTCTCAACAAACCCTTTCCTTACCTATCCTTACTTAGTTGGCGATGCACTGCCGGATCCCTACCTTGGGCAATACCTCTGTCGGAGTCATCGTTTAGTCTCTTGATCAAGGAGCATTAATCACTAGAAAGGCCTAACAAGGAATCATCACGTCTAGCCTAATAGGGTAGACACATTCCTCTAATGTTAATCGATCTTAATTGAGATAGTTGTGGAAAACACTCCTACTTCCCAATTGATAAGTGATCTAATGTGTCCTAAGTGATTAACGGCCTATTAATCTCTTAATCGTATTATCTCATACTGAAACAAGTTCATTAACATATCGGGAACACATGCATGCAATTATCTAGCACAAATTAGACCTCTCAAGCATAAGTAATCACCTAACTATCTTGCCCAGATCAAGTATAAAGACTTAGCTAGACATGATAATAAAACTACGATCACAATAATTAAAGGAACTCATAAGAAGAACTATAGTAGAACTTACGAAGTACGTAAACAGCAAATATGGCCAAAAGTACCGATGAACAAAATACAAATAAACTTTGCCCGTATGACTTATTTTTTTCCTCATAATCGCTCAAGTAAATAACAAGGAATGAAAGCATAAAAGATGGCTTTTTTCATAGCAACTAGGCTTCAATATTTATAGGCGAGGACTTAGGGTTTGGGCCTCCGGTCCTTGACATGGAAGGACTCCACGAGCTACCTTGGGATGCAAGTAATACTTGATAAGCACAATCCCAACATGGCAAGTCACGTCTATCTCCAAGAGATCCCTTGCGGATCCTAAATCTAGTCGGATAAGGAAAGATATTTAAGTTAGATCATCTTTTCCTTATCCTTCTAGACCTAGGAGAGAAACTCGCCAGCTGACCAAAGCACTCCGCCTATCTTTGTCTTGACCAATAAAGCTCTGTCTGACCTGCTTCCAGAAGTGAAGCTTTATTTTCCTGGGTTGTCCAGTTTCCACCTACAAGGCAGAAAACCACCTCCTGCCCAAAATATGCCCTCCACGACACTAAAACTAGACAAAATACACATAAAGACTCGATCTAAACTACCTAAGACAGACACTAAAAAAACACAAAATAAGGACTCACCACATACATCGAGTCGTAGACCACGATCTCTTGACGGTTATGATGAATGGCATACACAACCCAATGATTTTCAGAGACGTTCTGCACTCCATAGAACACATCTACTTCTGACCACGGGACTTTCCTTTCACATGGAAGTTGGCTCGACACATATTTGAGCCACAACAGGACAGCCTCATCGCGACCCATCTCTAGCTTGCGCTGAACCAAAATCAAAATAATAAGTGAATTAAACGGAATAAAAAATAAAAGACGCCACAAAAACATAATGAACACAAAAAAATACCACTTGATGCATATTGAGGTAAGTCCATCTACATAGAAAGTCTCCGGGCGCACGATCAGCTTTAAAAAGCATCAAATTCACCACAAGGTCAAATGTTCTACAGAAACAAAAAAAAAAAAAAAAAAAAAACAAAACAACAAATTAATTCGTACCGCAAGCACATCAAATTTAAAGTAGTAAGTCAAATAGCTTACTGAGTCGGATAGATATGCACGTTGATCCATCAACCTATCAATTGCATCATGCCTAAGGTAGTCAACCGACACGATGGGAAGCCTAAGTAGACCAGAACTACATATGATGATGACATAGAAACTGTTAGATTAATAAAAAAAAAGTTATCCAAATAATCTGTAAATTTTTGTAACACTTACTTTCTCTTGGCCACGACATCTTACGGTGTATCATGCCATTTACGAAATCTTTTATACGGTGTATTAGGACCCAACCTCAAACCAACCCTACACGACGACCCATGGTTGCGAGAATTTTTAGGGGGGATTTCTTCTTTTCCAAATTTGATTCAACATCATTGTGATATGTTGGATTCTTGGGTGGACGACCAGGCTTCCTTTTTACAACACGATCACCATTGCTTTCAAAGCAAAGCTGACGCGTAGGGGAACGGGTTTGGGGACAGGTGGGATATTTTAGATTCTTGGGTGGACGATCGGGCTTACAACACGATCACCATTGCTTTCAAAGCAAAGCTGGCGTGTACGGGAACGGGTTTGGGGACGGGTGGGATATTTCCTATCAACAGTCGATTCGTAGGTACGCTTTTGCGTACGGAAAGGAATTTCGGGACAGCTAGGCTTCAAGCTAGCACCAATCAATTGATCACCACGCTGTAGGGAACGGGGACTGATTTTCGGAGACATAACTGATGGTCCCGATACGAGTTTTGGTGTATGGGGGGGAATACACCAGTTAGGAATTTTAAAACAACCCCCTGAAAAATTATCACAACTGAGTAAAAGGACTCAGCTGAAATCACAACTGAGTGAGAATGCTCAGCTGGAAGAGTGGTGCTGTGCGGAATGTGGTGGATAAAAATAACTCGTATAAAAACAACTCACGCTCAGATACAAGGTCGGTCAATAACCAAATCAGTTGAAAATGAAAAGATGCAGTTTTGAGTGCTGGTTAGTTGGTCAGTTGGATATGCAAAAAGTCACTGAACAAATGAAGTGAGCTAGGATCTAAGCTTGAACAAATGAAGACTCAAACTAAGATCAAAAACACCAAGACAGAATCTAACACTCTATGAACTCTCAACTAGTGATGTTCTTAGAGGATAATTTCAGTTTAGCTCGTGTGCAGTTTTTCGTCGTTCTTTTGCTTGTTAGTCTTTTCTCGCACTTGTCTTATCTTGCGTTCTGCACTCTCTTCTCATATCTTGGTGAATGAATGAAGGCCTCTATTTATAGGCGGTGAGAATCAACTAGCCGTTGGAGGAGCCGTTGATCTCTGTTCTGTGAAAGCGATGGCTTGTCTCTCATCTCTGCAGATTTTCCCGATTTGGCAACTGTGAACTTCTGCTTTCCTTCTGAGACAACCTTGTGTTGGGCCAAATGAGGTAATGACAGAACGTCAAACCTTCACGTGACTTCCTATTTGAAATTCAAAATTCAACCTTTGTCTTTCAACATTGGTTGGTCGGTTGAGACATTCGATCTTTATCTGAGTGGTCTTCAGCTGATGTTCCATCTGATCGCTACCTTCATCTGACATTCTGTCTAAAGAGGAACAGTTGAACCCTCAGCTACCTTGAACTTCAAGTTGTCGATCTATCGGATTGAGTCTCGCAACTGATGTTCCATCTGAACAGTTGGCTTGAACACTCAGTTGTCTTTCTTACATCTGATGTTCTGTATCTTGAACGCTCAGTTGTCTTTCTTACAACTGATGTTCTGTCTTTTGAACGCTCAGTTGTCTTTCTTCCATCTGATGTTCTATATCAGAACAGTTGGCTTGAACGCTCAGTTGTTTTTCTTCCATCTGATGTTCTATCCGAGTAAAGCCATATTGCCGTCTTCAGCTGGAGACCTGTAAAGATAAAATCTCAACATTGCTCAAACAGCGAGCCTAAATACTAACAATAGGATATGGCAACATCTACTCGGTTGGGGTCAGTTGGTTTTGGAATCAATCAAAACTTTACTAAATTTCCCAACAATAACTTTCATGGAATCGACTTCGGTCACAGAAAAACGAATCCGCTTACGCGAACGAGTTTCGGAGGTACCTTGTTGCTGCGAGCGGAGGGTTCGGAGACCGGATCAGGAATCTCATAACTACATTTCATCAAAAATGTCATCACTTTCTTAACACCCCGCGACGCCTTCCGTTGATCGCGATATGTTTTATCCAACAAGAGCTTCACTTCAGAAGTTTCCTCAACATCTTGAGCACCTGCATGACAAATGAATTAAACTTACAAAACTGATTTGATTAAACTTAAAGAAATCCATAATTAGTTTATTAAATCATCCTATAATTCATCAAATAAAATCGAGTAATGATATCATTCTATTTAATTTATGCAAGTTTGACCTATAATTAAGCAAATAAAATCAACTATAATCCTAAATTCCATATGAAAAGCTAAAAGTTATCTTAACCTAAAATAACTAAGTAATTCTAATACTATTCATGTTAGTCATTTAATTCAAATTATATTTGATCAAACTATTAAATTAATTAATTAATTGTTCCTATCCAGTAGCCTCATGAAAAAATAATTAATAATATGTGCTCCCTGCCAAGCTTCATACTTTTCCAATGTAGAAATATGTGATATTGTATGAAAATTTATTTTTTAAGATAAGTAATAAACATAAAAGAAGAACTAAGAAAAAATATGCAAAATAAAATCAACTTTTTCATTAACTATTCAAATAAAAAATGATAATGCAAATTTATTATGGTCATGGAAATCGGATTATGTGAAAAAGAAACATAGGGGTCAATTAACCTAATTATGTGAAAAGAAAACGAGATTAATGATTCAAATAAAGAATACGAGAATATATTCATCTTGTTATTTCATTAACCTAATTATGTGTATCTCATAAATTAAGATATAGGCAAAAAAACAATTATGTAAAGGACCTCAGCGTTTCCATATGGCGTCATCAGTGTCATGATATCTTGCAACACCTGTTGTTGCTTACTGTATGTTCTAGCCAACAATTTCAAAACTTTCGTATGTTCAACATCATCTTCCCCAACCTGCATGACAAATTAAAGGCATCACTGACATAATAAAAATATATAAATCACTCGTATGAAATGTATAATTTAAAAAAAAAAACCTTATTTTCCATCATCATTCTCTTGATATATCGTGATGCCTTCCGTGGATTACGATGTACTCTGGACAACACAACCATAATATTCGAAGTATTTTTCACAACATCATTCATCTGTGCCACAAATAAAATAATTACTGGACTCAAACAAAATACTTAAAGAAAAGTTATGGGATGCGAAATATAATCATACCTTCTCTTCTGTACAATCAATATCACCAAAGCAAGGGGCCTCAGAAATTTCCTCACAATTTTCTAATTGGGGATTGGAGTCTGAGGCATCACTACTTTTGAAATGCTCTACGTAAAAAACACGGAGACGTTCAAAAAATTCACCTGCATCCTCAGGAGGAGGGACATGTGCGGGGAACGATGATGAACCATCAGCTAAATTAGTGGAATACGGTCCCTCGCTCAACAATAATGATTCCTCCAACGGAGAGAGACCTAATTTTGGCTACAAAATATACAGATCTTAATTTACCAACTAAATTAAGTGATTATCATTTCTGAAAGGTAAGAATTAAAATACAATGTAATAATGTTTATTTTCACACATGTAATTTATTATAGAATGCAATCTTGCAGTGGTAATGGAACAACTTGCTATGCTCAAATTTATGATCATAGTAAAAACCATAAAACCGATTTCTTTTAGTATAATGTTTATTAGTATTTCTCAAATACTACCATGGAAAGTTGGATTAACAAAGTTAAGGAATTTATAAATGCAGATTACCCAGGCATAAAGTTGGATTAAATCTACTTCTACAAGAAATCCTTTGTAGCTCTAACAATATAAAAAGCAATTTGTTAAAAAATGCACACCACAAAGCAATATACAAAAGAAATTTCTGCAATTTAATTTTTTTCACAAACCTGTTAAAACATATTGTATTTTCTAGCATAAATCAAACATGAAAAGTTTCTCCTACACTGAATCAAACATGATAATTTTCTCCTACAATCATCTCAGACACAAATAAAAAGAGAATTAAAAAATTCCCAAGAAACCATATGTTCAAATAAATTGTAATGAGCTAGCTATATACATCACAAGAATATATTACTTACAAATGTGAAGGGTAATGGGCCATGCTGAAAAAACTTCAAAAGCTCTTTGTATTGGATCCTCCATAGGATGCATCGACGCAACATACAAGGAAATGCAGACTCCTTTTCGTGGACAATTTTAGTAAATAATGACTCAAGTACAAGAATACTTTCATAAACAAATGTAAGAAGGGCATAACTGAATCCATAAAGATTAATCAATCAAGTCGGTTTTAATTTTTTGGTAAGCCAAAAACAACTTGCTAACTAAAAACTTGTACGAGTTGCGACCCCAATGATATACATTAAACAATTCTAAGTTATCTACAACATGGATATATCTAGTTTCAACTCTATTAGTGCTAGTATGATAAGTAGGAAACAAGACATCATAGATAAACATCAAATACGCAAGTTTTAAGCTATCTATACTGTCACCGACACGTTTTTCACCTAATGACTTATAATAAGCATCCCTTACCTCACCTACTGTAATCTCATCTCTACCGCCAAAACAAGAAAAATGAAGTGTAGAGGTTTGCGGCAGAGAGAGTGGAGGTCCAAACTTAAGTCCAGTAAGCCAAAAAATAATCCTCCGGTCTAAACTCAAAAGATAGGTTTCTAATTTTAAACCAAATTGAGTCTTGTGCTTTTTTGGCTTCACAGATATGGAGAATCATCAAGTATTCAACATTTCCACGAAATTCAGATAAGGGTAACTCCAAGAAATGCCCATAACAAGAATCACGAAACTTATCGAGATTCTCACTGGACAAGGTTAATTTTATTATATCAACGACCTTGTGAAGCATAGACCTACAATTTATGATTCCAACTGCAAAAAAATTGAGAGCTAACAATATGTCAATATGCAATGTGAATAAAACCTCAAAAAATTATACAACCAAATATAACCAACACAAAAGAATGCATCTAAAGCTTCCTGATACAGAAATAATTAAGCATTAGAACACTGTCTCCATTTGAAGATGAGAGAATATATAACTACAGTTCCTTGGCAGAGACTTATTAACAACAACACTGCCCCCCGAAATGTATTTTTATATCATGGCTTGTTGTGCTTGGAAGACTCAATATTGTTCATAATCTGGTCAGATTAATTTGGATTTTGTGGAGATCATGTGTGTGGTCTGTGTAACAAGGAGAAAGAAACTCAAAGCTACATTTTCTTTCAGTGTGAATATGCTGCTCAAGTTTGGAGTGAGCTCACTGCTTGGGGAGGAATAAGCAGACAAGGGAGGAATAAGAAGATTTCAAAGCATTTTCTCTGCCTAAGCTGTGGTTATCAGAACATGTAAGATTCAAATTGCCATATGTTGTGGTAGATTTCCTACTTTAGCTGCATTACTTGCTAATTAGAAAGATGGATTGTGCTGCTGCGGTTAGTTGGTTGTAAGTTCAGGGGAGGGGGTAATACGAATAAGAAATCCCTCGCCATATTATTCAAAGAAAATTACTGCACAAAGGAAGTCGGAGAAGAAGGCCAGAGAAATCCAAGTTCTTCGAATCTGTTGCAGAAAGACTTCTCACAACAGTCGAAAGTGCGGCGGAGGGGAGAAAGACTGAATTTGGGAAAATTAGAGGAGGAAAGAGTGGGATTCGGCGCGCGGGGTAGGGGGTCGATGTACACTGAAAAGAGGTCAATGAATGACAAAAAAGAACCGAATGAGACTGGAAAAACTATGGTGGAAATGAGACGATGGGAATCACCATTGCCGTTGTGGTTGATGAGAGAGTGGTCGAACGATGAAGAAGAAGAAGAAGAAACTGGTCTAAAAGCTTGGAAATCGGATAAAACAATGAAGAAAAACAGTAAAATACCAAAAGTGTAAACTATGGTGGAATTGACATTTTTATTTTTATTTTATTTTGAGTGTTGATTTTTCCTTTTCTTGCATCTTGGGTGGGGGATGCATATGCATTTAGAGGTAGGTAGTAAACTCCGAACCCGCACTCACAACGTCTTCCTGAAATTATTAGAATACCCCAGGATGATGCCCCTTTCTCCAAAAAGACCGTGGGCATCTTGGACCTTTCCTCCCACCTCAATCAAACCACTCGAAACTGCTAGCAAAAGCGACATTTCCAACATATATATAGATATATTTAAAAAAAAAAAAAAAAGAGAAAAGGAAAAGCGACATTCGCCTGAAAATCCAAAGACCCGTCTCAGCAATTTACGACGTTGTCCGAAATTCAGTTTTCCCTTCGCCAGCTGAAACTTTCAACTTTTTCTGAATCAATTGTTGCTTAAAGATGGATGGATGTATACAAACATAGACTAAGGGTAATTGTTCGTGTTCCTTCTTCTTCTTCTTCTTCTTCTTCTTCTGATTCTTCTGATTTTTGTTTTCCCTCTTTGAATTGGGTGCATAGAATTTTGAATTGGGCAGATGATGAGTTGGAGGAGAGTTTTCAAGTCTTTTCAAGTGGTGGTGGCTCATGGGTTGCTTCTCTCCTTCTCTCTTATTCTCTCTCTAAAGCTCGATCATGCTGTCAACTACTCTTGGTGGTATGTTCTTCGTCTTCTTCTTCTTCTTCTTCTTCTTCTTCTTCTTCTTTGTGTGTGTGTGTGTGCTTATCTTATTTGGGCTATTTTTTTAATTATTTTATATTTTCTTGATCGGCAATGGGAATTGTGCACTGGAGGAGAGTTATAGGTTTAATTTTATGGCTACAGACATAGGACTTTGTTTGACTGAGCTGAAAAATATGGGCTATCTCTTATTTTTGAAGTATATATATGTGGATTTTTCGTGTTTAGGTTATTTTGCAGCTAATTATTTCCCCTTAATTTGGTTTTACTTGTTGATTGTTTGTTATTTTCTCTTAGGTTTATGTTTTGGTTAAATTAGTGCAGGAGTTGCATCTACATTTTGAATGTTGGATAATAATATCTTCTTATGGTTAAATGTTGGATGTTTTTTGAGGTAGTTCGTGAAATGCGGCAAAATGGATGATATTTTGAATTTGGAAGATTATTAAGCTAATATGTCTTTGTATAAGATTGTAATAACATTGTGCCCAGAATTCCTTTTTCAGAAGTTTAGGTGAAGATAATTAGAAAATAATTAATAATCGGAAATATTTGCTTAGAAGTAGTGAAATGGATATGAAAAGTGATAGAGTATCGTATTAATCCGTGTTCCATTTTCTGAATGTGGGTGGTTTGGAAAGAAAAAAAGAAACTTGAGGAATGTCAAGGAATTGAGAATCCTTTTATTGGTTGCCGTTTTCTTTGATTTAGTTTCTTATTCTTTGTTGATGGTGAATGACTAGAACACCTGCAGACTCTCCACATGTCCAAGACACCATTATTTCTTTGAATATCTTAGTACATGATTGTACCTGTAGTCATATTGTGTTTGGTTCGACTTTCATTCTGCAAACAAATTATTACATTCGCAGGTTGACTGCTGCTGCAATACTGACATTTTTTGTGCTTCTCTTCACACAAACCAACTTGTCTTGGGATGATGTAATGATGTAATGATTGTTTTCCGTGTTCTAATGAAATCTTTGACAAAATGGAACCAAGTTTCTCTTTGAGAAGATATCATTATATTAACTTTCTAAGCTTTTATTGTGCGAACATTGCATATGATCTACAATTGATAGATATGACCTTAGATATATGAACGTGATGATGTGAACAAACCTTTAGTTTACATTACTTTTTCTTGCATTTTTCACAAGTTTGCTGCCTCAGTAAATTGAACTCTTTTTTTCTTTTCTTTTTCTCACATCGAAATCCCCTGCCTTCAAGTTACTCAAATCATGGTCCCTTAAATATAGCCAAAGAAAACGTTTTTAACACGATTTTTTTTATTTGTCCGCTTCTGTTAGCAGTTGAGTTTTCTCACTGTAAGTGCATTTGCCTTCCATGTTTCTATTATTTTAGTTAATTCTATATTTGTATTAATTTTGTAGGTTGGTATTTTCTCCTCTCTGGTTATTTCATGCCGTTGTGGCAAGAGGCCGTTTCTCCCTACCTGCCCCATCTATGCCTCACGGTCGCAATGTATGATGATTATACTTTGACAATTTAATATCTCCCTTGATCTTCTCTTCCAACCTCATTAATCCCTCTTATGATCACTTGAACACCTTCACGGACAGTGGGCGCCTTTTCATTCCATTGTGGCGACTCCTTTGCTTATTGCTTTCGAACTTCTCCTCTGTGTACATCTTGAGAGAAGATATGGTAAGCTTCCTTATTGCTTTGGTATACAATGTTGCTAGAAGATTCAATCCGATATATACTTTTGATTGTTTTGTACTCAAATGCTTATCTCGATGCTTTTCGGAAAACTATTATTTGTTTATCATGAACTTATCCTTTTTCCATTGTGTGATAAATGACAGCTGTAAATTTGAAGATTGTATTTCTGCCTCTGCTAGCTCTAGAGACTGCAATTTTGGTAGATAACATTAGGTAATACTTCTGGTTCCAATATAGACGGTAGCATTTTGAGCCTTTAGTCATTGCTTTCTATCTGCACTGAGTGGAAGATAAATATGTTACTACATTCTTATGTTGTTTTTGTACACAGGATGTGTAGGGCCCTTATGCCTGGAGATGAAGAAAATATAAGCGATGAGGCAATTTGGGAGACTCTCCCGGTAAGTTATAAGTAAAGCATCTCGTAAAATTTGCTGAATAGGCAATATTAATGCTTTGGACTAGTGTGAAAAACGTTCTGCAATGGAGGCTACATGTTTTTCCTTCTTCTCTGGGAAAGATGGATACAGCCAATATACTGAACTTCGCTAAAGGAATACTACTTTTACACGTCAATACGTCATGTTCGTTCACATTCCAAGTTAGCCATAAGGAGGAGTTAAGGAATAGAATCTTATATGCTAAAGATATTCTCTTATTAGCCAAGTAAACTATTTGATTTTTAGGGAAAATTGGGTACTGATTGCCACTATACTTGTGGCCAATTACAGAAAATTATACTAGTATTTGTTTACTGTTTAAAATGTTTTTATCTTCAGCACTTTTGGGTTTCCATCTCAATGGTCTTCTTCATTGCCGCGACAACATTTACGCTTCTGAAACTATGCGGTAAATTCACTAAATTCTATGAAATCTAATTTTTTTGTCATAAGCTATCCGTTAGGAACATACAAAGAATGACCTTATATGTTGCAGAAATCGTAGATAGGAACAAATTTTTGTATTTCTGAAACATTTATCGTTATTCTGTATCCAATTCGAATCGTCTCTGTACGTACAGTTATCTTATTCTGTTTGGGTTAAATATGTTTTTTTCAAAAAACAACCTTAATTTTGTTTGTGGTGCTAAAAGATGTATTTGCAGCTTAAAACATACTACTGTGTTACTTAAGTAATGTGATATTTTAGTTCATACATTCTTTTGCTCAAATAACTATTGCTTGCTTTTCTTGTTTCTGTGGGGATGATATGCAGGTGATGTAGCATCACTTGGTTGGTGGGACCTCTTCATAAATTACGGGTACATGAAATCGCATTTCATTTATCCTATCGACTGTCCTATCTGTTGCGTAAAATAACAGTTTTATTTGTGTCTTTGGTTTTCAGTGTCGCTGAGTGCTTCGCGTTTCTGATTTGCACGAAGTGGTACAATCCCGCAATTCATAGACGTTCAAATCTTACAGCAGCGTCGTCTTCATCAAATATCAGATCTTTTAACTGGAGTAACGGTGTCTTGGTACCCCCTGACGAAGATAATCAAGAAAACAGAATGTGCAGTTTGCAAGACATTGGCGGGCATATCATGAAAATTCCCTTTATTGGTTTTCAAATCATGCTCTTCATGTACTTGGAGGTATATATGTCGGGCTAACTGATTTCTGGTCTGATACTTATCAAGTTCTTCATTATTTAAACTCATAATTACAATTTTCAATTTTAGGGAACTCCTGCTGGTGCTAGAGACATCCCAATTCCGCTTTTGTTTACTCCTCTTCTTTTGCTGCAAGGGGCTGGATTGTTATTTGCCATATATAGATTGTTTACAAAAATTTCCAGCTTACTTAATGATGAAGCTGAGACGGGAAGCAGCTTTAGATTACCAGCAACTGCTTATGACTATCTGGGGTTTCTACGCCGTGGATCAAGGTATTGAGTGTAAACTTGATCAAGATCTGAGATTTTTCCAGACCCTTACTACGTTGTCAACCTTTGCCGATATTTCTCGAATCAGGTTACTGGGGTGGTGGTCAATCGATGAAGGAAGTCGTGAAGAGGAAGCTCGACTATATTGTTCATGGGATTCAGGGTTAGTTTCTGTTGTTTACGTACCAGTATTTTCACCACCATTAATTTCATCAGGTGCTCAGATTACTAGAAATCTGCTTCTTTGTTTTTTGTTTTTCTTGTCACCTGTTTTTCTTTTTGTGTTGTGTTTGTGGTACAAGTTTTGTTCTATAAAAATTATCTTCATCCGAACAGGTATAATACATTTTCACCTGATACTGTCAAGAAAATGCCGAAGTCTGAGCTTGCTAAGGAGGTGATTTTCTTGACTTATAGATTTTGTTTGAAATTTGTTTAATTTTTGTTTCCTTCCCTTAATGTTGTGTTTGACTACGTCTACAAAATGATATACTCCGTGATTATTGTTACCATGATTCGCAGATATGGAGACTTCAATCAGCGCTCGTTTCACAGTCAGAAATCACAAATATCAGCCAGGAGGAGTTCGAAAGACTTCTAAATGTGAGCTTAACTTACTATTTGATCTCATTTTCGAACTGCAGAATTTTCATGTTTCATTTGGAATATTATACAAGTCACCAGGCCTCGTATTTCAAGGGAGAAGAAAGGATTTGAATAATTTCATAATCATAACATCAGTTCAATCTAAATTTTTTCTCTCTTAGGAAAAAATCCTATGTCGAGTTTGCTTTGATGATCAAATAAATGTAGTCCTGCTCCCTTGCAGGCATTACGTTCTTTGCAGGTAATCTATCCAAACTCTCTTGTTTAACTAAATTATTAAAAACCTAAAAAACCAGGGTTGGCACGAGCCATGTTCGTGTAATCTCTTCACGATATATCTTGAAACTTGCTAATAATGGTTCAATACATATGTGCAGCACCTGCTGTGAGAAGTGCAAGAGATGCCCCATTTGCCGCGTATACATTGAAGAGCGGCTGCATGTATATGACGATGTATAGCTACTTACACCACACGCCTGGGCAGGTAAATTCAAGTCCTGGGAAACTACGTTGCTTCGACGGTGATTGCATTTTTTATCAAGTCATTTCACCATCATAAACTGCTCGAAATGTTGATAGTGTGAATAGTTTGACATAACTAAGGATTATTTGTATGTGTTCAATGTTCAATTCATGAAATAAGAAGGTTCGGGATCATGGTTACCTCTTCTATCTCTCAATATATCGTGTTCGAGTTGTGAGCATGACGTGTATTGATGAAATTAGTTATGGAACTTTTGAGCTCGAAGTTAAAGCAGTTCTCCTGTAGTTGTCGAAAGCGGGATCACTTGTAAGTATGTGTCGTCAAAATCTAAGGCACAAGTCGTTTTAAGTTCATGAACCTGAAGAGTGTTACAGATCATTAAGGTTGTTTGAGAGAGAGAGAGAGACATACTTAGTGTAGTAGATGAGAAGGTAGGGTAGGTGAACAATATAGGAGCCAGAAAAATCTTGGTTCAAGACATGAAAATGGGCCATATTTGTGTCCGAAAATGGGTTGCGAGAGTTGGATCACGAGGGTTGCTATTTTATCTCTTGTATCTTCCTCGTGTATTGCCTTACTTAGACCACAACAGCAAGGCCCTTCACAACCTGGACACTCAGCGCAGCAGCAAGTATCGAAAAAGAGGATATCGATGGCCATGGCCCCAATCAAACTGTTTGTTAGCTCGATCGTAACAAGCCGAAAGACATATGTGGGTAAGTGATTTGCAGATGTATTATTGTTACACACAAACTTGTATTAGACTGTCTTATTCATCAAAATCGGACATATGTTAGTTCTAAGCCATAGATATTGTGTTTAGTTACCCAATAATGAATTGTTACACTAGTGATGGATCCAATTCGAAGCCAAATCTATACTGTTTGATGAGTCGAGACTCGTTGATTGTCTGACATGAGATTTATCCCTCGTATTTATTGTTCTTACACTATATGTGGCATGCCAAATTAGTATAAAATGATGGTGATTAAAACTTCTAGCAGCCACAACATCTAGAACTAGATGGCAGTCAAACAAGAACTCAAATTGAACTGTGATAAATGAGGGGTCCATACTCACAGAAATTCAAAATCTGACATACTTCCATCTATCTTAAAATACGTGTTCCATTTTAAAATTAAATAAATACATTAACATAGTCGTGTTGCTATTGTAAATCCAAATAAGAGACGTGAAAATTTTTTTTTAAAAAAAAAAAAAAAAAGAAGACATTTTTCTAGGCATTTTCTTACAATAGTAAAATAACTATTATTCGGGTTGGTCCCGGAATTGATCTAATCTCCTAATTATTGACCTATCTTAATTTTTTTTCTTTTATTTTTAAGAACCAATTTTCTATATTATTATTAAAAAGTAAAAATTGTGAAACTTTCCCTTTTATTCATGTCATCAATGCGTTCTTTACTATTGAGGTTAACTAATAATTAAGAGTAAAGAAAGTAATTGATTCACTTCCTTATTATGCAATTTTTGATGGGTAAAGACATTTTCTTTTACTTGGAGAAAGAGATAACGGTAGGGTTTAGACCTTAAACCTTTTTGCTTAGAGGTTGAAGTCGTACTGTTTGAATGTTCTATTAGGGACATGATTAAAGACATTTATTAAAAGATGTAGGAAATAAAAATATTAACCGAAACTAAAGTAAAGATTACCAATTCTTGTAGAAATCAAAGGCCAAAGGGCAGCAAATCAAGAAACAGATTATAATGTCAATTCCGTATCTTAGCTAACTGTCAATCATGGTACCTCAAGAAATCACAATTATTCCTCCATCATTTCTGTGTCATAAGCAAATTATTTTTCTTAATCATAACACACTTGGTATTGCTGTCTAGACATTAAGTCATCTTGACGTTGGTGTGTCAGTTCGTTCGCTTTCTGAATAAATGTCTCTGGTTATTAAATTAATCCCATACGTTAAGAAAATAGACAAATTTGATTTTTTCTTTTTTTGTTCAAATCTTTGTATGAAAACCAGAATTAATAATCAAAGAATTTGTATTGATAACAAGGGTACAGTGGAAAGTTTTAACATAAATTTCTATAACATTATGAACTATACTAATATTTATTCCAGGACAGAAGGAGAGATCAATCGATCATACGATAAAAATCATACTATATATATATTATATTTCCAAGATTACTTACAATTGAAAACAATTAAACTCGTACCCCCAACATGCAAAGTGATTGTTCCATAAATTTGTAGCAATAATTGTGAATGAGCAAACTGGAGAAAATCAAAATGTGCATGTGGATGTTGTAAAATGTGACAAATAATGATGAGAAACACTCTTGTGCATACTTTTGCACCAAGTCTGCACAGAACCCGCCCCGACCCGACCCGCCACGCACCGCCCCGCCCCGCCCCGCGCGTGAGGTCCACGCGCCCCAATTTTTTTTTTACTTTTTTTTTTTTAATTTCCAGATTTCTTTTTCCTGTCGGAGCTTTTGACTCCGATTTTACGGCTCCACTTTCGCTCCGATTACTAAAATAAGGATAATCGACGGGCAACATTTTAGACTTTTACGGCTCGCTCCGAGGCCTTCGGCTCCCCTCGCTCGCGTCTTGAGTATAGAAAAAGCGGCAAACAAAAAAAAATGAAAAAAAAAAAAAATGGTCGAAGGGGAGTTTGACCGGGTCAAACCCGGGTCATATGGGTCGGGTCAGGGGCGGATCGGGTCAAATGGACGGGTGTTTTACGATGGAACAATTGCACCTAAGTTTTTGTCAATAATAATTTATGATGATGAAATTCTTCGAATACTAGTTTGAAAGCGGCTCAACTTGTGAATCCATCCAAATTTGATTTTACATAGGTACTAGATCGGTCCTCCATATGGGCATGGGGATGGGTACAAAGTGGTCACGTAAATGATTAGTAAATTTATCTCTCAAGTATCATACATTCGAACCGATCAATCACCCGATGAATTGAAATCAATCAAAAAGAATCTATTACTTTAAAATTTATTGACAATTGCACATAACTAAGATCTATCTATAAATATTACTCCATCAACCACAAAATTTATCTAGGTAAAAATATTTAAACTTAAAAATTTTAAAAGTGAAATGTAAAATGATTGACAGGGGCATGGGAATGCGGAAGATAAGAAGTGCACGTGGGGAGATAAGGGTGGGAAAATGAGTCAGCACAAAATGTCGGGTGAAATTTGGATTTATTTTATTAAGCTTAAATGGCTAAACCATTTTTGTGGCCGACACCACAATTTGTTTTGATCGCTCTCGGCTCGCACCCCTTCTCTCTCGTCTCGCGCTCGCCCATCCACTTATCTTTTTGTTCTTCATCTATTTTTCTTTCGAAAAAAAGAAAAGAAAAACTATAGTTTATCATAGTTGAAATTCAAAGAATTACATAATAAACGACAGATTATATAACGAACGAACTATCAAGCTGATGAATGCAAATTGGAGATTTCAGAATTTATGAAAACTATAATCTTCTAGAATAAGTAGTTAAAAAAATTATGGGTTGGGCGCCAAATTGACCAGGCCCACAAAACGAGTTTCATGCTGACCAAACTCTAGCTAATCGCTATATAGCTCTCCATATCCAGCCTATGTTCAATGCTTTGGTGATTCTGTTGTTTTTATCATGATTAAATTATGTATAGTTTGTTTGGATATTTCTAGCTACATATACAAATCATATGATAAATTAACATACAAAATTCATTCGTATAAGAATTAAATTATTAAATACATTTCGTATTTTTCTATAAACAGAGAAATATGTGAGTGTCGATAAGCTTAGTATAATTAATTTATTATACACATTTCGTATTTAATTTCTATAAACGTAAAAATAAATATGAGTGATAAGCTTAGTATGACGAGCCTGACCTTAACTAAAGAGCTCATACAGCCTCTTGCTTATAGTTTGTATTGTTTGGGCTAATTAATTTGCTTAGTTGGAGAACATTGGTGATGCCGTTTGGTTCGAGACAAACAAAAATCAACAAAATTATTTCAGATTTTTGTTTATGAACAAGAAATAAGGTTAATTTAGGCATTATCAAATGACCGTTTAATGTTTTTGATAAGATTCAACAATCACAAACGGACAAACTAAATAAAACAGCCAAACCTAACAACGATTTTCTCATAATTAATTAATATAATCAAGTGGCTCTCTAGCATGCCATTGTTGCTATAAGCACCCGAAAAAGACACTTATCATCATGATTAATCAATTTAACTAAAAAAATCGTGATTGATTTCGTATCTAGAAGATTTAATTAAGCAGGCTTTTTTACGTCTGCCAAAAAAGTGATAACATTGTTTGACTAATTGTAAGAGCGTGGTTGAATTTGCAATCATAAGATAAGTCGCTTTAATGATTTATGGGACTAGGATAATCTTGAGAAATAATTAGTGAAATCTTGCCTTCTGGATTGTTTGGCTATCTAATTAATTATTTTTGGAATAGTATTAATTCTGTTTAATTAGAGCTAGAGCATCCTTTTATAAAACTCCACGAATATATTAACGATAGATTAACCCAGTGCGTACAAAAAGTAGCAGCTGCAATCCCATAATATAAAGAAAAAATTATATTCTAGCTCTCCGTTTCATCCATCCTAACACGTTTTCTTTTCCATTCATCTTATACACATTTTCAAAAAAAATAAAATCAATTAACTCTTCAAAAGTGTCGAAACCTATCTATTCTCTATTTCTAAAGTTTTCTTCTTCCGTACAGAACAATAACGTGTCAAGATTGATGAAACAGAGGGAGTAATATTCTCGTATAGCGAGAGGTCTTAGGTTCAATTCCCGCAGAGCACGGTGTAGATTTCTCACCTTATTTGGTGGTGTAGTAGTCTCATCCTATATGGTGGTGTAGTGGTCTTATATTTGCATGGCGTAGAGGTCCTACCCATATAGTAATATAGTGCTTTATTCGATTAAATATTCATACCTTATTGTAGTATCCTCAAAAAAATATTCTCTCATAAAGTGTAGTCTTAAAACGTTAATGCACACGGAGTAATTTTTAATATCTGAGAGAAATTCCTGCACACAGTGGCAATGTTTCTCCTTATTGCCAAAAAAAAAGTATTTTTCTTTTAGTTTGCTTGATATATTAGAGCTTATAGCAAAATTTATATGATAATGTTTTAAATTATATATTAAAATCAAAGAGGCTTGTTATTAAGAAAAAACATGCTAAAATATTGAACTTGTTAGCTCATTTTATCTTTCAAATACTACACATGTATGGTAAATCAAATTATATATCACAATATAAAACTCCTATCAATTGTACTCATGCCAAATTTTAGTCCAATTAAATGATCGGCAACCACCAGCATATGTCACGTAACAAAATTTATTGTTTTCGGGTATATTAAGATTTAGTCTTCAGTTCATATTTCGTTGATATTAGTCTTCAGTTTATTTTTTGTTGATAAATCAAATTATATCACACACAATATAAAACTCCCGTCATAGTTTTAAAGAGAAATACAATTTAGCCTGAGACTGAAAGGTCTCAGGTTCGAACCTCATGACACGCCTCTATAGGTCGAACATGTCACACTTGTACTTGGAAAGTGTGGTTTACCTTCCCTGTCTCGTTTGTAGGCTACTGCACAAGGGACGAGGGTTTATCCAGTGCGCACCGAAGGTAATGGTTGCGGGTTCCCACGACATAAAAAAAAAAAAAGAGAGAGAGAGAAATACAATTTCATTAGAGAAACACGATATACAAGCACCATCAAGTATGCAAACAAGTAGGAGTAGTAACAAATACTACTAGATTATTAACATATAGATGAATATTATTATATTTTGTGGTATATATATATATATTTTAAAGACAAGCTCCCACCAAATATGGAGTTGATATGACAAAACCATAAATGGGATATGTTGAGAAATTATCAATTATATACTTGTATACATAGACAAATAACTTTTTAAAAAAACATAGACAAAGAAAAAAGAAAATGGAATCAAACATCAACTTCAGAGCAATTGTACAATCAAGAAACACACACCCCTCTCAGAGCATTGATCTAAATAAATGAGATCCTATCACTTTAAAGAATTAAAAATCATTTTTTTCTTCTGATACATTTTTCTTTAGCTACTGCAAATATAAAATGTAGAAAGGAAAAAAAAAGATATATACACTACACGAACTAAACTACCCATCCTTCATCACTTCATCTTGTCAGACTTAACTAAAATGCTAACAAATCTGCAGAATAGAAATATATACTAATATTAATAAATATTTGTTCTTGAATCTGATCCACATCTCTGAACAGACTACACTTTGCAAGAATATATGATGGGAAAAAAGAAAATAACTGAATCAAAAGCGCACTTTTTGCAGCTTTTTAAGATCTCAATTGCCAACAAATTCCATAGCTCCAAAAAGGGTTGTAAAATTATTAGGTAATTAATGAACCAAAATCTTGAAATTGATGAATCAAAATAATCTCATATTGATCACAATGGTATAGAACAAAGCCTATTTAAGGCCAAGCTAGACTACTACAAAACTGTGGTAATATTAATTGAGGCCAAATTCAATCATCTCTTTAGCCGCTAGCTGCTATTTACACTCTAACAAAGGGAAACGACGGGTGATCCGAGCTAGTCATGATAGCAAAGAAGCATGACTACGCAACGCCGGATGATGTAGAGGCGAGCCCTTTGTTCTCTTAAGACTCCTGCAATTCCTCTGCTCGAAAGTCTTCTCTTGCTGCTGCTGCTGCTGCTGCTCATCTTCATTTTGTGTTGTTGAGAGAGAGAGAGAGAGAGAGTTTGGTTTAGAACTTTAGGTTAAGTAGTTTGTTTTGGGGATGTTTGATTGTGAGTCGAAGAGAGGGGCATGGTTAATTTATTTATAGAGAGGTGTGTGTATTAAAATGAGGAGAGGTGGTCCGAAATTAGTATTGGTCGATTAAAGAGCCAACTATAGAGTGTGCAGTGCTCCCCACCTCACCGGACATTTCCTCCACTGGTCCCACCTCCACTTGGGATTCCTTCCTCTTCTCGTTATACTATTATTACTAGTAATATTTCCCTATTATAATCTGATCTCGCAAGTTTGGAAATAGTAAGAGCTCTTTTGGTACTCGTACCGTACGTATATCACATATGAACATTATTAATATAATCAAGTGCTTTATTTTAAAATTAGATTTATCCGCGCGCACTATAAAATTATTAGTGTTCAATTTAAATATAGTGTTAGAAAATTTAATTTTATATACTGTTTTAAATAGGAAATTACAAAGTAGAATAAGGAAATATGAAAATTTTAAAAAGCTACAAAAACAATCTCGCGCTAGATGTTACAATATTCATATTACTGGGCAAGAGGGAAGGATGAAAAGACAATGAGAGTGGCGATGGGAAAAGCATTTGACATCATTGGAGAGTACGAATTTATTCACAAATTATGATAACTTGAGTTTTCTCCTTTTTCATCTAAGAAATAGAAAAGAATATGAAAAGTCATAAAAATAAGTGCATAGGTACTCGTGCAAGTTAGATGACGTATTTGGGCTAGAAAGTAAATGGTAAATTATTTTACTTTCATATTCCAGGAAAAATTTCTATTTATTCTTAACTTCAATGTGAATTTAATATTAACATATATATTTGGTTCACGACGCGATAATTAAAACTAAAAAGAATAAATTTATCCACTTTTTTAGAATATCATAGTAAGATTTAACGATAATGATATGCACTTATTAGAAATTAAAGAGTTTATATATTTGACCAATGATTTAGTATTAGATCTTTCGAGTTTAGAAAAATTATTTACTTGTATGTATGCTCTAAAATTTGAAGCAGCTTATATGATAATTTTAAATTTTTAGATCGATAAAATTCCATTTGACGAGTTTATATACTCGAGGTCCTTTTGGATAATAAACAAGTCAATCTTGGACTTGTGAAATACTCGACTCACTTAAATCTTATGATCATTAACAAATAGCTCAAACCTTTTTTATTAGTAACTTGTCAATTTGGAGCTCTAATCATTCATTGCTGACTTAAAGCCGCGCGAGATACTCATACAATGTCAATTTGTATAGAGAGATACTATGATACAATTTCAATTTAATTATCAACAAAAATTGTCATCATTAGCTAAGATTTGCAGTTTTGTCAGATAAGAGTGCATAATTGTCTTCTTGAAATTAAATCTTGCCATTTAAGACGTTAATATTTATACTAATATGTTGCTATAAAAAGGCTGCTTATACATATTTATCCTAATTATATAGTATGTGTAATAGACTAGACTCCACCCACCAACATAATGGGTCCGGTCTTGCAATTAAATCAGGCTACATGTATCCATGATTTACGAGCTGCCTTACAATATGTTGATTTACTAATTGTTTTGGACCCATTCATCTTTGGATATTTTATTCCTATTTCAAACAATAAATATAGTATTATTTTCCCCAATTTATTGCATCGTTGAATCCAACTAACCAGGCAATAAGACAAACATGATTTAATTCAGTTGAATCCTCCTTAATATTGCACATCTTAACCACTTTTTATTTAAGGTTGATGACAACAACTATTTCAACTAAACTTGCTTTTGACTAGATATCGCAGTTATATAGTTATTTGCAAACTATATCTTCACAATGACGAAATTACAAATAAAAGAATGATTCGTATTCATCATAATCAAATTGGAATCGCTTTAATCCATACAGAAAAATAAGCATGAGAATTATTTTCACACACTTTAACTAAGTAATTAAAGAGTGATGTTATTGGGTCATAATGTGATCGATCATAATTCAGTTCGTTAATTAAGTGAAAATAGATCGATTTAGTTACAAATTTGATTCATTTAAAACTACCAATATATATTTTATTTCATCGTTATATCATTGACTTAAATTATGTCATAATTAGTGTTGAAATATACTTCCCTCTCATTCTTTCCACAAAAATCTTGGTATTTCCTCTATTATTTTCATCCAGATTTATGATGCCTCCAAATCTAAATATATCAAGACAAATTTTATACTACAAACTAAGAAATTTAAAATACTAGAAGTTACTCAGAACCGAAAAATTTAAAGAAAAGTCGTTTTTATTAATTCGATCAATTTATGATCGGCCATAGTGTGATTGCATAATTTTATTCATAATTAAATATAGGGATATAGTTAATTTATGGTCTGAACTTTTACCTTTTAGTTATATTTTATAGTCTGACATTTTAAAAATTACAAAAATGGTCTGACCTTTAGCACTTATGTCCATTTATGGCACGGGAGCAGAAAAGCGGTGATCGTATTCTACGACACATTACCGAATTCATGCGTCAGACTAAAAAAGAATAAGAAAAAGGGTGATGACGAGGTTAAAAATCATTGTGCGAAAATGCCACGTATGAATCCAGCAATGTGACATGGAATCTGGTCACCGCTTCTCTGCTCTTGTGCCATAAATGGGCATAAGGATTAAAGGCCAGACTATTTTTATAATTTTAAAAAAATCAGACTATAAAGTAACTAAAGGGTAAAAGATCAGGCCATAAAGTAACTATATCCCTTACATGTATCTAAAAGCACTTGAGAATTTTGAAGTTGTGTCCACAGGATCAAAAACAGTCAAAGCCCCCACGTGAATTACAAATAGAAGAACCAAATATATTCTCTTCCAAAATGACTATTATATGAAGAAGCAGATATTTCAAGGTGTGACCACTAAATTTTTTAATTTCTTGTTGCGCATTTTAATACTGTTTATTACTCCAGTACTGATAGCTCAAAACCCAATTCACTGATGGATTAATTTAGATTTAAATGAAGTAATGTGGTATATATGGAAAAGCAACCAATGTAGCCCGCATAACTTTGTGTCTTCCACATTCCTCTAAGGTCACCACCGTTTAGAAACTCTAATCTATAATTACCGTAAGGTCAATCTCGATAATTGTAATTAAAGGTTTTCAATTAGTTGTCTATCACACGTCCATAGTTGCTAATATCGAAATTCTATCTGATACTTATATATTTTATCAAGAAATCAATTCATCGATCAATTAATGTAGCACTCAATTATTCATGGATTGATCAGTTCTCGACTTTGAAAAGCTTAGGAATAATGCATGGACAAGCTCATAATTGAGATGCATACATATATAGTAGTATAATTGAGTACAGGCGGGTGAAGCCCCGAAGTGTTGGAAATTAAAATAGACTGGTCAAGATGAAATTGATAATTCACACAAAATGTGCACTTTTTAATTCATATTTGTTGTACTTGTCATTACATTAAACAATATATGAGTTGTATTGAAAGAGAAATTGAGGCAGCACGTGAAGTTCTCGTGGGTTGCCACACCCATTCTTCAACATGATCGATCATTTTTTTTCATATTCTACACTAGTTTTTGTAAAGATGATTAATTGCGTCCTAGTATTATTAGTTATCGACGGATGAACGACAACCGCCGTCTGACTCCAAGTGTTTCGTTAATACAAGGACTACTCCATCGTTAGCCGTAGCTACGGAATTATCGATGACGTTCGTCGCTACTGCTTGGTCGAGGAACTCAATCGTTGATCATGATAACGACGGAAGTTTCGTTGCTACTAACTACCGTGATCGTTAGACGACACGGCTAGTTCGTAATAAACTGACATTTTCAACGTGCCTCAAACCTCTTCCACATTTCAAATTTGTGGTTTCCTAAGATGTTACGTTCAATTTTTGATATACGATTATAAATATTTTGATTCTAATCCTGCATCAAATTAAAGTTGGTCTGCCACTAGCAACTGGGCTCACAAACTTAAACTTCAATTGTTATTGGATTTAGTGAACTTTAAAAGTTCAACTACTATTGAATTTAGTGGTTCCGATATATTTTGAGAAGGCCTAAATTTTTATATATTTTAAAAATAAAATCCTTTGAACTTTTTAATATTGCAACTTGAATTACACCGTGGAAATAAGAAATTGTGCGGAACTGTGAAATTTTTTACTTCACTTAAACTGTTACGCGGCAATTAGCTCATTGATTTTGCTTCCAAAACTTTTCCATTCTCCAAACAGGAGACGTAATTAAGCAGTAATTAAAATTTTAATTAAGCACTAATTAGTTGCTAAGTACTATAGTAATATAATTATTTAAAAGGAGTGTGTCAGTGATTCTGTAATTAATTATTGGTTTTATACAGTTGTAATCTTACGTGCGTATCGAATTCCGATACACTTTGCTCATGTGAAAATAAGCTGCTTGTTTATGGCTTAATGACAGACTGCAGCATACTAAGTTCTAACTGTTCGATTATTAATTAATTAATTAATCTCAAAATTAAATTTGCATGTCACTGCATTATGTTACAGTTTTCGCTTTTAAGTACAGATTCAGCAAGATCGCTGTTGTTATTGCCTTATTGGTTTAAATTAGTAATATTTTTTTAGGCAGAACCGACCAAATATTTACAATTTATAGACCTGATTTAATCGAATTTTTTCATCACAAGACAACTGCATGCAATTTATTTGCTCTAAACATGGTTTATAGTTTTTAATTTAATTCGGTCGACTTGAATCAGTGGTGACCTGACCACTGAGACTATGTTTTATTCTTTATCCTTTATAATTAAAATTAAATTTATGCTCCCTTCGTCCCGATCAACTTGGTTCACTCTCCTTTGTAGGCGTTCCATTCAACTTGATTTGATTCCTTTTTTGGTAAAGATTAGGTAATATTTCAGTGCTTATGTAGTATGTATACAATACTCTACTTTTATGAACGGTGAAAATGCACCCACAATTACTTTATCATCAACAATTAAATACTCTATAAAAAATACACTAAACACACCTTTTATATTTAATCCATATATTCTTAATCTCCATGCCGAAAAAAAGTGAGTTATGTTGAACATGACGAAGGGAGTATTATATTGTATTATATTACTCTCTCTGTCTCCGTATTGATGACCTGTTTTTCTCTTTTGAGTGTCCTAGCATTGATGACTTGTTTTCTTTCTTGGACTAAATTAGACTCTAATTAAATTTCGTAATCATCCAACATCATTACCTACTTTCTACACTATTCACTCTCTATCTTCCTACAACTTACCTAAAATCACTTTATTGGACCTATAAAGTACTTTATTGGACCTATAAAGTACTTTATGAACTTATAAACCATTTTATTAATAAGAATTAAATATTTTATAAAATTACACTAAATATGTGGGACATCACATTTTTATCCTTAATTTTTTTTCTTAGTCTTCGTGCCGAGCCAAATTAGGCCACTAATCTTGGGACGGAGGGAGGAGTATAATTGAAGAATGTTAGTACTATTAAATATCATAATTTACAAAAAAAAAAAAAAAAAAAACGCCGAGATATCGGCCAATCCATCTCGGCCCACATCTTCAATGGGCCGGCAGCCTGTTGAGCCTTCCGACATCTATAATGTGGAGTCAATTACTCTCTCGCTCTAGTTATAGCCCAGAATAAGTCGATTTCATAATTGAAAAGATTTTCATATCGACTATTAATAGTATTATTATTTATTACTCTCTCTCTCTCTAGTTGGGTCATTGGATTCTTGTTTACTGGGGCCCTTGATAGCGAAGTATGAAACCCATTACTTTAGGCTCAACTTACAGAAAAACCACTATAACCCGTTACGTGAATTTATAGTTGGGCTCCAACTGTGACCCAGCATGAATTTAATCATTCTAGACTAAGCCCAATTTACCTAATAGCAAAATGTTTTAATAGCTTCAAATTCCACCAGTATGGACTGCAATAATTCCAACTTTTAGGCATTTTGAAAGGAGATATATTTTGTTTTAGAGTAGTACACTAATTCTAAAATACAGTTCTCTACATTCTAATTTCAAAAATCTTCTCCAGCCAGATCTATATATCTATTATACTGGTATTTTTTTATTGATTTTCAATAATTAATCTATTAACAACATATCACAGGTACTGGAAAATCTAAAAAAGTATTTCAAATTATTCTTTAATTATTTTAATTTTTAATTAAATAATAACCACTTGAACTAAATTAGATTATATATTCTATCATCTAAAAGTAATATAATTCTATCAAATACACATGCATACATTATTTTCATAAATACGTAAAACTAAATAAAAATGTGAAATAACTATTACATAAAATAAAATAGTGCAACAAATAAAAATCAAATTATAATCATTTATAACAACATAATTATAATTATGTTATTGATTAACAGAATATAATTTATTGTTTAAATAGAGTATAAAGTATTTCACAATAAAACTCACTGCATAATAGAGTACAGTTAAGGGTTTCGACTCTATCGATTGGTCTTTTCTTGATGAAATGTTGAGGCGCCAGAATTTTCCTTCAAAATGGAGAGGCTGGATTTGGGAATGTCTATCCACGGCTACGACAAATGTGTTGGTTAACGGAAGCACTTCAGGAGAATTCAATTTGGAAAGGGGGATTAGACAATGGGACCCGCTTTCCCCTTTTCTCTTTCTCATCGTGGCCGAAGGACTCAATCTCCTAACCAATCGGGCGGTTTCTGAAGGTTTACTTGAAGCGGTGGAGATCGGGAGAGAAAAGGTCAAAGTTTCTCATATAAAATACGCAGACGACACAATCTTTACAGTCGAAGGGAGTGAAGATAATGCGATGGCCATTAGATGGATCTTGAAGAATTTTGAGCTGATCTCGGGGCTCTCGGGGCTCTCGGTAAATTTTGAGAAATGCACTGTTCATGGGGTGAATTTGGATGCGGAAGAGATGGAAAGGATGGCGGATTTGTTTGGATGTCAAGTGGGAATCTTACCGATTCGATATTTAGGTATGAAGGTGGGAGGTACCTTGAGGGGTGTGAGTAACTTGATGGATGTTGTTGATAAAGTGAAAAAGAGACTCAGTAGTTGGGATGCAAAGAATTTATCGATGGGAGGTAGATCTACGTTGATCAAGTCGGTGCTTTCGGCTATTCCGCTCTATCGCCTCTCATTTGCTCCATTGCCAGCGACTATTGCCAAGGTACTGAAATCCCTGCAATGTAATTTCTTTTGGGGGGGGGGGGGATGAAGGTAAAAAGAAGATGGCCTGGATTAATTGGGATTTAATATGTAAAACAAAGAAGGAGGGTGGATTAGGTATCAAAAATCTAGCTTGGTTCAATATATCGCTGTTATGCAAATGGATTTGGAGATTTCTTAAGGAGAAAGATCACCTCTGGGCTCGTATCATCAAGTCGAGACATGGGGACTTAATATGCGACAACGATGGGATCAGGGCCGAGAGGAGTGGAATAGGCAGATCTGGATGGTGGAGAAAAATACTTTCTTTAGTTGAAGGGGAAAATGGCAAATGGTTTTGGGAGAATCTGACTTTGGTAATAGGAGATGGGGGATCAACGAGCTTCTGGAGAGGGAGATGGGCGGGGGTTTCATCGATGCAAGATCGATTCCCGAGGCTCTACAATCTAAACTTAGACAAAAACGGATCAGTTGCTGAAATGGGGGAGTGGTCCAATGGTGCCTGGGAGTGGAAGTTTAGATGGAGAAGAAATCTACTGCAGCGAGAGGAGGATATGGTGGAAGAGTTGCTGATTTTCTTACAAGAATTCTCGTTAAGAAATGACGTCGTGGATCTCTGGAAATGGGGGGGCAATTCGTCAGGCGAGTACACGGTAAAGGATGCTTATAAGGCGATAATGGAGAAGAATATTATGTCAATCCCTTCGACGAATCTTGGTGCCGGATGCAACACAATCTGGGAAACAATAGCGCCTTTCAAAACCCAAATTATGGCGTGGAGGACTTTATGGGACCGCTTACCAACCTACGATAATCTGATCTCACGGCTACAGTTTCCGGCGGTGGATGGCGACTGCCGTTGCTGCTCATCTGTGACGGAATCATCAGAACATCTTTTCTTACGCTGTAGCGACTCAATCTTGCTGTGGGGAAGATCCTGGCTTGGATTGGGGTGGAATGGACGGCGCCAAAAAAGGTCGGGGATCACTTTGTCTCATTCTCGTAGATTCTAGGTGGTGGGGAATGGAAGAAGAGGCTTGGTGGATTATGGATTTGCGTTGTCTGGATTATTTGGAGATGGAGAAACTCATTTGTCTTCGAAGGGAGGAGCTGAGATTTTAGAAGAATGGAGGAGGAAATCAAATATAGATTCTGGAGCTGATGTGAGGTCAAAGGAATCCCGAATTGTGAAGGAAATTTTGTAGAATGGTCGAAAAACACTCTTAGCAATACATGGAACAACCTCTGTATCTGTTAAGGGCTGGTACCCCTTGTACCATCTTTTTCTTTTAATAAAATTTCTTCTTGTCCGATCAAAAAAAATAATAGAGTACAGTTAGAATGCATTTGGAAACAACAAAATGAAGTAATACTCCAGTTTGAGTACCATTTGGAGATGATGTTTCCATGTGGTGGATGTAAATTGCGGAATATGCCATTTTGAGTGAGGTCTATTTCCCTTCAATTCTAAATTGTTTGGTAGCCAAAAGCGAATCCCACATATTGTGTGTCGTTAGAAAACTTTGATTCGACCGAACCGAATGGTGGATGGGAACCGGATACCACCACAACCAAAGAATTCATAACTCCACCACACCAAAGCGCTCTCTCTCTCTCTCTCTCTCTCTCTCTCTCTCCAACTGAAATAATAATATTTCATATTTTTCCATCTTTAAAATCATACTCGGTCTGTTACTATAATTATTGAATTATCGTGATCATCCACTGAAATAATATTATCAATATCATCATTTTCCTTATAAGTTAGTACTAGTATATAGAAACAAATGATAAAGGGCATTCTAAGAAAACAAATGATAAAGGTACTAGCTAGTGTGATACTAGGATATAAGCATATTGCAACAAAATCAATTAATCAAACCATGCATATTTCAATCGCTCACCACTTTCGAAAATACCCTCGACCGACACCATGGAGTCATGGACAAATTAGTAGTATAAAAAGCAAAAAAGAAAAGAAAAGGATAAACCAAGGAGCCTGGATCTTGCATCCAACATAGTGTGCATCCATTTCCTATCTACCGTCTATATTGAAAAATATTTTAATTTTGAATTTTTTTTATTTGGTTGGTTAAATCAAATTATTTTATTAATATCTATTTAACCCTAGTAAAGTTACTATTCTTGTTCTCGTGTTCTCCTTCTCTCTTTCTTCCAACAGTCGCCACCACCACCACATAGATCTCCTTTTCTCCGGAAGTGAAAGTCGGGGTAGCGGGCGAAGGTGGTTGTGAAGGCAACGGTGACGGTGCAGCTGCTTCTCCTCCTCCACCTCCTCCTCGTCTCCGCCGCCGCCCGTCTCAGATCTCTCCACCGACCGCGCCGCCCTCCTCTCTCCCCGCTCCGCTCATGTTAGGAATGAAATCAAGGGCGATCCTCTCTTTCATAGTTACGTCGGTTAATTCAAACTAAAGAGCAGATAAATATGACCGATGAGTCTACTTTATTTTACTTTCAGGCTAGCTAATTTGAGGTTCCCTTCATAAATGCCCGTTTTTGGGGGCAATTCCAGCTTACTAAAAGGGTAGGGAAATATGACATATTCAACTACTTGATTTGCAATTCTAGTCCCAAATCTGTTATTAAAGAACAAATAGGTAGGAACTCCTTTTTATATAATAGTTATCAGATCCTTGATTAAAGAACAAGACTCTCTCTCTCTCTCTCTCTCTCTCTCTCTCTCTCTCTCTCTCTCTCTCTCTCTCTCTCTCAGATCCACCACAAATCGAGTTATACCGAATCCGCACCGCAGCAGCAAAAATAATCCAAAACGGAGAAGAAGAAGAAGAAGAAATTGCAGAAGATATATTGAATCAGAGATCAGAGGCAAAGGATGGTGCCATCATCGCCTTCATCGTCCTTCAATTCTGGCTTCACGACGATGAAGGAGGTTGAAGAAGAAGGCAACGGGATTTTCATTATTCATGAAATTGGAATTTTCTAAATTGGGATTTGTGAAATGGGCTAAGTTCGTTCAATTCTTTAATTAATTATAAAATTCAGACGAGAAATTTAGCTTTTAATAAATACAACGATAAATTACTTTCTAATACAATTGGAACTGTAGAAGTAATGAATGATGTATGAAAAAAGCAAACACTTGTCATCATCACAGAGTCTCTGCCCAACTATAGTTACATTTTTCAATTTGGAATTAATTTTAATAATGTAAAATTCAATGACACGCGTACATAGATTATCGATAGTGGATGCACACTATGTGCATGCAGCATCCTATTTGCCGATAAACCACTAGCTAGAAGATTAGAAGATACTAACAAAATTCACGAGCGGGAATAAATAATAATACTCCTTCCGTCCCAATACTAAAGTTTCATTTTTTAGGTACGGGTATTAAAAAACAAGAATAAATAGATAAAAAGTAGTAGATTCTATAATTTTTGAAGAGTTAATTATTTTACTTTTGGAATTGAACCTTGATATTGGGATATCCTTAAAATAAAAGTAAGACCTTGCAATTGGGACGGAGGGGGAGGGAGTAGTGTACAAAAACAAACCAAGAATGCAGACGACATTACAAACATCAATAAGACAATTACAATTATTTACGAATATTAATAATTCAAATGATAAATAGTAGTAACACAAAAAAAGTAGGTCAAGAGTCATTAACAACGTACGTACAAACATTTATTTTATTTTATTTTTTCTTTCCACTACGTATAATACAGCGATGTATACATATTTATTTACCCACTAAATTTCGGGACAGGAACACGCAGTTTGACGCATCGTCGCCGCCGCCACGTCAGCATCATCAGTCCAAGAGCAAAAACCCAAAAAAATGCGCACAATGGTGATGAAAATTTCACGCATTCCGATGTTACCCCTCCTCTCCAGCTCTCCTCTCCGTGTTGGCGTCAGCAGAGTTTTGTCCACAATACAATACAATTGAATTCTCCTCCTCCTCAGAGCTGTATCCAACTGAGGCCCAGGGTGGGCTAGGATCCTCTGCGGCAAGCATCAGCTGTCCGAAATGAGTCTCTGATGTCTGAACAAATCGTAGGGCGCCCATAGATGATCCAAGGTACAAGCCCTTTTAGCGTCGAGCCTCAGCCACGGCTTCCCTTTGCCGCTCCAGTGCAGCAGGCTCACTGGACCCGGGTGGAGATCCCTGCAGAGGCCTTCAAGGTTGTCGCCGCCGAGTCCGTGCTGGTTCCACCGGTGCTCCACCGGCGCCACATTTCCGGCGAAGACCAGGAGGAACGGCGGGAGGGACCCGAGCTCGTAGATTCTATAACGCTTTTGGATTCGCATCCAGTGCTCGAGCTTGTGCGTGAAGCCGTCGCGGCGCCACTTGATGAGGTCGATCACCATTACCCCGGTGTTGAAGTAGCAGGGGTTGCGGCGGCGGAAAGTGGCGCCGAGGAAGGGGGTGGACCAGAAGTTGGGGGTGAAGTAGTGGCTGAAATTTGCATGGCAGTATTCGGGGGCGCCGAGGACGCGGGAGCTGAGGTTGATTTGCCAGAGTTTGGCAATGTCGTCGACGACGATGAGGTCGGAGTCGAGGTAGATGATGCGGCGGAGGGAGGAGGGGAGGAGGTCGGCGAGGTAGATGCGGGCGTAGTTGAGGGGCTGGTCGAGGGCGCGGCGGACGGAGGAGGAGATGAGGTGGATGACGGAGGCGGGGTTGAAGGGGTAGAGGTGGAAGCGGAGGTAGGGGAAGGTGGCGGCGAGGGTGGAGCGGAGGTGGGGGTGGTGGTCGGGGATGGCGAGGAAGTGGAAGACGGTGTTTTCAGGGCAGGTGGAGTGCTGGAGGACGGAGAGGACGGCGGCGACGGAGCCGCGGAGGTAGGGGGTGGAGAAGTCGAGCGTCATGGCGATGTGGACATTGCTCGAGTTGCCGTGCGGCGCCGCGCAGGAGTTGCCGTTGCGGAATGCGGGCGCTTCGTTGAATTGCGGGTGGCTCGCGGCGGAGAGGAGGAGGAGGAGGGCGGCGATCGCGGTGGAGAGAAGGCGGAGAGTGGGCGGCATGGTGGTGGTGATTAGGTGCTTGTGGTAGTTGAGTGAGAGTGAGAGTGAGAGTGAGAGCGCAGATAAGGAAGGAGGGGGAGAAGAAGTGAATTCAAGGACGAGAGAGATTGGTTGGATGGATGGATCATTGGAAGGATAATAATAATGTTATACCCCACCATTTTTATTTATTTTATTTTTATTAACCAATTATTTTATAATAAGTTGAAAGTAAGTACTTAAATTTATATAAATACTCCCTGATCCGCACTTTTCCTTCCATAGGAAAGACAGACTAGGTTTATGAAATAAGTCGAAATACAAAATCGAACTCAAATTAATCAACGATACTCCCCGAATTACTTAGCGTCACAATTCCCTTTTCCAACAGATAATAATATTTGTTATTAATGTTAACTTTATGCTTCAATTTTTTTCTGAAGGAGATAGATACTTATTTATAAGATCACTTATACTTTAATTTTTTAAGAACACCGATGATGACAACTATTACAATTTTTCTCTACAAAATAGTACTACTATTAGACATGTCTTTTAGACTTTTTACATTTCTCAAACAAATAAATTCCAGATGATGAAAGAGGAATTTAACCAGAGGTCTTATTGTTAATTCATAGTACTACATTTTGGAAAATAAATTGTGATTTACATTTATGTTCGAGTGGTTCATGGTATACAATCAACTAGTGGAGTATAATTTAAGATACATAGGAAATCTGGTTAGATGCCTCTATTGATTTGTTAACTAATTGCATGAAGAATGTGAGTAGAATATTGTTGCGATGAAATTCATATTTATGATTTATTATTTACTAGTATCCTCTTTGAGATTTGAATCGTTAGACTTATCACTCCACCTACGTTACACTATAACTTCAATGAAATAATAGTAGCAGTTTAATCTCTACAGCTTGAAATTAATAATTATAAATTATTTCTTCCATTAGATTTGTGATAAATTTATTTTTCGTATGTAACAAACATCTACACGTAATAATACTTACTTTCTCCGTCCATGAATTTTTTGTTCAGTGTTGACAGATACAAATTTTAATAAAATTAGTTGATTTAATTCGTAGAATATAGTGTGAGTGAGATAAAACTTTTTTTATAAGTATTTGTGAGTGAAAAATTAAAATTAAATTTGTAAGACTTGCATGAAAGGAGTTTAAGGTAATTTGTTTGTGCACCCATATTTAATGGAAATACAGTAGACATTTTGATTGACAAGAGATTTATAGTAACTTCGATATAATTTTAGATCAAATAAATTGATTACTCTTTAGAATAATCCACAAACTACTCTTGATAAATTTTGAACAGCACGTAATTCACATAAAAAGATTAACTTTGGGGGCATATGGGAGATCACAAGCTAGGAGTAACATTGTATTTAGTGTAGGTGGGACCACCGTTATATGATATCCAGGCTGGAAAGCCAGCGACTTTAATCTGTGATATTTAGTTTAATACTTTAATGAGAGAGAGCAAAAATCTTGTGGTGGTGGTTGCATGCACGGCTTTGTGCAGCCGTATAATGTGGTCCGTCCATTACACAACATCTCTCGAGTTAATTGGCCGACGGCCCAGATTTGACCAATGGTAGAAGATTTGTATTAATGCGCCGAATTTACACTATAGTTAGCGCCTCTAATTATGGAAACCTGCATTAATTAATCTTGCATCCTTTCTTCTATGCTTTCTCTTTTGGGGACTAATATTTCTCAATTTTGAGCCTTTACCGTTAAGCAAAACGGAGTACTTTTCGATAGTTACGTTTACGTACTAGTACGTAATTATGTGGCATTTCAATTTCAATTTTTTATTTGTGGTAACCACTATTTTTTGTGTTCCATATGACATTATGAATTATATATTTATATGAGTAAAAATTTGTTATATCCATTTATTACATATTGAAATTAGTTATATCCATTTATTGAAAATCAATTTAGTTATATTCAATTTGACCTAAATACCCTTAAAATAATTGAAACATGATAAAAAAAATATCACTTTAACCGTGTGTTGCATGGGGAATTGGAAAGACAAAGATTCTGTTGACTACTTTATGAACTAATAAGGTTAGATTGGAGAGGTAGGTGAGAGTAGAGTTAAAACTCTAATCCCGCCCACAAGTTCATGTGAAAGAGTTAAAACCCTGATAGTTAATGTAAGTTTTATTATTATTTTTTTTCGTTATTTATTTAATGTAATTTGATCATTAATTTTTTATTTAATTGATAATGATAGCATTATAGTAAGAACAAAGTATAGTTTACATCGAAGAACAATTATATAAATTTGAAAAAAAATGATCCCGCTCGAGTTATGTAGATCTCACTCGAGCGGGATCTAAAAATAATTCAATAATATGTGAGCGGGATTTAGTGTTTGACGAGTGGGATTAAAAATGTGTGGACAGAATATATTATTTTGTGAAATTTATTTTATATATTTTAAGTTATGATTTTTTTAATCGTATAAGGTATTAATTTTATAAGTTTCATTAAATTTAATATTATAGTGATAAAAATAACATTTTCCAACGCAAATAAATTATATAAATTTAAAAAACATAGATCCCGCTCGAGTTATGTAAATCTCACTCGAGCGGGATCTCAAAATACATCCATCATTTGCGGGCGGGATCTAGTTTTTCACGAGTGGGATGTAGAAGACATAAACAAAAATATATTTCTTTTTAATATATATTATATATTATATATATATATATATATATTAAGTTATAATTTTTTTATCGTATAATGTATTATTTTTTAAATTTTATTAAATTAAATTTTATAGTAATAAAAAATATATTTTTCAACTCAAATAAATTATATAAATTCCAAAATATAGATCCCGCTCGAGTTATGTAGATCCCACTCGAGCGGGATCTCAAAATAATTCCAATATTTCCGGGCGGGATCTAGTTTTCACGAGCGGGATTTAGAATTCGTAAAAATAAATATTTTTTGTTTTCAAAATTATTATATATATATTATGTTATGAATTTTTTAATCGTATAAGGTATTAATTCAAATTTTCCAAAATATTCGCGCATGCTTGTGAGATATGACATTGCATCACATGCACTGGTTGAAGAATATGGGTTGACTCAAATTTTTGTCCCATATCTTTGTATTAATATTCGATATATATCATCTATATATATCTTAAATTTGCTATCATCAAATCCCGCCTATCACGCCAATATAATCATCTATATATATCTTCAATTCTATCACAAATCCCGCCCATCAAGCGACATTAAACACCCTAAATCCCGCCCTATATACAATTCATCGTACTCCACCGCCTCCACCCTTCACCGTGCAAAAATCTTCCGCCCTTCACCGTCGAAAAACCTCCCACCTCCACTTCCAAATAAAGAGAAAACAAGCGGCGGCGAGCGGGATCTTCGTTCCCCACCTCCACTCCATCGTGAAGATGTCTTTAGAGGTTAGCCAATTTTTTTATATTAATTAATAATTGTTGATCGATTCTGAACCGCCCACATACTCACGATCTTGCCATTCTCCACCATATTTGATGTTGAAATATTTCTATTCTTCCATATTGTGATATTTTTTTACGAGGAGTGCAAAATATTTTGATGGTTGTGGTGTTTGAAGAAGATTCATCTCTGCTACCACTGATATAGAATTCATTTATTCATTCATTCAATCAATTGGGTGAGTGAAATTGTACAAATTCACGTGAAAGTAAAATTGTTACATCAATGGTGAAATACCATTCACGTGAATATTTACAGATGAATTTTTACATTCACCAGTGTCGATTACTATCACACTCAGTTGTATAGTACAATTATTATCACATACTGTATACAAATTATTAAAATCTACGAATTAAAATACCAATACAATCCAAAAAATATGTAAACTATATAAAAAATTAAATAATGTTATTAGTTCCAAAATAATTATATATCCCGCTCTTACAAACTTAACAAAAATGAAGATCCCACTCGAGTGGGATCTTCAATAATATCGAGTGGGATCTTCATTTCTTGTTAGAACACACGAGCGGGATTATTGTTCAATTTACAATTAATAAATTTTTGTTTATTCTAATATAGTTTACATATATTTCATTTTAATTTAAATCACTTAATAGTTAGTCAATTTTATTATATAATTAATTTAATTAAAAATAGAGTAATTAATTAATAATTAGTTTCTAATAATATTTAGCTTTAAGAAACAAAAGATCCCGCTCGAGAATTCGAAGATCCCGCTCAAGTGGGATCTTCAAAAACCTCGAGTGGGATCTTCCAATATTTATGAACTAACCGAGCGGGATTTTCCAAAACTTGTCAAATTGATATAATTATATTTAATGTTATATATTATACATATTTTAGTGTTTTTATTTTAATAAGTTAATTAGTTATTACGTATTCAATATTATTATATAATTAATTTAATTAAAAATTGCGTAATTAATTAAGAATTTATTAGAAATAATATTTATCCTTCAACATGGAATGATCCCGCTCGAAAATTAGAAGATCCCGCTCGAATGGGATGTTCAATAATCTCGAGTGGGATCTTCCAATATATATGAATTAACCGAGTGGGATTTTCCACAAGTTGTCAAATTGATATAATTATATTTAATATATTATACATATTTTACTGTTTTTATTTTAATAAGTTAATTAGTTATTACGTATTCAATATTATTATATAATTAATTTAATTAAAAATTGCGTAATTAATTAAGAATTTATTAGAAATAATATTTATCCTTCAACATTGAATGATCCCGCTCGAAAATTAGAAGATCCCGCTCGAATGGGATCTTCAATAATCTCGAGTGGGATCTTCCAATATATATGAATTAACCGAGCGGGATTTTCCAAAAGTTGTCAAATTGATATAATTATATTTAATCTTATATATTATACATATTTTACTGTTTTTATTTTAATAAGTTAATTAGTTATTACGTATTCAATATTATTATATAATTAATTTATTAAAAATTGCATAATTAATTAAGAATTTATTCGAAATAATATTTATCCTTCAACATGGAATGATCCCGCTCGAAATTTAGAAGATCCCGCTCGAGTGGGATCTTCAATAATCTCGAGTGGGATCTTTCAATATTATACATTTACCTGAGCGGGTTTAAATAGATTTAGCAATTCATATAATTTTGGTTATTTTTGTCTAGTTTAAATATTTTTTTGTTTTTATTTCATATAATTTTGGTTGTTTTTTATGGTTTACATATAGTATCGGAAAATCTGTTTTGAGTAAACCCTAGATAAACTAATCATTGCAACACTAATTATCTAATTATTGACCACTTTTGCTAACTTCCATACCCTAACATCACAATCATTTTCGATTAATGAGAGTAAAAGTATGAAACAAGTCAAATCGTACCTAATGTGTAAGAGATATAATATAAAAAATACAACATCAAGGGTAAATTGGTCTCTTCATACCAAACATGGACATAACTAATTTGTTTTCCAACAAGTGGATATAACTAATTTAGAAAAAGTGAAATTGGATATATTTCACAATTAAGACTTAAAATATATGGACATTTTTTGTAGAGCTGTAGGATTGGTTAGGGTTTTCAATTTTAAAATATATATAAGACAAACTCTTTTTAAATACCTTTTGATAAAAGATAGAAGTTTTTTGCACTCTTTTATAAGAGTATAAGTTTTCTATACCAAAATCACTTAAAAAATTAAAATACCCTTATTTTACATAAAGAAATAAGAAAAAGACAAACAAAATTAAAAAATCCTCACTTTCTATCGGTCCCCTCCACTACCCCACACCCCACAAATCACTTTCTCTCTCTCTCTCTCTCTCTCTCTCTCTCTCTCTCTCTCAACCCTCGACAGCAACCCACACACGACGGCACACACCCACACAAACACACGCCGGCAATGAGTGATCAATCCGACCACTATGGGGAGTCGACATCTACCTCCGGCGAGGAGGAAGTACGACTCGTCGACAACGAACCACCGGTTAGTGCTAAAATTCCACACGAAATTGAATTTTGGGTTTGCAAAATATATGCTTCTAAGTGTGTGTTTATGTTCGATTTATTGAATATGAGAACAATGTACTTGATTTTATGAGCATTAGAAGTGTTATATCTAAGATTTATTGATAAAAATTGGGGTTTGAAGGTGAAAAACGGGCTGCCCACGGTGGGTGTTTATGTACCCTGATGGCACCCATCGTGGGCACACCGTCGTGGGCACCCCATCGTGGGCATCCCGTCGTGGGCATCCCGTCGTGGGCAGCCCCGTCGTGGGTTGCCCCATCGTGGACAGCCCCATCGTGGGTGTCCAGGGACTGTTTTATAGACTTTGGATTTTGTGATTTTGTTGGTTTGAGCGATCGAACTTCTTTCCTTATAGTTTATGTGTTTATATTGCAGCCCGGTTGTGATTGGATGAGACCTGGATTGCGTCATCATAACAAATTAATAAATATGTATTATCGTGAGAAGTGTATGATGAATTTACGGCGGGAATTGTTGGCCATTTCATTAAACATAAGAGGCTTGGAAGTACAAACAGTGTCGTGCATCACTTATTGGCCCGTCAGTTGAGTGGTAGTGAGATCCCCGCGAATGAGACGTGGTTCAAAATTTCGGGGAGAACCCTCCGCTTCACAGCACGCGACTTTGCGTGAATTTCGGAAAAACAAATTTCGACCCAAATGCAAGACATCTTCTCCGGCCTGACAGTCTTTTCCATAGAGTATTCAAAGGCCGCAAAACTAAAGTCATAGAAATGCATAATATGTTTAAAGATTTAAAGTTGGGAGACAACCTCGAAGACTATGTGAAAGTAGCTAAGCTCTTACTTTACTACCGATTTTTCCTGTATCGGGACCATAATATGGATGTCGAGGAATGGGCATGGGCATTAGTTGAGGATCCGAAAAGTTGGAAACAATTTTCGTGGGGTGATTACACATATCAGGCATTGACTTACTACATCAACAACACCGCCAAGAATCCCAACCAATGTGACATTGAAACTTATCACTTTTACGGACCGATTTGAGTTTTACAAATTTGGTCTTACGAGTGAATTCCACTGTTGGGACGGAACTGTGGAACCCGATCAGCCACCGTTAGAGTTCCTCGATATTTTATGTGGACTACGAGATGTCTTAAAGCATATTTCAGCACCTTCTTCGAGAGAGAGGTACGTGCCTTGCCTTTATTTTTATAATATTTTATCATTTATATTACATGTTTAATTTGTGATCTAATAATAATTTTACATAACTTATTTAGGGTCTTGTCATACATAACACGATGCCTATTCTAGCGGAAGACATGGACGAGCTGTATTGGTTCAGTCTTAACTCGGTGTATTATGTACACTGGGAACCTCCGAAAAAATTAACAGAGAAGAATACAGAAAAGGTTTCTTCGAAAAAGGTGAAAAAGAAGGAAAAATTGGCGAAGGCTGCAGAGGTGGTGGGGATGATAATTAAACCGACTCCATCGGCACAGAAAATCTCAAAACGACGCCGACAGAGTACCCCACCACCACCACTAGTAAATACAACTGAGACAGCAGAGCCGGTCTATCAGGAGAGACCCAAAGACAGAGTGTGTTGTGCCCACGGACGTCCTTGTCCTGACCACGCGAAGGACGACACAGACGACTACTTCGATCGCCGGCTGAGGGCGGTCTTGATGGACGAGTCTGACAAGGGCTTCTTTGCTACCTTTTCCCGGAAGCTCTTTGCTCAAGTGAAGGAGTATTTCGGTCCGAGACACAGACGATCTAGGAGCCCTCCACAACAGTTTGTTGGGAGCCACATGAGGAGCCTTGAGCCACACCGTCACTCTGCAGAGGTTTCTAGCACACACTGGAGGTTTCCGGACCTGCCTCGTCACTCTGCAGCTGCATCTCTACAGGGACAACACAGTCGGGACAGTCACCACTCTCCTCACATCTCTGAGCGTACCGAGCAGCCGATGCACCACCTGTTAGGACAGTCCTTTGACCTTATACCCCACCAAAGCGAGCCACCTGAGCAGCCGTGGGGGTATCAGTCTGCCCACCAGCAGCAGCAGCCGATGTTCTTCGGCTACAGCAGTAGACCGCTGCATCGGTACGACCCTCCGACGTGGCAGCCTCCGATGTTTCGACCTCCTATCTAGCAGCAGCAGTTAGTGTTTCCAGGCGACGGCAGTAGTAGCCACATTTTTCCTACTACCGAGTTCACCCCACATGAGCAGAAGATTCCCTACCAGCCTGAGTACCAGCAGAAGCAGCCGTTTTTTCCTACTGTGGAGGACACTACACACGAGCAGTCCAGACGGCATGTTTCACCTGTTAATATTGAGTGGTCGTCATCCTCTGACGAGGAGTCTGCTGAGCAAGATTACGAATTGTCTGAGCGAGAGGGCTTGCAAGGTCGTCGTAAAACGAGACCGTCTGCCGCCATGCAGTCGCCTTATTTTGCCATAACTCAAAAGGCCGTGAAGAGGTTGAAGCGTATGTACATGAAGCATAGAAAATCAGGATAGGATGTTATAATCACAATTCCGATGATTGACCACGTTGTTGTGCAATCTTTTTTTGATCGTCTGGAGGATTCTCGACAAATGATGTGGGCAGAGGTACAATTCTATCTTAAATTACACTAATTCAAACTTATTTGTATATTATAACTAACAAAATTAAATAACATTGCAGGAGATAGAGCTGTACCTAAACTATTTGAAATTCAAGGTGAGACATTTAGATAGGTTGACAGCTGATGCAGTATGTGAGGCAACCACCATTATAGTCGGCATTGGCTTCTATGTAAGTATTTCTTTTAGATTTATGTAAATCTTGATTTCTTGATTATATTAATATTCTTTTTGATTTATGTAATTTTTTGTTGTATTACTAGAATTTTTTGCGCAATGAGTGGGATAGGTTGTACCTTATTGATGCTAATGGCCGGAGAAAAAAAATTCCTCCAGAGCTTAGACTACATACTAATTGGCGCGTACCTGATGGTCTTATACAAATGGTTGATGGCACAAAAAGTTAATTAGCAACGGCTTGGTGGTAAGCTAACCGTGTAAGTTATTATATTTTAAAATAATTTCTTATTTGTAGTTTACTATAATTTATTTTTTTTAATATAGTTAAATTGTTCCTTGTCGTGTACAGGTCATAACAGTATGCAATGTCTGGGGGAATCATTGGGTCACGATACGCATTTGTCTGAAGGATTGGACTGTCGAGCTATATGACTCGACCATGATCCATCACAGGGACACGAACGTGCGCGAGGAGCAATTACAGTGTGTGACTGATCTCTTACCTCGATTGTTGCTTGCATTAGGTTACTGGGAGCAAAATTCTCACAGGCAAAGGCTCAAAAACCCTCCGTTCCTTATTAAGATGCCTGAGGATGAGCAATTCATCCAGACCGACGGGACAAATTGTGGCCCATACTCCCTTATGTATATTGATCGTCTCATCAATTTAACATCGACACATCGTAATGTGTCAATTGATGATAAATACATTGAGAAGTATAGGTTATTTGTTGCAACTAGAATATTTTGGTTAGGAGTAGAGGGTTCGTTATTGAAGAAAAGGCATAACTAAATTCTCATTCTTTTAAATATTTGAACTTATTTGAACTTGCTTGTTTAAGATGTGAGAATGATGTTAAAAATAGCAGGTGAAAAAAGACTCCCTGGACACCTATGATGGCCAAACCCACGATGGCAGCCCACTATGGTGGCCATCGTGGGAGCCCACGATGGGCAGCCTACGATGGTAGCCATCGTGGGCACGGTGGTGAGCAGCCACCGTGGGCACAAGAACATGTGTAAATTTCATTTTTTGTTCGATTCCTTCTTTGATTTTGTTGTTTAGTACTTCTATAATAGCTTATTTTTCAATTTAAAACTACTTAACAACATAATCTAAACACCCAAACGTGACCTTCATCTAATTCATTAGTAAATCAGGTATACTTCGTACGAACGTTGAAGTTAGTGATTCATAACTATTATCAAGAGAATCCCAACAGTGTACATATAGTATAAGTTATATTTTGCACGAAATATAACATAATTGAAATACTAATCATTGAATTAACAAAATGTATCATATAATATAGGTATAAGGACGGGATTCTCTTGATAATGGTTATGTATCACTAACTTCAACGTTCGTACGAAGTACCTGATTTACTAATAAATTAGATGAAGGTCACGTGTGGGTGTTTGGATTATGTTGTTAAATAGTTTTAAATTGAAAAATAAGCTATTATAGAAGCTCTAAACAACAAAATTGAAGAAGGAATCGAACAAAAAATGAAATTCACACATGTTCTTGTGCCTACGGTGGCTGCTCACCACCGTGCCCACGATGGCTACCATCGTGGGGTGCTCACGATGGCCACCATAGTAGGCTGCCATCATGGGCTCCCCACGATGGCCACCGTCGTGGGTTGCCCATCGTGGGTATCCAGGGAGTGATGTTTTTTCACCTGCTATTTTCAACCTCATTCAAGTATACTCACTCACATCTTAAACAAGTTCAAATAATATATAAAATAAGTTCAAATATTAATAAAAATGAGAATTTAGTTATTCTTTCTCTCCCACTACAAATCATAAATTCATCTTAAAAAAAAACATATTTACGTTTCACGATAGGGACATTTCCTCGCATCATGATCATCAAGATGACAAATGCTACACTTTTTCTTCCGTCGACGCCTTTGCCTTACCTGTTCTCCTTTGGCCTCTTCTATATCTTTAGGGGGGTTATTCAAGTCAACACCACTGAACGGGATGGATGCTGTGCAAGTCTTTTTGTTTGTGGCCCCTTCCATGACACCTACTGCATATTTGGGGACGTCTCACCAAATTTTCTACTGCGGATCGTGCACGACTATCTTTTGGCCGCCCAGCCTGACGTACTTTATCCATAGAAAGACAAACGATTGCGGAGATCTCCGGAGACACAACCCACTCATCTGGATGCGGTATTGAGTTAATATGCTCCATATAAGTCTCTCTAAATGTCTCATGTTTGAAATAACGACGTACAAAATCGTACACAGATAAACCATTACCTACACGCCTGTTAAATAAGAAAATGACAACAATTTCAACATATGGAAAGACTAAGCTAAATGAAAGTTCGTGCAACCAAACAATATTTAGTAATTGAACATGTTACCGTATAGCGACAACATCATGGCGACATGGAATCAAATTTAAATCCCATGCTCGACATGTACATGACTAGGTTCTTAGATCAACGTTATAAGAAACATTTCTTTCTTCAATCCTGTAAACATGTGTGGTGGTGTTACCTTGAGCTGCAAGGCAGGTACCGTGCGGCACTGATAAAGAAAGTTTTTCCAATGCGTTTTTTGTCAACTCATGATCTCTTGATGCAGCTTCTTCTCGATGCTCATCGGTCCATTTCTCTACAATGAAATGGTACATCTCAATCATTGAGTGCACCGGAAGACGCCTCACCCATAACATATGAGAGTTCAAACATTCGGCATAATTGGAGGTCAATAAGTCATAGCGTCGGATCGGACACTTACACTTAGCTCACCTCTCTAGTCCAATGTCAGAAAGTCGTCTGTGAGCTCCGTTGGGGCTCACTTGATGCAGTTTTGAGAACAAATCATCGAACTCTTCGTGACGATTACAATATGCTGCAGCTTGGGATCGAGGCCAATTGCAAGGGGGAAGACAGGTTGTTCCCATCCAGCGTGACGGCTACAAATAAAATTCCTCGGTTCTTTCCCTTAAGGTGGGTCCCGTCCACTACAAGCAAGGGCCGTAGACACTTATCAAACGCTCGAATACTCTGTCCGAACGCCACAAATAAGTGACATAGCGAGCCCTTGACGAACATCTCCAAGTCATAAACAGTTCTCGGGTTATGTTGCTTCAACAAATATAGATACGACGGGATCTTCTGATACTACGAGATGTGGTCGCCATACGTATTTTCTATGGCTATGTTTCTCGTCCGGAGAGCAAATCTGTATAGAATGTTAATACCAAACACTCTACGCATCTCTTCCATCATCTCCCTTGGCTTCAACGTAACCGCCTCGCCGATCAATCTCTTGGCAAAATAAAATGCAGCAACATCAAAAGATACTGACCGTGCAGCAGCACGATTCAAATCGTGGTGACAGGTGTGATTCAGAGATAACTTAGTAATTCTCCAAATGTTGCTGCCCTCAACAGCACAAATCCTAAAGTTGCAATTCTTTCTGCCAGTCTTGCAAAGGAACGTCATACGATTGCGAGCCGAACGTTTCGATCTACACTCCAAAAAGTTCTCTAGATGATACATTCCAACAGTGATCCTCAAGTCTTTCTTGGACCTAAATAAGGCCCCCACTTCGAGTTCCCCACGCACTGGTGGTGGTTGCTCGACCCACCCTAATCTCCCAGCGCTGTCAGGATCGGGGAATGGAATGATCCAATTGCGCATTGCGCCAAATGCTCAGTCTCGCGTTCGGACTGATGGTCCGATGTCAAGTTCCGATGACCAAAAACCCTGTCCATTTGTGTCGGATGTCACATCCAAGCAATAAAATCAATAGATAGCGAATCAAGCAATTCTTTACGACGATCATCTTCTTCGTCTTCGGAGGAACTCGCCTCATCTTCTTCGTTTTCGTCGTAGTCACCATCTTCATCCTCATCATCCTCATCTTTCTCATCTTCCTCATCGTTTTCATATTGCTCATGTGAGTAGGGTATGCGGTTGTCAATGTCGTGGTGCTCAAATCCGAAGCTGTTACCACCAAAGTTAACCCCGGGGGCGGATAAGCCGTTGTAATCAACGTAAACCTCCGGATCGTCTTTCTGTTCAATTAACATACGCAGTAACTCGATTTCACTCCGCAGTAAAACTTTTACTTTATTTCCGTTGCTCGTGCATGTCAAGTACCACAATGTGTAGTCAGTCGGATTTATATTTCCCAATCCTTCTCCAATAAATTCAACAAGGCTTGCACGGTTCACTGTGGCACTATCGATGAAGACAAAAAAAAAGAATTCCCATCTATATAACTTGATCGATCCCAACGACCGCTGTGATGTATCAAAACACGTTGCCACGACATATGAAAAATACAAAATAGCCAACAAATTATAAAAAAAATTCGATCGAACACGTTTCTAATGCATCTACTGCCTACCCACGATGGATAAACACACGATCGTTGGTTGTCACGGTGGTAACCACCGTGTGTTGCCACTGCGGGCACCTTTTCGCAAACCCACGGTGGGGCAACCCATGATGGGATAACCCACGATGGACCATCGTGGGTTGCCATCGTGTATAGCAATCGTGGGTGTCCACGGTGGCAACACACGGTGGCAACCCACTATGGCCATCGTGGGTATCCCTATCGTGGGTTGCCATCGTGTATAGCCATCGTGGGTGTCCACGGTGGCAACACACGGTGGCAACACACTCAGCCATCGTGGGTATCCCCATCGTGGGTTGCAAAAAACGGGCCCAAAAAATGCAGAATTCTCATATACACGACATGGATATATTTTTACGGCTATTTTACTTCTAAAAACGTTCCTAAACATGCAAATATACTCTCTTATGACTAAATATCAACATATAATTCATGTAAATGAAAATTTTCTACCATCGTGTGCAAAAATGAGTCCATCGTGGGTATAAAAATTCGTCGAAAAAATCATATTTTACGTGGTGAATATAGTTGCATACTTTCTTTCTACCCCAGAAATACGGAAGCCTTCCGTTTGAGCTTTACCTCCTTCTTCTTTTTAACTATCGTGTTTTTTTTCTTAGAAACTCACTTCTCTCTTCTTCTCTATATTGTTAGTTTCAAGTTCGTGTCTTTGGGAATTTTGCACTACACAATTATATTAGTTGTTGTGTGTTTAATGAGAGCAAACAACCTCTCTTCCAAAACATAAATGAACATTGTTCAAAATTTAATGTCATCAAAGTTGGTTGGTGATATTATTTTGGTTTAGGGTTTATTAGAGGAAGAAGAAAGAAAAAGAGAAAGAGAGAGAGAAACCTGCGAAAATAAAAAAACAAGAAAAAACAAACAAGTCAATTTTGTCTTTTTTTATTTGTTTATCAAAAGTAAGGGTATTTTAGTCTTTTAAGTGATCTTGGTATAGAAAACTTATAGTCTTATAAATGAGTGCAAAAAACTTGTATGTTTTATAAAAAGGTATTTAAAAATACATTCTCACTTATATATATCATATTATCTCTACCTTGTATTTACATACTTCAGAGTAATAATAATATTTATGTTTTTCTACATCTGCATCGTCTTTTCTCTATTTTCTCTCTTCTCTCTATTTTATGTGTTCTTGTTCTATTTATTTTGTAACACGTTATTAACATCAGTCTCTAACCAATTGAGTGTATATTGAAAGTCAAATCCTAAGAAAAAATTGTCTTTCCTACAAGGTAATTTATACATTCAAAACAAATTTTTCAGTTCATAACTAATTTTCGTTCTCTGCTTCATCTAGTGAGTGATTCAATTTCACAAGCAATTAATTTGACTGCATATGTTTTGTTTACCCACGTGATGTTGGTCTTTGTTTATAGGAATTTTTAATTAGATTTAAGAATGTATAGATATGTAAATATAAATGTCTTGCGATTAATCTTCTGGAAATTTTCTTATTCTTGTATTTCTTTCAATGAGTACGTATTCATTGCTTTTAAGTTAGTACTTATCATTATGAGTGTGTCCTGTAGCATAAAATGGCATGTACGATATAATATGTTTGTTAATTACTCCCTCTGACTCATTGATAATGCTCCTACTTTATGGGTACGGTTATTAAGAATCAAGAGTAAAAAGAAAGAAAATAGTAAGTTCCATCTATTTTAAAGGGTTAAATATTTCTATTTATAGTAAGGGGACATTATCAATGGGACGGACCGAAAAGGAAAGAGAGACATTATCAATGGGTCGGAGATAGTAGTTCTTTGTTGTCCAACTGTGCTTTTGATTAAGTTTTGTATGAACTAAGTGTAAGATTAGTTATGAGATGTGGACAGCCCGACATGATATGTCGATTTTAGAGAGTTTCAAGTGTTAAAGTAACAGATACACTTCTGTATATATATACTTGTCTGTACATGTCCGTTGATATGTATAAATTCTTATATGAATGCACCATCTTTAGGAGAGTGGAGGGTTTTTTTTAGGTCCGTAACTTTGGGCTAGTTGTAATAAAAGGATAAATTTTTATGGATTTGCAATTGTAGGACAATATTTAAAAATTTTGGCAATTAAAGAACAATATTTTAAAAAATGGTAATTAAAGGACAAATTTAAGTCCGATTGGGCCAAATTACACATTTTTTTCCACATGATGTGATTTATGCGGCCCGATGGCTATGTGGCTAGATATAATATTAACTTTTGCACTCTCGTAATCAACACAAATCAAATAATATTCTTAAACCTCCCCAATATAACCAACAAAAACTATTTAGTAAATACATATGTACCCAAATTGATTAATTGGAAGCAAAATTCAAACTGTAAATAATATAAAATATTAAATATTTAAAGTAAGGTAAATGTGACTAAACTAACACATAACATTTCCATTCCAAAAGTAAAATATTCTCCACATTGTCTAGTTTCAAATTATGGCCAAATTAATCTCATAAAATGGCTAGAAGTTTAAGCTAAATATTGCACAAAATACGATATAAATTTTGATTTTATATCACAGTAATGTCTGACCAATTCATTTTCTTTGCCTATGTAAAGTCCACGTAGTCATCGGGCTGAGAAAAATGTGTAATTTGATCCAATCGAGCTTAAATTTGTCCTTTAATTGCCAAATTTTTAAATATTTTTCTTTAATTGCCAAATTTTTAAAGGGTAATTTTAAACATAGCCCCCAAATGTTTCATTATAGCCTCCATAATAAAATAATAATAAATTAAATTATAAAAGTACTATTATATCCTTATAGCCCAACTTATAATTTTAATTAAAAAGATAAAATAAACCATAAATTTATCTGCAATCAATATAGCCCCTCAAAAAATGAAAGAAGATACGTAAAGCAGTCGTATAACTTGAACGTGTTTGTTGCGGTGTTGGGCGGCGACGGCAACAAATGGGACGTGTTCCACGTGATGGACGGTGAGTTCCCTGCACTGAAGGAGCTTGACGAATACGAAGGCTTCGTGGTTAGTGGAAGCCCACACGATGCTTACAGCAACGAGTGTTGGGTTCTACAACTTTCCTTTCTCCTGCAGACTTTGTTCGCCATGCAAAAGAAGGTTCTAGGCATTTGCTTCGGCCATCAGGTGTGTTTATAATTAATTGTATTGTATACTAGTGCTACTATTTTTTTTAGGATACACTCCCTCAATGTTTTCCTCGTACTAATATTAATTAATTAATAAGGAAATTAATGTTTGTTTTGTTAGATGTTGTGCAGAGCTTTGGGTGGTAAAGTGGCGAATCTTACAATGGTTGGGATATTGGTGTTAGAAAAGTGAATTTCACCCAAGATTTCTACTCCTATGGCTATGGCTATGGCTTGTGTGATGGGGAGGACGACATTGACATCCCTCTGGTTCTCTTCATTGAAACCACTACTCCTCCCTGCTACTCTGTCACCCTCTGCCCAAAACTCCAAGTTATACGACTACTTTACGTATCTTCTTTCATTTTTTGAGGGGCTATATTTATTGCAGATAAATTTAGGGATTATTTTATCTTTTTAATTAAAATTATAAGTTGGGAGCTATAAGGATATAATAGTGCTTTTATAATTTAATTTATTATTATTTTATTATGAAGACTATAATGAAATATTTGAGAGCTATGTTTAAAATTACCCATTTTTAAAACGTTGTCCTATAATTATAAACCCATAAAAATTTGTAATTCTAAAAAAACTCTCTACTCTCTCAAGGATATATACATATTATACGTGCATCTGTTTACTTGATAAGTTGATATATCTTAATAGTTATGATCTTATATAACCCCAATAATTGCAGTATGAGCATTTTTAATCTAGAATTATAATTTAAGCAATTTTTTGTTGCATTCTATTTGTCGTATACGAGAATATACTGTGATAATAGAATATGAATATTAGTCAGGAATTTGTTGCGAATAATACGAAATTATACTTGGTTATGGTATGTGAATTAGTCCAAAGGGATTATCAAATTAAACTTATGAGACGTAACAATTTTGAGATTCCTGATGCTTGCTAGAAGTAGACCATCATGTGTGTTGAGTACTGACCTAGTATGATAGTTTAATTTTGATATTAAATTCAAAATTAGTTTTCAATTCTTCATTCTAAAACTTGATTTTCAAAGTGTTACTTTATGTTGATTAAAGCATACATTAATGTATTTGAGTTGATAAATTTTGGTAATGGTACACCTTGACCCCGAAAAAGGTTTTGAAATTTTCATTATGGAAATAGTGATTACTAGTTAATTACACTTCTACATTTTTGCTCATAGATAACAGAAATTCTCCGTTATCTATGCAGCAAAAAATCCGTTAAGTGTAGTGGTGTGTATGATGCTATGAGAAAATCCGTTATCTATATGTTTATACATAACGGTTTTTTAAATATACATAACGGAGAATTTACGTTATCTATACATATATATATATTATACATAACACTTTTCTCCGTTATGAAAGATTATCTTTCTTCGTTGTCTATTGTGTCATAGATAACGGTTTGTTCAGTATTAATAACGATTTATTTCCGCTATCTATAATAGTTAAACATAACATTTTTTACCATTGTAAATCATCTTAGTTTCGTTATGTAATGAAAGCATATACAACGGTCTTTTGTTCGATAACCGTTATGTATGTCTTCATTAAGAACCGTTACGTATCCCTGCTATATTAATTTTTGGATTATTTAATTCTGCATAAAATAAATAATTCTACAATCACCAAATTATCAAAACCATCCATAACATATATCATATATCATCTAAAAGATTTGTACATCATCATTCGAATATGGTCAAAATTCCACACGGGTTCTATCTAGTTATCTCTTAAAAAGAAAAAAAGCGTATTAATAATGCAAGTAGCTAGCCTTGGAACAACTTTTCTGATGAATAATCTACATGACCCTTCAGCTCAAATGCTCCTTTTATCCACTAGAATCCTGCCACAATTAGATTAAAAAAATTAAGTATTAATACAAATCATCAATACACTATTGAACAACACCACAAATCTTATTAGAAGAAGTGAAAACATATCCATGTAAATGAAACAAGCAGCATTAGCAACATGGCAAATTGGTTATAAACTATGCATTCGTCCAAGCAATCACAAAGACTATATAATTCCTATCATGAAACAAAAAAAAAGGAAATACTCTATATCATACTTTGCAGAAACAGTTTTGCCCACTGAACAACTATGGTTTAAAATGCAACATGAAAGTTGGAAGAAAACATGTCGTCTCAAAGTTAAAATGACAGGAAGGCAACGAATTGGACTTTCAGCTAAACAATAATAACTCAGCAAAAAGTGAGTCATTTTCTGGTACAAACTACCATCAAGGCGGCCCAAGTCTAGTCACTATTATTCTATTACAAAGTAACTCCAAAACTACAACAACTTATAAGTTGTAAAAGAAGTACGAGAAGTAAAGCACAGTAGTTTGCCGTTGACTCTTGAAGAATATAAGACGATAAAAGCATGTCCAACATTCTTGCAGTAGAATTTCCCCTTGGGGCAGGTTGATGTTCCTGCAAAACCAAGTCGAGAACCAAATTCACAAAACACTCTAGCACTAAGTCATAGTATGAGTTGATTCTTAAACAAACCAATCAGTGTAACTAAATATTCAGCGGCGACATCAATCAATCATAGGACATCATCATTCATGACAATTCAACAATACATTTTAAGCGGGATATGAGAGTATCGGGCTCATCCGAGCCATCAAGGCAGTCACATAAGTCATCACTGAACTATGACTTGTTGAACTTCTTTGATCCATCTTTGCACTTGATCGCACTCGATGATGACAACCCCTTGTAATAACTCTCATCTGCACCAAAATCCAGTTTTTGTTACTTCCCATTTTTCCTCCGATGCAACAATTCAAGTGAGCTGCACACGCATAACAATGCGATCAAGCGATATAACGAAATATAAGTAAAGCAAATGAGCTATCATCATATACTAACTTCAGACCATTTCGGAGGACCTTAAATTCACTTTCAGGAACTTCTGCACCTCTCAGTTGCAGCAAATAAAGAAATCGATGTTACCAAATTCAGAATCGAAGAATGCATGCACCAAGAAAATTCGTGTGCATCCATAATATAAAATATGGAGCCAAACTATGTTGAAGCCAAGAAAAGGGGGCTTACACCTCTTCTACTTGTGCTCAGTGCACCAGCTGCTTCACATAATGAAATCCCAGCAGCTGACCAATCATAGAAATGCAGTAACTTCTTAAGTTAAAGTGACAAATGAAATGATAGACAATTTACAATGAGTTTCAAAATATTGGGAGAAAAATCAACAATTACTCAATGTGTTAAGTTGCAATAGAAAAACCCACTACAGTACATGAAACCATTTATACTCAAGTAAAATCACATCACCTTTTAGAGGTGCGAGATGAAACAAGTTAGGTGAAAATTCCTTAGTTATATCATGTTTCTTGAACCTCTATGAAAATCAACGAATTTTGAATGGGGTATTTGATTCGAATATGGTAGGAAAACTCTAGATCAAGTAGGAGGTGTCACCTCTTGAAATCAAGAAAAAACCCTCAAATGTAATGCATCGTGAAGACACTATTTTTAAAACAAGTCAAGCAAGGCTTGGGGCATGTTCATAAACAATGAATTAGTGAAAAATTGCAATCTTCTTCTTGCTTCAAGATTCTTAGGTATGTTAGATACATTGTACTTCACTGTCAGTAGTAGATGCAACCTTTTCACCTGCTCTTTCTGTTTCCAAAATACATGAAAAATTAGTAATAGTAATGATAATAATATTGCTACCCATATAAATATTACTAATGTACTGACACCCTCACAGTCTAGACTCAAAATGAAATGTTAGGGAACCAGAGCTCACAATGTCAGGATCCTTCGGCCACTCTATCTATGAAAGGAAGAAGGAACATAATTTCCAGCAATGAACTTATTAACATTTCCATGTTAAAAATCATGAGGCTATGTAAAAGAATCAAAGACAAACAAATATTATTGATGAAGCATTCAATAAGAGATTAAAACCAGACAGATTTCCAGGAATCGAACATCTATGAAGACAGGATGGCAAGCCCTTGGTACATTTGAGACTCAACTTCAATTATCAATATGTTGTATAACTTTTGCAACTAGAACAGTCAAAGCCATACTAGAAATTTCTATCATTTTGTCTACTGCAGATTGCGTAAACTTTCAAAAGTACTAGCTGTGTGACAAGCACAAATGTGAATAACTTCCAAGTGCATACTATAGTGGAAAACATATGTGTCAAGAAACATAGATGGGAATCATAAATTACTTAAGATGATGCATAGGAACTAACTAACAAAAGACATACATGTGTTGGCTGAAGTGAACTTGCAGTGAAGGTAACACCAGAGAGAAAAGCCCACATGTAAAATAAAGGTAACTGCTTTATATGTCTTACATTGTGCATAATAAAGGTAGAATGAATACAATATTAGACAAAATTTCTTTAAAAAATCTAGAGAAGCTTTTTTCCCACATGTAAACACCTCTTGTGTAACGAAAAATAATTGAAAGGATATTTTCTCATAAAAGTGGAAATGCACTATCTACAAGGGAAATGAAATCAAGAAAAACCCCTCAGATGTATCACGTTATAGCAGTTTAAAACATTCAATAAGCATCTTTGCCAATGGATAGATAATTGCAACGATACACCTAATGCACACTTTAATTCGGAAACAAATAGAATTGAGAGGGTAAATAAATAGAAAACTTAATTCCGTTTCTTTACAATAAACTCTCAAATAAAGCATTTTCACAACATCAAAACGCAAAACATTTAAATTCCATGCTGAAAATGATACATCGATTATAAACTTCAACCAAATAACACAAATAAATAACATTTAATCGATTTCGTCCATAACGCACCTCCTTCTCTATCAACAAATCAGTATTGATGCAAACATCAAAGCACACAGAAAGTGTATGTAAAAAAGCCTATATGAATCAATTGAGTGAAGAAACAACAAAGTGAGAGGATCAGCCAGTAAATTAGAAATCGAATATAGAAATGAAAACACAGATATGAGATGGAGGCCATACAACTCTTCCAAGTAATTCAGCTCTCTCTTGGGCTTCTTCTACTCGCTTTTGATGCCTTGATGTGTACTTATCCAGACTAGCTCTAAATGACTCGGCCTCCTCACTGACTTGTTCTACCTTCCTGCATAAACAAGTAAACAATTTTCTTCATACCAAAAATGAGATCTCAAAGCATGTACAAAATCTAACAGTACACAGCCATAAGAAAAAACAGGCTAATTGAATAGTTTGATAACCAATGCCCAAACAAACAACACAGAATCAGGTCACAAGTTCATGAGGCAGACTTAAGGAATACAAGCAACATCTTTTCTATATTCAACTTCTCGCTCCCATTTGAACAGTACCTTTAATTAGTAAGAAAAGTTCCAATATCACATTCTACATAGTAAATACCATAATTCTTAGTTTTATTTTGTCGTATGAAGATCTTTTGAGTAAAAGACTACCACCTAATTAGATCATTACTCTGATCTACTTGTAATGTAATTATTAATTAATGGCAACTCGAATCCTCACCCCAAAACCTATGATGGATGCATCATATCTTTTTTATCTGTTCATTTAATTACTATCTTAGTTAGTTTTAGCCTAGAATGGCCTCTCTGTTTATCAAAGATGAGACATCAAGGCAGATGCTTCACCGTGCATAAAAAGGGAGATAAATGCCCATTCCTTTAGCATAGCATTTGCCAAACATTAGCATTTTCCAAAAGCTACTCCCTTAATGTAATTCAATAAGGATTTATAGCAAACCACTCATATAAATTTATCTGCATCAACAATATTCATATAGTTTACATACAGAGAAGTGCGTTTATGATGCTACAAAAGATTGCCCTAATAGCAAGGATATCAAAATTAATCCGCCAGTGATCAGTCAACAAATCAATATTATATCAACAGAAAATAATCTTATTATCCAAATTTCATAAAATTATAGGACTAAGAATGAAATAATCAATTCAACCAGCAAATTGCAGATCAACATCTTCTAATCAGCGATGCGATAAAAAAGAAAAAGCCCTAAGATTATTGAAGAGAGTAAGCAAGGGGAAACAAGTACATGTACTCAATGGAGGAGTAAATCAACCAGCAAAAACAAATAAGTGGAGCGGAAGAAATACGAGAGAGGGAGAGAGAGAGAGACGAATAAATTAAGGCAGTGGAAAGAAAAGGGCGTTTGTTATCCGAGTGCAGAGGGAAGGGAAGGAGGGAGGAGTAAGGACATGAAGAGCACACACACACACACACATACACACACACACACACACACACACACAGGCAATGCTTCTAGAAATAAAGGCTTGCTATTTCACATTTGCTGAATAAATTTTCTAAATACAGATAACGAAAATATAAAGAATTTGAGAATGAATATCTTGAAGTCCACTGCGGCGGCGGCGGAGCGGCGACAATAGCTTCAAAGAGCCGCAATAATCGAATTTCAATTTTAGGGATTTTAGGTTAGAACACTGCATGTGAGAGGGAAAAATTTGGGGATTTTGCGATTTTAGGGTTCTAATCTCTTTACCTTTGAGTTTCAACTGAGATAGGTGGTCGGTGACGGCGAATGGTGGTGGAGATGAAGCGGGAATAAGTCTCGATGAGTTTGGCTCTGAAAAAGTAGCGGGAGAGATAAATAGCGGGAAGAGATGAGTTTGGCTCTGAAAAATTTCGTGTGAATTCTGGATGTGAAATTGGGTACGTAATAATTAATTGTGTTAAAGAATAAATAAGAATTAAAAAAGAAAAAAAAGAGGTCTGATACATAATGGTTCTCGTAATCGTTATTATTCTGTGCTCATACATAACGTATCGCTTAACGGTTACGTGAGACCATTATGTATGTAACTAAAAGATAACACTAAAACATAACGTATGGCTCGACACCGTTATATATGAAATTAGGTGACGGTTTAGGGATAACGAACTTTTCAAATGTCCGTTATCTATGACAAAAGTGTGCTCATACATAACGGTTTTTCAAAATATCTATTATATATGTAGTGTTATGTATGAACAAAAATGTAGTAGTGTTATTTACTTCTTTTGGGCAGTAATATTTGAGAATATCATAATCAGTTAGTGATATTTTTTTTTTTTGGATTTATGGAGCTTATCATTGTTAATTAAACAAAATATTACCTAATAGTTAAGAATTTTTAAGGTTAATCATCTATGTTAATTTGTCTGAAGCAAATTTATTTTTTGAATGTTGATGATGATGATTTAATACCATTTAATCTTAAAGATTTATTGGATGCTTTTTAAAGACTTGGTTTTAAATATCACCATATATTTTGATTATTTTATTAAATATTTTCCTTCTTTACTTATAGAAACCACAAATCTCAATATGCAACCTATGAAGAACGTGAGTACCTTGTGTCTAGTGGATAGTGTCTCTACACATACTATTTTTACCGATATAAAATATTTCTAAACTCTTATTTACAAAAGGGGAGTGTAACTACAATTGCAAATGACAATATCCTTATTGTCGCCTCCGGAAGAGCTTTGATACTCCTCATATATACTGAATTAATTATAAATGATGCACTTTTGTATCCACAATCTAAATGTACCCTTCTTAGCTTTAAAGAGATCTGAGTAAATAATTTTCACATTGAAACCAAAACTAAGAATGTCGGGGATGGATGTAGTTTCTTTTATTATGTAATTTTTCTATTTTTATTAATTAATGTATTGTTTTTCTTTTCAATTAATGTAATTTTCAATTTCAATTTAAATTATTGCAAAATTCAATTTTCAGAAATTAATTATTTAGAAACAGAGATAAAGACAATACGTTGCAGGGATAGTATCTCTATTTGGATCCCACGGGAAATGAAGACACTTAAGTGTCTCTAGCACTGTAGGTAATCTTATAAAATTATACTCCCTCCGTCCCGTTGAACTTGTCCCATTTGGGATCGGCACGTGACGAAGCCCTATTTTCGTGCTCTTTATAGTGTCTGTAGAGGTCTCGATCGAGTCTTTTCTTCTTTATTTTGGGTCTTTTATGTCTGGGAAGGCACACTGGTATGCAGGGACATAAGATTCCTGCAAATGGGCACAATGGAGCGGATAAATGACATAAAAGAGGAAGAAATGCAGCAGGGTGCTGGAGGTCCCGAGGAGCTTGATGGTGATCACGACGATAGATGGCAAAGTCACGAAGGCTCCGTGCGCTGAAAGCCAAAACTTTGCCAAAAATGGAAAGAACAAGCTCTGACAGGCCACAACATCTTCAATAGTAGCCTCCAACAGCAACAGCAGCAGCAACCAATGGGGGAAGAGCAAGGGCATAGGACTAAAAGTGAAGCTTGACCTACCAAAGGGAAGTCGAACTCCAAATGAGATTAAAGGGCGGAAACAAAAGGCATGGAACCAACTACCAACTTTGGGAGCCGCCATATATAAGTCATCCCTCCTCCATTATCTCCTATCATCGAAGGATAGATAGAACATAGCACACACACTCTACTCTCTCTGCAAATTTAGATTTTAGCATAAACAATACACACTTTACGTTTTCTGTCAAGACCTCTGAGAGGCAAACACTTATTTTCTGGTTTTAATGTTGATGATGCTTTCTTTTGTCTCTTTCGTTGCTTGTTCTTTTATCTTTATGTCTAGCTAAGTTATTTGTGATTGGGTTGATTGAGATGCGGTGAGATGTGAGTGTTGTGTGTGAGAAAGGTGAGGCCAGAAGCTCGCCGGAGAGCTCCTGGACCCGTTCCCGACGCACTGTGCTTGACTCCAAAGTGGTGGAGCCTCCACAACTCTTGCAGTGGTCAACGGAGGAGCGGCGGAGGCGAGATCCCTCACAATACTGGGCAAAGGTGTAGGGCTTACCCTCATTTCTGGTCGTGTTGCGGGCGCTGGAGAGTGGTTTATGGTACAAGCCATACTTCTAGCTATCTTGAGTCTTCTAGATCCAAAGGCTGCTGACGTAGAGGGCTCAATTGGTGACTTTTCTAGATGCGAGCTAATTCTTTGGACAGTAAGGTGGACTCCCGAGGTGACTTGGAGGGCTCCATACTAAAAGGAAGTGTTGGGGTTGAGATGCTCACTTACGTGACATGGTGACAATAAAGGGGCGTGAGTGTCGAGACCCTATAACCAAGAGACGTGCCCACGCAGTGGCTATTCGAGGGCCTGGGATCCAACCACACACACGTATACGTCGAACCAAGTCAAGACCGACCCAGGCATGCCCTCTATATTTGATTTATTTCGTGTGTTATTTCAGTATTGCTTCTAATTTATGTTTAGAGTGACCCAAACAAAAAACCCAATCCTGTCCAGTGACACCGAGGTCATCACAACCTACCTTCCTTGGGTTCGACCCTGAATACTTGCCCTAATTGTACCTAGTGGTGGTTATGAGGAAATTACAAATTCTATTTTGATGCGTCCGGATTCCCGACGACAAATTCGGCGTCGTTAGCACGGAGACTACGAAAAAGAGTATTAGATGATAAAAGGGTGTGTTTAGTGTATTTTGTAAAGGATATTTTATTATTAATGATAAAGTGGGTTGAGTGTGATTTTATTGTTGAATAAAGCATAAAAAACTGTAGCAGTTGTATTTTTTTTTAACAACATTACAAGAAAATTTAAATACCGCGTGACAGTGGGCTCGAACCTGTGACCTTTGGTCCGGGCATTAACCAAACTACCACTAGACAAACACACACACACAACACTTGTACTTAATGAATAAAATAAGGCAGCTAAAGTAGAAAAGCAAACTTCTGCTGTGTATTCAAATTTGGAGCTAAACCAATTTGTCAAAATACAAATGTGGCACCTAAAATTCAAAATACAACCCTGACCATGCAGATTTCTCTCAAAATAGAGTTCAAAATAAGTCTATAAATATTCCCTCTCCTGCTAAACATTCAGAAATCTATCCACAACAAAAGGCTACACAAAAATGGGAGGGAAAGACTACTCCACAGATAAAAGAAATGAGAGAGTGCAGTTCCTTCTTCAATGCACCAGTGATGGGAAGATTCGGCATGGGATAGTGAATGAAGCAGTGGCCAAGTTTGGAGTCTACAGGATAACAATCAATCGTTTCTGGATTGATGCAAAGAAACAACAAGAATCAGTTGAAGTAATTCATTCAAGACCAATCAGAATCTTAACCCATCTAGACCTAGAAAGGATTAAAGCATTGCCAGTTACACAAAGATCATCAATCAGATGTCTCGCAGATGGCACTGAATGCAAGAAAATCACAGTTGGTAGATGGACTTCTCAAGGGCTGATCAAACCTCACACAAATGCAATCAAACTATGTCTCACAGCTTCAAATAAAATGCAAAGGCTACTGTTTTCACTACATGCATTAGAGAGGGGCAGTCACAATGAGCTGCAGCTCAAGAGTATGCACAACACTGCCACGTAGATGAAAAGTGGTTCTATATGACAAAAGCAAACCGCAGATTCTACTTAGCACCTGGTGAGAAAGAGCCTCAAAGAACCAGCCAATTCAAAAACCACATAAAGAAGGTAATGTTTATGTTTGCAGTAGCTATACCTATTTTTCATGCAGATGGTAGTGTCTTATTTTATGGGAGGACCATTCACACAAATGGTGCCAGCCAAAAGAAATTCAAAAAACAGACCTGCAGGAACTATGGAGGAGAAGGCAATTTAGAGCATCACCATGCAAGTAATCAAGAATAACTTCATAAACTAGATTGTTCCAGCTATCAAAGCAAACTGGCCTGAAGGTACCAGTAAAGTAATTTATATTCAACATGACAATGCAAGACCTCACATCAAAGATTCAGAGCCTGAATTGAGAGCTGTTGCAAGCTATGGTGGCTTTGATATCAGAATCATACATCAACCAACCAACAGTCCAGACATGAATATCAATGATCTAGGGTGGTTCAGAGCAATACAATCATTGCAACAAAAATCATTTTGTTTGAACACTTCACAGCTAGTACAAGGAGTCATACAATCATTTCAGGATTTGGAATCTTCAAAACTCAACAAAGTATTCTTAACATTTCAAAGTTGCATGCTTGAAGTCATGAGGTTGAAGGGGGAGTATGCAGACAAGATTCCTCATAATAAGAAAGATGTTGCAGCAAGGCAAAACATGTTTCCATTGACATTGGAAACTCTATAGGATTTATTAAGAGAGTGCATTGATTATCTCAAAGAGCAAAAGGCAATTGATGAACTTGATGAACTGCTACAACAATTGGGAATGGGGCAGAATGCAGTTTAGAAGGAACAAGATTTGGAGGAGTGCATATGGTTTTTGTTTTTTGTGATTATGCCTTAAAAATATGCATGCAGGGACTTTTTGATCATGTTTTAGGTGTAAACAGATTCTATGACATTGTAACTTTCACTACTTAAATGCATATGCAATTTCATTTGAAGTTGTCATGGTAAACATCACATACAAGTCATTGAATCATAGATGTAAATAATTCATCACCCAAATTAAGCACACAGTGAGGAAAATCTTATCATTTCAGCACCAAAATTAACCCAAATCACACTGTACTCTTGCAAGGCAGCCACCAAAATCACACTGTACTCTTGCAAGGCAGCCACCACAATTAAACCACACACATATTTACTGAAATGTAACAATAAAAAGAAGGATCTCACCCTGAACAATCGAGGAAGGAAGATTTCGAGCATTTCACCACCTGCGCCGCCGTCGGAGGACTTTTTCGCCACCAACCCATGGCTTAGATTCTGAGATCGTCGGCGTTTTATCACCGCGAGGGGGCGACGAATGATCGGTGTCGGAGAGGCATGGTTACGCTGAAATGTGTACATGCCTTTCACATCCATCGCGCCAATCCACTCATCGACGACATCAACTTGACCTTCAGTGTCAAGAACAACTTCCCCGCTCAGATACATCACGAAATCAGCTGGAGCAGTAGTCAATGGGGGTGGAGATGAGGTGGGGTGTTCGGAACCACCGTCCCGCTTAGATCCACCACCAAATCGGCCGGAGAAAGATGCAGTGGAGGTGGAGATACGGGTGGTGTTTCTAAAACCACAGTATCGACGATTAAACCGGAATCATCCCAAATAGGGGAATTAGTTCTAACCGATTCTTCAAAGAACGGATCATCACAGCGAAGATAAGGAGATGAGGTGGAGCCTGGCCGGAGAAGAGGCGCGACAGGAGAGACGATCTAGAGATAGAGAATAAAAATGAATAGTGAGAAAATGAGTTGCAGAGAGAAAACGATTCGGCGGAGGCGTGAGAGAAAAATGAGGGGCTAGGCTAGGGTTTGTAGGGTGGGATTAGGAGATAAGGGTATGGGGTGGGCCGTAGATTTTGGGCCTAATATGTGGGTTAGGTAGTTTAATCATTTCCAAAAATGGAAATGAGACAAGTTGAATGGAACATCCAAAATAACAAAATGGGACAAATTGAATGGGACGGAGGAAGTAATAATATATATACTCCTTCTGACTCACTGAAATTGTCATATTACTGTTCGGCACTGAGATTAAGAATAAAGGTAAAAAGATAGAAAGCGGGTAAAATCCATTACTTTTAAAGGATTTTGAAGGGTTAATTTTTTTTTATTTAAAAAATAACTATATAAGTGAGATACTAAAATAAGAAAATGATGACAATATAAACGGATCGAGAGCGAGTAATAATTAGAACACACGTCGTACGTGTCTTCACACTTTTTTGTGAAAGGAAGACATTAGAGGGTGACCCGTTTCCATTTGTCGGATCTTGGAATTTTGCTCAAGCACTAAAAGGTTCACGTGCACATTCTAACTTTACACTATCTATTTAATTAATTATTTTTGTTTATTCTCATCAATTTCGATTTGGCAATATTTTTTCAATTAATTACCGAATTAGAGTTTAGTCCCGACACGCCTAAGTCTAATTTGCATAATACATATATTGGCCGGCGATTCGGGACCAAATAAATGGGTTTTGGAAATTATGGTATGAGTATTTTCGTTTGACATTCTTTTCTGCTTTAATGGTATTGTAGAAAAACAAATTGATATCCACGGCCCTTTTGTTGGATAATTTTCTCTTGACAAAAACTTGGGTGCATATTCTCTACCGTGCAACACTCGACCCATTTGATCCGACCCGCCCCGTTTGACCTGGGTTTGACCCGGTCAATTCCCTTTGACCAGTTTTTTTTTTTCCATTTTTTTTTGTTTGCCGCTTCTTCTATGGTCAAGATGCGAGCGAGGGGAGCCGAAGGCCTCGGAGCGAGCCGTAAAAGTCTAAAATGTTGCCCGCCGATTATCTTTATTTTAGTAATCGGAGCGAAGGCGGAGCCGAAGGCTCCGTCACAAAAAAAAAAAAAAAAAAAAAAAACTGGAAAAAAAAAAAGAAAAAAACTGAAAAATTACTGTAACGCGTGGATCTCACGCGCCGGGTCGGGCAGGGCAGGACGGGCGGGTCGGGCGGGTTGTTGCATGGTACAAGTCTCCACAGGAGACTTACTCTTTTCTCTTTTCAATTGATCACTTCTCAATAATTAAGGTGGTGCCCACAAATAAAATTAGTGGATTGACAAAATTACTTTTTTTTTCAGAAGTTGGAGATGCTAGTACTACTTTTCGAATATAGAATTAAAACGACTGAAATCAATAGAATTTCCTGTCTCAAACAATTATTTAAATCATCGCATTGATTGCAATACGGTATTTACTTGAGGAATTAAGCAAATCTCGCAATCAATGATACACTTGAACCGGAGTATTGTGTAGAGACTGCATGCAGCAGCGCGTTCGAGCGCGGGCCTGCTACTTTTCCGAGTTCCACATGGAGCTCGCTCACCATTGTAGAGCTTGGAGCTTGTAAGGATGAGCTCGTTGTGAGAGCTTCTAGGAGAGGAGCACTCGCAAGAAAGAAATATTACATGTCACACCCTTATTCGTCAATAACATAATAAATAACATAATAAGAGAACTCTACATTTGAAGCATGCAATTGCAAAAAAAATGCAAGAGCATAGAGGGCCCACAAATATTGGCTGCGAGCTCCAATGTGAAGCTCACCATTGCTCATAGTTTAATGTAGCTTGTGTGTTCTTTAGCAAGTTATCCAAAATGCAACTATAAACCTATACCATATCGTGATAATCTAATCAGCTCACATATCAATTTGTCAGATTCATGGAAAAGTTCATGATAAATTCCTAGATAATTATTGATATCGATTTGTTTCTCAACAATCCGAATCACCCTCTTTCGAATTGAGGGGTGAAAACTCTCATATTCCTATATTTTTGGATGCCCAAGCGGTGCGCCTTCACGCAATAAAGTCCCGAGTTCGAACTTCATCGCTCCCTCTTTTTATGTCAAAAAAAATATATATATATGTATCTAGAAATTTATATTACTCATTCTCTCCTAATTAATATTGTTTGAGTAAACACATACTCCTACTACATTAAGAAAAATATTACTCATACTCTCCCATAGGCCATCCAAAATAATCAAGGCATGCGTTCACTTACACTTCAATATTTCAATGAATTGTTTTACACTTTGCACACATGTTTACAATATTATTTTATAAGGGTTAATTGCCTGTAAATACCTTAATATATAGTAAATTCGCATTTTGCACTTCAACTTAAGATTCTGGCAGGAAAAATCTTGAACTTAAGATTCTTCTCGATTTGTACTGCCGGAGCAAAAACCCCCAATTTCGGGCCTAGTTGGCAAGTCGGAATACTTACGTGGCAATTTTTTTCGTCAAAGCAAACGATATCGCTTTGATAGACATAAAACGACGTCGTTTCACTGATTATATGAAAATAAATATATGATATAAAAAAAAACTCATATCTCTCATCTCTCCTCTCCCCCGTCAACATCTACACCCCAAATCCTCACTACCGCCATTGCCACCACCAGCCCAATCCTATCACCACCTTGATCCCAAATCAAAACCACCGCTGCCGCCACCAGCCCAACCCCTGAACTGCCACCAGCCTACCGTTACCATCTTTGTCCCCACCACTAAAGCAGCAACCATCAGCCCAAAACCCTCCGTCGCGTGAGGCGGCGGTTGTGGGGGAAGGAGAACTCGTTGCCAAAGCGGACAACGACGAAGGAGAACCCTACCGTCGCGTGAGGTGGCGGCTGTGGGGTAAGTTCGCGACAAAGATGTGGGGTTCGACGCGGAACATCGTGAGTGTGTGCTCGGAGACGTTTGAGACGGCGGAGGCGGCGGCGATGGCCTACGCTCAGGCGATGTTCTCGATGCGGGGGCAGTGGTGGTGAGAGTCAATTTCATATTTTTCAATTGGTTCTTTTTTTTTTTTCGTTTTTTTCTTTTTGTGTGTTGTTTTTCTTGAATTATTTTTCCCCTAATTTGGAGAAGGGTGCTCGTTGGTGATGGATTTGAAGAAGAAGCCATTTATGCGGCGGCAGAGGGAGGAGGCCGATGATAATGGTGAAGTGGTTGGTTGTTTGGGTTCAGAAGCAGTTGCAGAGAAGTTAGGGGGAGGGAGAAGCACGATGATTACTATTTTTTTTTAATGATCAAAACGACGTCGTTTTAGACCGATTTGATTGCTACGTATTCTTTATTAATTACATTTATGTCATGTAATTAAAAATAGCCAAGTCAGCAGATTCTTTGGCCGGACTACTTCGTCGGAGTGCAAATCGAAAAGAATCTTAAGTTCAAGATTTTTCGTGCCAGAATCTTAAGTTGAAGTGTAAAATGCGAATTTGCTACAAGTTAAAGTATTTACAGGCAATTAACCCATTTTATAACAACTAAAAAAGTATTTTGGTCATCAAAGTAAAGTTTCAGAGTTACGATCTAAAAATGTAAAACTTGCAAATGTTTTGAGACGCTTAAACATTGCATGTTAAGATTAATCTACAGCAGAATATTTATAAATTAATGTAGACTATGTAGTCGGGATTAGGGGCGGCGGAGCCATAATTTCATAATGATCGGAGGAGATTCTATTAGATAATTATAAAGTTTTTTTTTTTAGTAACAAATGGGGTTTAATTTTAAAATATATACTTGCATTCATATAATCAAGATGAAAATGATATCTATTAATTATAAAAAATTCTCAAAACTAAACAATTACAATTACACCAATTAAATAATTTTCTCTCCGTTCACGGAATGATTTGTCACATTGTGGACGACACGAGTTTAAAAAAAATGGTAGGTAGTAGTGGATAATAATGAGTATTGTTGTGAGTAGAGTAAAGATCACGCAATAAATGTGAGTGAAATAGCAAAAGTGACAACCATTTCGTGGACAAACTTTAAAAGCAAAAATGACAACCGTTTCGTGGACAAACTTTAAAAGCAAAATTGACAATCATTTCATGGACAGAGAGAGTACTAAAATATACGCATGCAGTTTAAACAATACAGGGGTTTTCACTAATACACAATTTGATGGATAGATTTTGTTATATTCTTTTCTCAAAATATTTCAAATTACATGTAATTGGCACAAACCAAAATTCGAACATTTTTTTTTTCACAATATTACCGTTACATGAGACCTAAGAAAGGTTGGGACTAGGGGTGTATACGAGTCGGGCCGAGCCGAGACGAACACTGACAGGCTCGAGCTCGTCTCGTTAGAAAAATATAAGGCTCGAGCTTGGCTCGAGCTCGATTCAAACTTTGTATTTCGAGCTCGAGCTCGAGCTCGACTTTACGGGTAACAATCAAGCTCGAGCATGGTTTGAGTTCGGCTCGCTAAATATTCGTATGCAGGGGCGGACCCAATAAGGGGTAAAGGGGGGCTTAAGCCCCTACCAAGATTTATGTTTCTTCTTTTTCCTAGTTAAAAAATTCTAAAATCATCACATTTTAAGTCTAGCCCCCATAGTTAAAATGTCTATAAAGTCTAAAACAACTGAAATTAAGGGTGATGAAGCCCCCATCAAGCTGTATTTCTGGGTCCGCCCCTGTTCGTATGGACCGAGCTCGAGCTCGAGCGCTCAAGCTTGGCTCGATAAACTAAACAGTTTCTTTTTTTTTAATTTATAATATAAATTAAATATTGGTATTAAAAAATATTAAATAAAAATATATATTAAAAGGATTTAAAAAATCGTGAACATGTTCGCGAATGTCGTTTAGAAGATTCACAAACATGTTCGCGCACTAATTCGTTTAGTATCAAACTCGAACGTGTTTGCGAGCCCCACGAGGTGAATATAGGTAAGCTCGAGGTCGATTCGAAAAGAAAAATATCGAACTCAGTTTGAGGCTCGTGTTCGGTTCGAAAAAAATGTCAAACTCGATTTGAGATTTGAACTTGATGTTTAGTAATCGAACAAATTTCAAACGAATTTTTTTTAAACCGAACTCTGAATAGCTCGTGAGCTGTTTAGCTTGTATACGGTCCTATTGGGGACCGTGGGATGGTGGGACTTGGGAGGCAATTGTTTCTCGGCGAGTGAGTGTGTGGATCTAAATAAATTTGTTATTCGCGCGCGTGTGTAATACATGTATAGAAGAAGTTGACCTCGTCATTAATCTTTTCTTTTCTTTCTTTCTTAAAGGTTTGTCATTAATCTTATTAATATTCAATCATGGAAACTAGCATGGTCAGCACGTATTAAGTTCTAACAGACGTTGAAAATTTTATCCAATTTTTTAGATTTTATTATGTACCCCGTCCAAATATAGTTGTCACGTTGTGAATGTTACAAAAATTAGTAGGTAGGATTTACTCCCTTCAATATGTTGATAATGTCTTTTCTTTTCCATCCGTCTTATTGATAATATCTCTTTTTATAAATAGAAATATTTAATTCTTTAAAAATAATGGAATCTATCATTTTCTGTCCTTTTACCGTTACTCCTTAATAAAACGTGCTTCAAAAGTAGGGAACAGTAGAAGACTCCATCCGTCCACGAAAAAAACGCCTATATCAGAAGGACACAGAGTTTAATAAAATCGATAGAGTGTGTTGTGAGTGGAATAAGTGTCTCACATATTATATAGTCTTAAATTGAGTAAGTGGAATAAAGTCTCACTTGAATTGAGTGGAAGATTAAGTTAAAGTAAATTGGTTGAGTGAATGATTAAATTAAAGTAAATTAGTTGAGTGGAAGATTAAATTAAAGTAGATTGTGTGAGTCACATTTCTAAAAATGAAACATGCATAATTTTCGCGGACATACGAAAATAAAATTAACAGGCATATTTTTTGTGGACGGAGCGAGTAGTAGTGAGTATATTAGATATTACTGTGAAAGTGACAAATCATATTAGAGGATTAGAGGAATATGCGGACTAAAATAACAAATACTATAACAAAGATCACTGAGATTAGAGTTAATAGTAGTATCTTTTATGGATACATAATATGTAGGCACAACTCACAACTGTACAATATATTATGGAGTACCAATTGGAAGTATTAGGCTAGCTAGCTGATAAATATTATTGCTACTTATTTTCCGGTATAACCTTAAATCATTTACTGATTTTTATTTTTTTTTACAAAATGAATAATCGAGATGACCAAATTAAGTTAAATTATACGACGTCGCCGGTTTTGTTTTTAGTTTGATACTGCTATTTATGCAAGACAAATAATAAATCAGAGACTATCAATCAATGTTTCTCTCCACAATGAAATCCATTTCCCAACCACTCACCTATTTTGATTCAACACTAAATAGACGGAACATGAAAGTTATAAATTAAATTATTATTACTAAGATCTAAAATGACCCAAAATCTCCACTATCGCCATTTAAAGCCATTAATCTCCACATATCCCACAACCAAAACCCAACCGTATCCCTTGACCCATCTCTCTCTCTCTCTCTCTAATCTTTCAATTATAAAATCATAATTTTCATGAAAAAATAAACCAACTTCATCACGCTAGAATTCCGATTCCATTTCAATAATTTAATTCATCCGACTTGACCTTGGTATTGGTAACACAGATTTTCCATGGGCCTGGCATTACATAGCGTGCATCTATTTTCATTTAATTTTGCTTCTTTTACTTTTTGTTTTGTTTTTTTTTATCAAAAACTTGTTACTAGGGTAGAGTTAAAGTGCCAACTGCCAAGCATAGTAAGATACACAATGTTGTGCAACAACACATTGACATTTGGTATGCTTTTCATTTTCCTTTTTTTTCTTTCCAGTTGTTTCTTTTTATTTAATAGTAGTATTTTTGTATCAATTTAATTATTGTATGACGAGAATTATATAGCTATAATTTTTAGTTTATAACCATTTTTTAACAGGGTTGGTTTTTTCTCTTTAATAGAATATTGTTATTATTATTATTATTATTATTATTATTATTCATTTTTTAATTTTATCTTTTTTATGAAAGGTTCAATTTTTATCCCTTTAATTATATCTAAATATAGATTAAATGCAATTATCCTTCAATAAAATGATAAACTACAAAATTAAAATTTTGGAAATGAAAAATATTTATAAGCCCGGATTATAAATAATGAACAATAAAGATATGATTTAACTAAATAGAAAAAATAGAAAAAATGAAAGATACCCACATTATTAAAAATCAATACTTTTAAAAGTGCAAAAAAAATGCACAACAAAGGTCTCTTCCATTTTCTCTCCTCTTGTCTCCGTTCCCTTTCTCTTCCACCCCCTTCTCCAAAGTCCGACCTGTTAGGAATTGGGTACTTGCTCATGTGGATAACAATGAACAATACTTCTTTATTGATGAATTTGGACACAAACAAACTTATAAGTATTACAATGAAACTGAAGAACAAGTTTAGAAAGAACCAAATATTGTCCGAAGTTAGACTTCTGCCTGCAAGACGAGAATACGTCCCGATAGTGCTCACGGTAAGACAGCTCGTCCCTAAAGGTTAAAACAATCTTGACGTCTCAGCTGTAGTAGCACCACAAACTAGGGGTGTGCATCGGTCGGTCGGTTCGACCGACCGAACCCTAATGTAGTCAACCGACCCGACCGAAAAAACTGTTATGGACCGAACCGACTCGAACCGATCGGTTTCGGTCGATTTTTCAAGGCCGAAAATTAAAAAAAAAAACCTGTTTTCAGCCCCTATTTTCATCCTAATTTACTCCAAAAAAATTCAAAAAAGTCTATAAACTCATTACAATCCAATCAAACACACAACATCCAACATAGTCACATACATTACCAATATCCAATAAAAAAACACAACAATCCAACAAAAACAAATAAAGAAATCTTAGTACAATATGTCAAGTCCAAAACAAATAAGTCTTCCTTTCCATTTTCAATCCCTTGATGCCCTTCAATCCTTCATCCTTTAGCTTTAAGTCTCCATGGGATCATCAATCACATCTTCACCAATGCCAAGACTTCTCAAAGCTACAAAAGAAAAAAGAACAAATGGTTAAACAATTACAATTTAAATAAAGAAATTAAGAAATTAATCACAAGTAACAAGTTATTAAGTTAAAAAGACCTTCTTCATGCTTTTGAATGCCCTCCAAATCTTCTTCAAGGGAAACGGGTTGCTTGTTTTTCCTTATCCAATCTTGAGTACAAATAAGACTTTCAACAATTTTAGGAGTCAACGAACTCCTAAAAGCATCAAGGACCCTTCCCCCGGTGCTAAAAGCCGACTCCAATGCTACCGTAGAGATAGGCACCGAAAGCAAATCACGAGCTAGAAAGGCAAGAGTAGGTAGCCTTGGTTCATTAAGCTTCCACCAATTAAGAATGTCAAAATTCTTGGAATTATCAAGCCCCCTATCTTTCTCGGATAGATAAACATCCAAATCATTAGACATTATATCACCTCCTTGAAGCTTTTGTTTTTTTTACATCTCAAGCAAAACATAAGGAGAAGATGAAGTGCTAACACCTCCTAAAGGAATTTCACCTTGAGTTGTTGCATTACTTCCCGATGAACTCAATAGCCTATAACCCTCATACAATTGGTAGATCTCCGTTTTCACACTCTTTGCCAATTCTCCACCATCTTTTTCTCCATACAATTGCATAAGAATGAATTCAACAACCTCATACTTGTATCGAGGGTCAACGATAACACTAAAAAAGATAATCTTGTTCATTTTTTTCGGATCACCCCAATACTTGTCAAATTTCTCCTTCATCTTCACCCCCATTTCCCTCACCTCAAGTGTCGAATTTTTCACCCATTCTTTCAACAAACAATACATATTGGAAATCTCATGCAAGAAATTGTTTGAAGTAACATACAAAGATCCAGAAACTCTATTAGTCAAATCAAAGAAAGTTCTCAACACTTCACTCATCTTTCTTGCATTCTCCCAATCTAAAGCATTGGGAGCACCATTGGGAAGATCAACCCGATAAAAGGGATCTTTCGACTCATAGAGATCAAACACTCTCTCAAAATTACAAGCAACATTCAACATCAAATACGTTGAATTCCATTTAGTAGGCGTATCCAAACACAATAGACTCTTGGAATCAACATTTTCTTCCACACAACATTCTTTAAATCTAACAAGTCTAGCAGGAGATTGCCTAACAAATCTAACAGCTTCCCTAATTTTTTTCATAGATAAATCAATCTCTTTAATGCCATCTTGCACAACCAAATTAACTATATGAGCAACACATCTCATATGAAGATATCTTCCACCCACAACACAACAACTACGAAGAGTCAATTTATTTTTCAATGCAACAAGAGCAGTGTCATTCGAAGAAGCATTATCAACAGTCACAGAAAACACTCTCTTAATCCCCCACTCACGCAAACAAGCATCAATTTGTCTACCAACATCCTCACCCTTATGACTCTCAATAGTACAAAAATTGATGATTTTTTTTGTCAATTTCCATTCCTCATCAATCCAATGGGCAGTGATGCACATATAGTTAATCCTTTGCAAAGATGTCCAAGTGTCTGTAGTAATACAAACACTTTGACCAGAATTTTTAAAATACTCCATCAACACCACTTTTTCATTCTCAAACACCTTAAAAACATCACGTGATATAGTCCACCGTGAAGGAATTTTGAACTTATTTTGTAATGCAGCCACAAATTCCCTAAACCCTTCACCCTTCACAATTTTAAAAGGTAGTTCATCTTTAATAATCATTTCAACCAATTTGATCCTACAAAATTGTTGATCAAATCTCCACGAACTCAAGCTACCTACTACAACAGACTCATCACCTCCTTCCTCAAGTATCGGTTGCAAAGACAATTGTGATTGTCTTTTATCCGAACTATTATTAGGATGATTTTTGCATTTACTCATATGAGTATTGAGGTTAGTCGTACAGTTTGTTTTGGTGTCGCAGTAGTAGGAAGTAGAACAATAGTTGCACTTTGCCTTCTGCCTGCCATCTGTGTGTATAAACTTTGTAAAATGATCCCACGCTTCGGATTTAGGCCTTCCACCAGCAGCTGCTTTTTTTGATTTTGAGCTTACTTCTTTCGAAGAAGATGGAGTAGTCTCATTTGTAGAGGGCCCAGGTGGAGGCGGAGGCGGAGGGGGCGGCATCTCTCCTTCCTTTTGAGTTTCATTTTCAGCCATAACCTGCAAATCAATAAAATATATTGTTATTATCAAATAGAAATGATGATAATAGCGATAAAAAATTAGAATAAGCTGTACTATTAACAAGATGATGATAATAACGATAAAAAATTAGAATAAGATGATGATAATAATGATAATATAATATACAACTAATTAAAGCTTCTTGGATTACGTTTCTGTGAAAGAATCACTAACGTGAAACGGTGAAATCAAATCCACCATCACCCAATTACAACTAATATAATAATGATAATATAATATACAACTAATTAAGGACAATCAAATCTTCCTAACGTGAAATCCACCATCACCCAATTACTTAATATTTCATAACTACAGTTAAATAATTAAACAAAAATGCTTAGTGATATGATATCTAGTCCCATGCAGTCATAGGCATAGCATTAGCAATATAGCGTACAATACAAAGGAATGAAGGATGTAGAACAGTAGAAAACAGAAAAAAGAAAAGGATTGAGGAGCTCCTTACCGGCAGCGGCGAGAAGGGCGGCGGTGAGAAGGGCAAGAAACAACGCTGATATGGACGGACGGGGGCTGAATATGGATGGCCGTCGGCTGGGCCGGTGGAGACTGGAGGCGTGAATGGCGTGATGAGATAGTATACAATTATACAAAGGATGTAGAAAACAGACAAAAAAAAAAGGATGGAGAGCTAGTCCTTACCGTTGGCGAGAAGGGCGGCGGCGAGAACTGAGAAGGACGAGAACGCCGAGAAGCAGCGGCAGCGCTAATATGGACGGCCGGACTCCGGAGGCTCCGAGGCTGAATATGGACGGCCGTCGGCCGGGCCGGTGGAGAGGGGAGCGCCGGAGCGGCGTGAATCGCGTGAGGAGAGGGGAGCGGCGTGAATGCGTGATGAGAGGGGAGCGGCACCGCTTGAGTGAAATGCAGAAATGACTAATGAGTGAAGACACGACAGTGAGGGTTGGAATTAGGGTTTGCTGGGTTGGTATGGTAATTACAAAATATTTAATAAAAATAAAAATAAAATTAAAAATATATGTAGTTCGGTCGGTTCGGGTCACCGACCGATCGGATTTGGCTGAACCGCGACCCGACCGCACCCTTCTCGGTTCCTCAACCGAACCGACCGAACCCTATCGGTTTTTCAACCAAACCGACCAAAACTATTTGGTTCGGTCGGTTTTTTCGGCCCGGTTCATGGTTTGCACACCTCTACCACAAACAGAACCGAGCTCCGACGAACTGAACTAGAACGAAGACTGAACTCGTGTATGATATGCTATGCAATGAAGGAGATGAGTGCAGATTGCTTTAGATGAGTGAAGAATGCAATGGAGCATGCCTCCTTATATAGCAGCTCCCGATCAAGTGAAGGGACTCGTTGCCATCAATTCAGCCATGATGGCCGGCGGTTTCAGACGCCCAGGGTTGCCAGATGTGAAGAGTCTCCGACTACAGCAGCCAAGAGTCTTTGGGCTGATGGGCTTCCAGATTGGGCTCAACAATTAAATGAATTGGGCTTGTGGAGTTAGTCCAAAAAGATAAGGCCCAAACACCAATTGACAAGATCCAAGTCCAAGTCTTTGGTCCAAGCCTGCCCGCCCGCCCGTCCGGACGGACGGACGGCGGCAGCGGTATCGTCGGCGGCGGTGGCGCGCGTGTGTGTGTGTGCGCGCGCGAGGGCACCCATACACATTCATACACACCAACCCAACAAGTTATTAAGCCCATACAGACATAGCCTTAAATGCTAGTCAAATCATCCACATATAACCGATGTGGGACAACTAACATTTATTATAATTAATAATGTGTTAGTTACTACTTCAACATCCAACCTTTAGCATACAATATCTCACTCACCGAAAATCGGTTTAGAGATATTAAATATACCACGTTGATCTACTCACGACGTAGATTAACATCCAATAAATATATTAATCAAATAAAAATATTTAATTAACAATATTTATCCACAATTAATGGTTAACTATAAACCATTTCCAACAATCCCCCATATGAGTGAGAATGCCAATGCAAAATGAATGCAAATGCAAAGTTCAGTCCTCAAGAGACAATATTGCATTTGGCTAGGTGGCTTGTGACTTTGAACTTATCCATAGTCAACATTATCGAGTATACCGGCGGCATAGTGGTTATGAAAACCTTGAACTAGTCCTCCATGGTGTATACCGAGACAACAATATTGACACAATATCATCTCAATTTCGTCCGTTCTAACGTTTTGTGTCCTTTTCGGTCTTGGACACCCCTTTGGATTCATAAGTATATCAATTGAAGCGGCCCTCACTTCACACTTATATAGGTGATTCTTATTCCCAATTATCCTACTATACTTGACCTCTCTGAGGTATCCAAGAATCATTAAAAGTCATAAGACTTAACCTCACCACGTGTAGGTAAACAAACACTCACTGTTTTCAGAGAATAGGTATGTTTGAGTGTTTAACACACGGATTCTTATAACTTCATTGTCCCATTGAACCAAGCTCTTGGGATCCTCCAATCTACAAGGTTAGGTTTCCGCTATAATCATCCTTAAGATGTGGATTTACACCCATTCCCTCTAACAGTTTATACATTTGATCTCAATTAATACTCTTAGTCAGCGGATCCACTAGATTATCTATTGACCTCACATAGTCAATTGAGATAACCCCACTCAAGATCAAATGCCTTACGGTGTTATGTCGTCGACGAATATGTCGAGACTTACCGTTATAAAACATATTATGTGCCCGTCCAATAGCAGATTGGCTATCACAGTGTATCAACACAGACGACACATGCCTCGTCCAACATGGAATATCCTCGAGGAAATTTTTAAGCCATTCAGCTTCTTCACCAGCTTTATCTAAAGCTATAAATTCAGATTCTATGGTAGACCTTACAATACAAGTCTGTTTCTTAGATTTCCAAGATATTGCACCACCTTCAATAGTGAACACGTATTCACTCGTAGAAAACGAGTCTTTTGAGTCAGATATCCAATTAGCATCACTATACCCTTCAAGTACAGCAGGCTCTCTTGAATAATGAATCGCAAAGTTCTGAGTATATTTCAAATAACTCAGTACGCGCTCTAGGGCCCTCCAATGTTCATTACTTAGATTAGCAGTATAACTACTCAACTTGTGAACCGAGCATGCTATATCATGTCGGGTACAGTTTGACAAATACATCAAACTTCCAATGACCTTAGCATATTCATCTTGACCCACAAGTTCCCCCTTATGCTCACTTAGATGAACATTCAGTTCTCAATGAGTCTTTGCAATGGGTTTATCAAAAGCGTTGAATCTCCTCAACACTTTCTCAACATAGTGAGATTGCGACAAAGCAATTCCGTTGGGTGTTCTTAGAATCTTAATTCCAAGAATTACGTCAGCCAAACCCATATCTTTCATGCTAAAATTCATACTTAGCATCCTCTTCGTTTCACCAATCACACGAGAGTTACTACTCATGATCAACATGTCATCTAAATAAAGGCAAACGATAACATAATCGTCACCCGTTTTCTTAATATAGACACATTTATCACTCTCGTTGATTTTGAAACCATTTGACAACATCACTTCATCAAACTTCAAGTGCCATCGCAAAGGCGCTTGTTTCAATCCATATAAAGACCGTTGTAGTTTGCATACCATGTGCTATTTTCCAGGAACTACAAATCCTTTCGGTTGCTTCATATAGATTTCATCATCTAACTCTCCGTACAAGAATGCAGTCTTAACATCCATTTGATGAATCTCAAGACAGCAACAGCGAGAAACACCCTAATAGAAGTAAGTCTCGTCACGGGCGAGTAGGTATCGAAGAAATCATAACCAGCTTTTTGTCTAAAGCCTTGAACTACAAGTCGGGCCTTATATTTATCAATAGTACCGTCAGACTTGTAATTCTTCTTTAGGATCCACTTGCATCCTAAAGCCTTACAGCCTGGTGGTAGTTCAACTAACACCCAAGTGTGATTAAGCATAATAGACTCAATCTCGATGTCTATAGCTTCTTTCCACAAGGCAACATCCGAACCAGATAAGGCTTCTTTTACTGATATCGCTTCACCGTTTAGCATTAAAACAACGTAGTCCGGTCCATAAATCTTTAGTTTCCTTACTCTAGTACCTCGTCTAGGCTCATTCACAGGCATAGACCTAGGTCGCTTTCTATTCGGCGGTCCATAAAACACCGAATTAGAACTAGATGCAACATTTCCATCTATGGGTTCAAAACTCATAGGTTCATCTTCAAGTTTAGAACTTGTTGCTTCATCCTCCACTCTCTTGCTAGAGTTAAGATCAACCTTATCCTTATTAGGATAGATGTTCTCAAAGAATACAACATTCCTTGATTCCATCATCGTACCCACATGAATATCGGGTATATCCGATTTGTGTACAACAAACCGATACGCGCTGCTGTTCAATGCATAACCAATAAAGACACAATCTACCGTTTTAGGTCCAATTGTAACTTGTTTTGGTAAAGGCACTTCAACCTTAGCTAAACACCCCCACACTTTGAGGTATTTAAACGAAAGTTTCCTTCCTTTCCAAAGCTCATAGGGAGTCGCGTCCTTCCCTTTGATTGAAATCTTGTTCAAGATATAGTTAGCTGTGAAGACAGCTTCCCCCACATGTTCTGGGGTAATCCCGAACTAATCAACAAGGCGTTCATCATCTTCTTAAGAGTACGATTCTTACGTTCAGCAACGCCATTTGATTGTGGTGAATAAGGAGCAGTCATTTGATGGATTATACCACTTTCGTTGCATAATTCAACAAACGGAGCAACATACTCTCCACTTCTATCACTTCGAACCATTTTGATTCGGCAACCAAGTTGATTTTCGGCTTCATTCTTGAAGTTTCTAAAAGCTTCAATAGCCTCATCTTCACTTCTTAATAAGTAAAGGTAACAATATCTTGTGCAATCGTCAATAAAGGTAATAAAATACCTTTTACCACCTCTAGTTTGCACAAACTTTAAATCATAAACATCGGTGTGAATTAGTTCTAGAGGTTTGGTGCTTTGTTCAACCGACTTAAATGGTAACTTAGCCATTTTCGCTTCAACACAGACTTCACACTTGTCTTGTGTCTTAGATAAATCAATCTTTAACAAGTCCATGTTAGCAAGTTTTTTTATAGCATTTAGATTTACCTGACCAAGTCTACAATGCCATAAATCAGAACACTCAAGCAAGTAAGCAGAAGTAGTAGCTTTATTATCATTAGCAACTGCCTTAGAAGGCTTACAAGTACGAACACTCAACTTGAACATATCATCAACAATATGACCTTGTCCAAGAGTCTTATCAAACTTGCGTATGATTACAAAATCACTACGAAGATCTATATCAAACTTAGCCCTAACTAGTTTGACACCAGACACCAGATTCTTACGGATTGTCGGAGCATGCAACACATCCTTCAGAGTTATGTCCACACCGGAGGTGAGTTGGAGTACAACAGTTCCAACTCCAAGAACTAGTGAGGTACGATTACTTGCCTCGGTGACAAAGCGGTCTTGAACTTTCTTGTAAGTATAGAACAAGTTCCGGTTCACACAGATGTAGTCACACCTGTGTCAAGAAACCAAGTAACATGATTAGGGTCCGAGACATGGTTTACCTTGGTGATCATGGCAACAAGGTCATTTTTATCCTAGATGTCGAAGTCTTTTTGGACATGGTTGACCTTGCCCTTTCCCTTCTTCTTCGGCATACGGCAATTCTTTGCCATATGTCCGGGCTTATCACAATTGTAGCACGTTCCAGTGAACTTGGTAGGAGGGGCCACTTCTTTTCCTTTACCTTTAGCAGGATAAGGACGTTTTTTAGAACGTCTGCCCCTACCATCTGTCAGATTAACCTTAGCCTCCATTGGAGCTTTAGCCTTCATATCTTGATCACGGACTTGAGCTTCAGTTTGAAGCTTAGCCACCAACGTCTCAAGAGACATTTCCTTTCACTTATGCTTAAGGTATCCCTTGAACTCCTTCTAACTTGGCGGCAACTTGTTAACCAAGAGCGCCACAGTATACGCCTAGGGCAGAGGCATCCCCTTGGAATGAACATCGTGTATGAGATTTTGGAACTCTTGTACTTGGGACATCATAGGACGACTGTCGACCATTTGGAATTCGGTGAGCCTCGTCACTACGAACTTCTTCGTGAAAAGCTGATGTTGATTAGAAAAGCAAAAATCTCTGCTCCGTATGCCCCTTTATAACCCGACAAAAACCCTTTGATAAACCTTTCATGAGCATCCCAAATTTCTTTGGCAGTCTCCTTGATGTTGAACACATTGAACAGGCCATCATCAAGCCCGTTCAGCAACATATTCCGACACAGATAGTCGGAATGCACCCAAGTATCATAGTCAATACGAACTTGCACATTTGCCTCGTCCTCAGCTGGGACAGGAGGTCTTTCGTCACGCAAGAAACTAGCAAGCCCCATTGTGGTGATGTAAAACATCATTTTTTGGGACCATCTTTTGAAATCAGTGCCCGAGAAAACAGGAAATTTTTCGGCGATTGGCATGAGCCGAGCAGCAGGTTGAAGAGGAGCCATGGTTGAGTTAGAGGAGCCAATCGTTCCAGAATTCGTTGATGGATTAGTGGCAGCGCCGGTGCTCGGATTGGTAGATATTTTTTTTCTCAGAATTTCAAGTTGAACTTCAGTTTGAGGAAGCACACGAACAAGTAACTTTCAGCATTCTCGTCTTGCGATTGTTAGGAATCGGGTACTTGCTCGTGTGGATAACAATGAACAATACTTCTTTATTGATGAATTTGGACACAAACAAACTTATAAGTATTACAATGAAACTGAAGAACAAGTTTAAAAAGAACCAAATATCGTCCGAAGTTAGACTTCTGCCCGCAAGACGAGAATACGCTCCGATAATGCTCACGGTAAGGCAGCTCGTCCCCAAAGGTTAAAACGATCTTGACGTCTCAGCTGTAGTAGCACCACAAACAGAACCAAGCTCCGGCGAACTGAACTAGAACGAAGACTGAACTCGTGTATGATATGCTATGCAATGAAGGAGAGGAGTGCAGATTGCTTTAGATGAGTGAAGAATGCAATGGAGCATGCCTCCTTATATAGCAGCTCTCGATCAAGTGAAGGGACTCATTGCCATCAATTCAGCCATGATGGCCGGCGCTTTCAGACGCCAAGGGTTGCCGGATGTGAAGAGTCTCCGGCGGTTACAGCAGCAAAGAGTCTTTGGACTGATGGGCTTCAACAACTGGGATTCCGGATTGGGCTCAACAATTAAATGAATTGGGCTTGTGGAATTGGTCCAAAAAGATAAGACCCAAACACCAATTGCCAAGATTCAAGTCCAAGTCCCAGGCCCGAGCCCGCTTGCCTGTCCGGACGGACGGACGGCGGCGGCGCGCGCGAGGGCACCCATACACATTCATACACACCAACCCAACAAGTTATCAAACCCATATAGACATAGCCTTAAATGCTAGTCAAATCATCCACATATAACCGATGTGGGACAACTAACATTTATTATAATTAATAACATGTTAGTTACTACTTCAACATCCAACCTTTAACATACAATATCTCACTCACCGGAAATCGGTTTAGAGATATTAAATATACCGCATTGATCTACTCACGACGTAGATTAACATCCAATAAATATTTTAATCAAATAATAAATATTAATTAACAATATTTATCCACAATTAATGGTTAACTATAAACCATTTCCAACACGACCAACACCACCACCGGTGACGAACAACTCCAATTCACCCCATCTCCGACGATGACAGCAAGACCAAAGATTCCAACCTTCAAATCAACAAGATAAGATTCAAACCTTGAAAAAAGTGATATCGTGAACCACCTCTGCTCGTCATCCCTTCATCCTATTCGAAGATTTCTTATTCAACATCCCTGGCTACAACTCCATCTTCGTCTCCTCCATTGCCGTATCCGCAGCCAGCGCCACCGTCAACCCCACCCAACTCTCGTTTATTGGCTGCTTCTACAACCCATCTTCGGCGTCAAGCTATGGAGAAGCAATTGCTCAAAGACACCAAATTCCAGCGACAAGTGGTGAGAATGAAAAGGGAAAATTTTACCTAAAGAAATCTGGAGAAAAGGTCAATCGCCGCCGCTGCGGGAATCTGTATGGTGGTAATCGAAGAAGAAGGGTGGAAAAAGAAGGGTGAGAGAGGGGAACAGATTGCACGAACACAGTAGAGAGGGCTCCAAACTTATTCTTTAATTGTAGGTTGATTAAAGAAAGTGGATGCACAACATATGGTGTTAAATTCCAACGTCCCGATTTTCCATTATGGTCACTGTATTACAAGTAAATTGCGAACAAACTTCCACTTTAATCTTAAGAGGCGGTGATGTTTATGTTGTAAAACAAAAAACATTCAAAATTTCTCAAATAAAAGTGTATAAACAAATTCTGGGAATACCTAGCGTTGAATCAAAAGCCTCGAAGCCTTTTCACTTGTGGAAATATATATGTATTTGCGCGTCACTCCGTTTACTTCCTTTCACCTGTTCTATTCCTTTCCTCCACTAATTGCGCCACCTCTCTCTCTCTCTCTCTCCCCCCACAAACACACACAGTTCCCTCCTTATGTCCAAACGACAAACATTATCAGACAACACCATCCCTTACCATGTCCGTCGTCTCTCTCTTCATCCTCTTCTCTCTCTTCCCCTCCTCCCTCTCCCTCTCCCTCTCCTCCTACCCCTTCAGTAAGTCCTATACATTCATTTTCTCTATCTATTGCTCTGTGTCCTATCAACTGTAATTTTCCCATTAACTTAACTAATTAAACTAACTCGAATCTTGTTTTTGTTTTACCTTCTCTCTCTCTCTCTCGCAGTCTAACTCAATCGCGTTTCCTCTTCTTGCTTTTTCGACAGATTACAGTGTCCACATTGACTGCGGCGGACTCATCAACACCACCGACGCCTTCCACACCACCTGGCTCTCCGACCGCTTCTACTCCGGCGGCGCCACCTCCGTCGTCTCCGAGCCGCTCCGCTTCCTCCACCAGCAAGAGAAAACGCTCCGCTACTTCCCCATCGCCTCTGGCAAGAAGAACTGCTATTCCATCCCCACCGCCGCCCCCGAGGGCCGCTACTTCTTCCGCACGTTCACCGTCTACGACAACTTCGACGGCAAAGCCCACTCTCCATCGTTCGACGTCTCCGTCGAGGGCACTCTGGTCTTCTCCTGGAGATCCCCATGGCCGGAATCCGTCTCCCGCTCCGGCGCCTACTCCGATCTCTTCTTCTACCACAACGACTCCGCCATCGACGTCTGCTTCTACAGCATTGCCACCGATCCGCCGGTAATCGGGTCGTTGGAGCTCACCCAAATTGACCCGCAAGCTTATAGCTTTGAGTATTCGAAGAAGTCGAGCAACTATATTCTGGTCAATTACGGTAGGTTTTCGTCCGGGTCGGATCAATGGGGCCCCGGATTCAGCAACGACACCGATTTCTTCAGCCGCTCGTGGCAGTCCGATGCAGAATTCCGGCTACCTTCCGTCTCGACCGCTAATGGGGTTACAATCAAAGCGATTTCGGCGATTAAACCTATAGCTAAAGTCGAATTGAGCCCTAATTTCTTCCCCGAGAAGCTTTACCAGACCGCGATAATGGCGCAGGGAAATGGGGGTGGGGTTTTGGAGTACGAACTGCCGGTTGATGCGAAGCTTGATTATTTGCTGTGGTTCCATTTTGCTGAAATCGATGTGAGCGTGACCAAGGCGGGTCAAAGGGTGTTTGATCTGATTGTGAATGAGGAGAATGTTAGCAGAGTTGATGTGTTTGATAAAGTTGGTGGTTTTGCTGCTTTCGATTTGAGCTATGTTGTCAAGAATTTGAGCAGCACTACTTTGACTGTGAGGTTGAAATCTGTTGTTGGTGCTCCCATCATTTGTGGGCTTGAGAATTATGCAATCGTGCCTATTGATCTCAAGACAGTTCCTGATCAGGGTATGGAAAGTTTTATTTTTGTTGGATTAATGATGATATAGGAAAAAAGAATCAATCTTTTTTGTCTATTGCTTACTTCTCAAGGAAATGCTCGATTTAGGAAAATTTTCTAGCATTCACGAGGATAGTTGATTTTTTCTGTGAGTTAGTGTGGAATATAGACTGCAGTTAGTCTATGCATTAAAGAAATGCTCCAGATTGTTTTGATACTCTGAGCCAACATATGTGCAGTTACTGCTATGAAAGCACTTAAGGAATCACTTCGCGTGCCTGACAGAATGGGTTGGAACGGTGATCCATGTGCCCCGACTACGTGGGATGCTTGGGAGGGTGTTACATGTCATCCGATGAAAGATGAAGCCCTTGTGGTCTCGCAAATGTACGTGTCTTCTCTCTCTTTGAACGTTATGAGAAATATTGTGCATGCTTGTTCGATCTTACAGTAGTCTCTAATCTTGAAAGCTTTTAAGTGATTATTGTCCCTTTTGATCTTTGGCTGGATTGTATGGCACAACGAATGATAATAGTAATATTCAAGATTCCAGTAAATATTCCGTAGTGCAGCAATGTCTTATAATCAAGTTTAATGTTGCATTTCTATGTTTGTTACAGAAAAATAGGTTTTCTGTCCCTAGCACATTAATTTTTTAAGAATTATTTTCTTGCATAGCTGCATTAACACTTGACATGATTTTTTTTGTATTAATTACATAATTCGTGGTTCTATTATCTCCTTGCCAAATAGTTCATTCCTAAGTTTTATTCTCATCCACCTGATCATTCTTAAGCTTTCCTTTCGGCATGTTGTATATCTCATTAAAGAAACTCTAGAGATCGATGAATGATTTATTTTACGCATATCTTGTGTTCAGAGATCTTGGAAGTCAAGGCTTGAAAGGCGATATAAGTGACAAAATTGTATTGTTGGCGAATTTGGTAAGCCTGTAAGTATCTAATAGTTTTCTGTTTATCGTTTTCTGCTTTCATCGTTCATGGATGGATGAATTGCTGCTGAGGCTGAAATTAGTTATTAATCGATACACTTAGAAGTAATAAATCTGCTGATCAGCCACGCAGAGATATGAAGTCACAAAAGAAGTAGCTGGCGTTGAAATGATGGTGATAATTTTTGGCATTTGTCTTCCTTTTGTTGAATGCACTTTTAAAACTATAAGATAAACGTGCGACAGAGAACTTGAGATGCCTATCAACTACTTAGATTCTTGTTTCGTCAAATTTTTATTTACTTATATTTTTTCTTTTGGATTGAGTTTTTCATGTTTTAAAATATTTGTATGTGCAGGAACTTGAGTTCCAATTCCTTGGTAGGCGAGATTCCATCAGGCCTAGGTCAAAAGTCTCTTGTGAAGCTGTAAGATCACATTTTTCGTACTATGTTTGGTTATTTCATATTCGGAGCGGGTGGAATCATTAATCTCTTGAATATCACATAGGCCTCAAACAAAATTTCCTACTCCGACAGTCTTTAAGTTTTTTACTATAATTTTAGACTCTCAAAGATGTTCATAGTGTTATTTTAACTTAAAAAAAGAAAAATATTTCATCTACTAATCAAAAGCTTGTACTGATAACTGTTTCTGCACTCGTGCTGTTGGGTTAAGTATATTGAAATTTTTTTGATGATGCTGCGTGCCTCTTATATCTTTGCTGCTTTGTTGATGCAGTGATTTATCGCATAACAAGTTTACTGGATACTTACCCGATAGTCTGACTTCCTCCAGTCTGCAGCTCGTGTAAGTTATGAGATTATTAAATCTAGAATCTCGCAGTCTTGCATATTATAAAGAGGGAAATGGAAGAATCACGATCTGCATCTAGCCCAATGAAATGTTTCTATAATTTCCTAATAGAACTCTTTCCTGTACAAGAATAGAAAGTTAGGAATCTGCATTTCTATTTCAAGATCAGTACATTCAGGCACATTATATATGAGCATGGAGCTATATTTGGTGAAGTTCTATTTAAATCTTAGCAAATCATGTTGCTGTTGTGCAGTTTACTGAACGACAACTTATTGGAAGGGCAAGTTCCTGAAGAACTTTACTCGATTGGGGTTCATGGTGGCGCGATAGAGTATGTTCCCTAATCTTTTTTCATGAAAAGTGACCATTTTCATAAATAAAGACTGGTTAGAGTATAGTTTCTTCCTTGCACTAGTCCTTGTTTTTTCATTTATTTGATGCAAATGGTAGTATGTTTTATAAATTTGAGCATTGCATGACGAGAAAGCAAGAATTGAGCTGCAAGCATATATTGTGTAACTTTTGTGCAGTTTGAGAATGCAGTTCATAGGTAATGAGGTAGAATATTTGATTTGATTTTGCAGTCTTTCTGGTAACAAAGGATTGTGCGGTGTGCCTTCACTGCCCGACTGTTCCCTATTCTGGGGAAATCACGGCCTCTCTATGGGGGCAAAAGTGGGAATAGGTCTCTCGTGTCTGGTTGTAGTGTCAGCTATTCTATTCGGGACATACTACTGCATTATGAGGAGGCGGCATAATGACTATGACTTTGGTCTACCCCACGAACTCATGTGTAAGTTCATTTCCTAGATGTGTTGTGTCATTGTTGTTGTTGTTGTTGTTGTTGTTGTCATCGTCATCGTCGTCGTGTTACTCCAACTATGATGCTTGTGCAGCTCTTGCAGCAAAGAGAAACCGATACCACCGACAAAAATCATTGGCCGCTCTAGAAATGGAGAGCCAGCATGCCAAAGGATTTATACCAACATACAATGTTAGCTGATATATGGAGAATGTGTTGTATTGTATGTATACAGCCAAGAGATAGACCGATACAAATTTTTAGAGGCATTGGTGGGATTCGAGCGTAGTGTCGTGGTTGGGCGGAAGAACGGAGCTGTTGCTTACTGTCTGCATGAGGAAGATTGATGCAGCAGGGCATAGATTTAACTGGAGTATATGTTTGTATATTTTGTGGTGAATTGAGATAGCAGCAGAGGTGTAATGTAGCACAACCAGTTTTTGCCCCTTAGTCAGTCAGTCAGTTACCATACAATGTAAAACTTTCTATATATAGCAATACTACCAAAGTTCTCTCTCTCTTTAGGAAACTTCTAACTTCTAAAAAGTTTATAGTAACAATTGAATGAATGTGTTTTAAAGTATACTATGAGTACTAGATTTATAAAAAGATAAGTACGTAAAAAGACACCTCTTATCCTAATAGGGTTGTAACTGAGCTGAGTTGTTCGCGAGCTACTCGACGATCAACTCGAGAAAGCTTGTTTAACACGCGACTCGGTAACTAATCGAGTCGAGTTTGAGCCTTAAATTGAGCTCGATAATTTTATCAAGCCGAGTTCGAGCATTGTGTTGGTTGACTCGACAGGCAACGAAAATGCTCGGCTCGTATTTAATTGAGCATGTTCGCGAGCCTACAATCGAGTATGTTTGCAAGCATATCTATCGAGTTTTAATCGAGCTTGCACGCTAGTCTATTAATCGAATTTTTTACATAAAGCTTAAAATTAGATTCAATTTTAGAGTAACAAGCTTTACTTGAACTTGAGGTTGATTAACATGTTAATGGTCTACATTTAAAATAATCAAGTTTTTGATGAGTCTCACTCGAACTCAAGTTCGAATATCTCGTTATCAAGTATTTGATGAGTTGAACTTGAGCTCGTTTTAAATCGAGTTGAGTTCGATCACAATAGCAAAAAGTTGATTCGAGCTCGAGCGAGTCGAGTTTGAGCAGACTAATACTCGACTCAACTCAGCTTGTTTACAGCCCTATCCCTAAATATTTACCGTATATCAGTTCCGCCTTCTACCCACCATAAGCACTATTAATATTAATGTGATAATACCTTGTGGAATGGGGGGAGTTAACCTTCTAAATAAGCATAAGATTAATTTCCCATTAAATAAATAAACAATTTTAAAGAAACAGTATCGAAACGAACGATATCTAATGAATTTAGTTAACTTATGCCAATTTTCTTTCCTTCTCTTCGACTCTTATCACCAGCACGTCATCTTCATCTTCATCTACATCACTCATCTTCCACTTTCTTTTAGTAATTAACTTTAACTCATCTTCCACTTTCTTTTAGTAATTAACTTTAACTAGAATGCAGCCTATCGAAAATCGACGGAAAAATATTATTTAATAAAATTATAATAAAAATATTGTTCATTAATATTTTTGAATTTTACACATCGTGTGAGTTTTATGGGCTAATTCAAAATCCGCTCGTCTACCTCACAGTTCAACGTTGGAATCCTCCTGACGACCACGATTCTGAAAAAGTTGAACCGTCGATTTGGAATCGGCCCGCCTACCTTCACGGTTCCAAGTCGGAATTTTGCTGTAATTGAATTGGGCCGTCTACCCCCACAATACAAGGTCGGAATCCTCCTGTCGACCCGATTCTGAAAAGGTTGAACCGTCAGTTTAGAATTGACCATGTACCCTCACATTCCCAAGTCGGAAACATCTCATTATGTTGAACTGCCGTAACTGAATCGGCACGTCCACCAGTTTAGAATTGACCCATGTACCCTCACATTCCCAAGTCGGAAACATCTCATTATGTTGAACTGTCGTAACTGAATCGGCATGTCCACCCCCACGGTTCAAATAAGAATTCAGCATGTTGACCACGATCTTAATTTTTGTGGGCAATAAAATTAATGAATAAAAAATACACTACATGTAGAAAATAAAGAGTTTATATAGTAGGACTTAATAACATATTAAATTTTTAATAAAAAATAAACTATTTATTTAAGCAACCCATTAATCGGACCCCATTTTATAGATAATTTTTAAAGATCTCTTACTTCCTAAAATCGATGTGGGACAAAAATATATCATCATTATATTACTAAAAGGAAAATGATTCTTGATTTGAAAAAATCCTACGTGGCACCCCTTATATTCCTCCATTCATATTTATCTAAATTCTCAAATTTTTGAATTTTTAAATGTAAAATAATAGATTTTAAATATCTATACTAAAATCTTGTATCCCACATCGATTTCTCAATGAAACTTCACCTATTGAAAAGCCTATAAATACATAGAATTAATGTGTATTTTCTTATCTTTTGCTGTACCAGTTTTATTTAGCCAATTTATTTATTAATCGGCCGAATAAATAATTATATTTTATAGTTTAATTTAATTTAATTTGGTCAATTTATTAATTGGCCGAATAGATAATTATTTTTTGTAGAAGTTTTATTTGGTCAATTTATTTATTAATCGGCCAAATAAATAACTGCTATGTTTTTATAGTTTAATTTAATTTAATTTGGTCAGTTTATTAATTGGCCGAATAGATAATTAGTTTTATTAGAGAACCAATTTATTAGTTGACAGAATAAATGGTTCCAAAATAGTTTGGATAATTTATTGGTTGACATAATTAAATTTGGAAAAAGTCTAATATTTTTTTATTTAATTTGATAAAAAATAAGTAATTTCTAATTTGTCAATTAATTAGGTAGATGGGTCAATTCCCAACTGACGGGTACCTTAACTCGGAATCCCACGTGACACATTTTCATTCTTTATTTTTATTAATTTTAAAATTTTTATTTTATTAATTTTTTTGCATGTATTTTCTAAAATCTTGAATCGTCATAAATTGTGCATTTATAAATCAAAATCGTGATCAACGGGTCAATTCTGATCCGAAACCGTGGCGGTAGACGAGCCAATTCCCAACCGACACTCGAGACATTTTTTATTTTATGCTTTTTTTTTTCCATGTATTTTCTAAAATGTATTTTCAGCTTTGCATAATTTATAATTTTAATTAACGAATATTACTATACGATTAAGGACGATAACGAATAGTACAATCATTATTTTTGTTAAATTTTTGGATCTATATAAATTCTAAATAAATTTTATAAATTATACACTTATAAATCAGAGTCGTGGTCAACGGGCCAGTTCCGACGCAGAACTGTGGCAGTAGACTAATATAGGGATTTTTTTCAGAAAGGAACACAAATGACTAATTTTGTAATCGGATTTTAAACAAGTACGAGCATATAAATTTTAAAGAAGTTTGAATAATCCTAAACACATCCTCTCAAATTGTTTGATTAATCGTCTTTGTTGGAAAACATAGAATATGTAGGAAAATTGGCAGAAAAATTATTAACGATTTATCAACGAGTCAATTCCGACCAATAATCGTGCACGTAGATGGGCCAATTCAGTACTTGCGGGATAACTTTTTTTTAATATATTATATAATTTTGAACTCATAAAATTAAGAATATTTATGGTCAACTTTTATCTTATATCATTGACTAAGTAATTTTATGAATCACAATCATTCCACATAAACTTTTGTAAAAAGGAAAAACTACTAAGTACATACTGAAACAATTCTTGAAGTTCTATTCTCAGTTAAAAAAGTTATTCTCGAAACTGGTAAAAAAGAAAACGAATGTCATCATTTATTTTTCTATGAATATATTTGAAAGATGATTATTTATATAATACTATAATTTATAATTAATTTTTATTTATTAAATATTATGTGAATATTTTGGAATATAGTTATGTATATAATTAAATATTAATTTTAGGTAAAAAGAAAACAAATATCATCATTATTTTTTGTGAATATATTTGTAAGATGATTATTTATATAATTTAAAATCAATATTGTAGACAATAGGTCGGTTCTAGGTCGGAACCGTCGGGGTAGACGGGATGATTGTGAAGCGGTGGTTTAACTTATTTTTTTTTCTTAATCTTGTGTTGAATTCATAATGTGGGTATTTAGGGTCACTTTCATCTTACAGACAATCTTAATATCTATAGTATTATTCGCTATCTATATATCTCTTCTTTCTCTCTCTCTCTCTCTCTCTCTCTCTCTCTCTCTCTCTCTCTCTCTCACTACCGGCTCCTTCCTTTGCCTCTTTTTCTTCATAAAAAACTAAAAAAATCAACTTAAGAGTCACTTTCATTTGAGAGAGAAATATATTTTTGCCCACATCGGTTTTGTAGAAGAACAGAGCTTTAACAATTATCGAAAGTAATGAGAATGATGGTCCCGAAACGAGTTACTGGTGTATGGGGGGGGGGGGAATACATCAGTTAAGATTTTAAAAATAAACTCTTGAAAATTACTTCAACCGAGTAAAAAGACTCAGTTGGAATCTCACAGCTGAGTAAGCAACCTCAGCTGGAAGAGTGGTGCGGTGCGAAATGTGGTGGAAATTAAACTCGTAAAATAACTCACGCTTTTATGCACGGTTGGTCAATAACCAAAACAGTTGATAATGCGCAGATGAGGTTTGTATGCTGGTTAGTCAGTCAGTTGAAAATGCAAGAACTACCTGAATAACGATAAACACAAGCACACAGAGATTTAACGTGGTTCGGAGATAACCCTCCTACGTCCACGGGGAGTTGTGAGTCCACACAACTCTGTCCAAGTTCTTCTGGACAAACCACTCAGCTTACGCGGGCTGAGCAACCGTTATGGATAAGTTTGCGGGTACTTATCAACCTTACAGTTTAGTTTACGGGTACTAAACGACCTAACTACTCAGTTGCAGGAAGAGTAGGATCCTAAACCTTTTCAGGTGAAAGAAAAATGTGTTTCCAACTAAAAGCTCGAACGGGATGTGAGCTATGATCTAACTCTCTATGAAAACTCACTAAGTGATGTTCTCAAGGTTCGATCTAAAGACACAAAACTAACTAACTCTAGAACTCTCAACAAGTGATGTTCTAAGAGATTAACTTCAGTTCAGCTCGTGAAGAATATTGCTCTTTCTTTTGCTCTCTGGTTTCTTCTCGCGTGTGTGTCTTATTCTATTTTCGAATGAATGAGGGCCTCTATTTATAGGCGGAGAGTATCAGCTAGCCGTTGGAGGAGCTGTTGATCTCTGTTCTTTGAAAGCGATGGCTTGTCTCTGATCTCTGCAGACTTTCCCGATATGGCATCTGTGCTCTTCTGTTTTCCATCTGAGATAGCCTTGTGTTGGGCCAAATGGGGTAATGACTGAACGGTCAAACCCTCACGTGACTTCCTTTTTGAAATTCAAATCTTAACAACAGACTTCCAACAAGGAGTGGTCGGTTAAGACTTTCGATCTTCAATTAGCTTGTTCTTCAGCCGATGTTCTATCTGACAACTAACAGTTGAACTCTCAGCTGACTTCATCTTCAAGCTGTTGATCTTCTTGGTTGAGTTCTACAACTGATGTTCTGAAACTGAACACTCAGTTGTCTTCCTTGTATCTGGTTAGTTGGGTTCGAACGCTCAGATGGCTTTCTTTCATCTGATGTTCTCTTCCCCTTTACTGCTTCTCATCTGATGAACGCTCAGTTGTTTTCCTTACAACTGATGTTCTATCTCTTGAATGTGACTTCCCTCTTTTTGCATTATGAAGAAGTGAACGCTCAGTTGTCTTTCTTACAACTGATAAACTGTCCGAGTGATGCCTTGTTGCCATCTTCAGCTGGAGACCTGCAAAGATAAAATCTTGACAATGCTCAAACAGCGAGCCTATCTACTAACAATAGGTTCTAGCAACATCTACTCGGTTGGGGTCAGTTGGTTTTGGAATTCATCAAAACTCTTACTAATAAATTTTCCAACAATTTTCCCCTTTTTGATGATGCCAAAACCACTTACAACTTTAAACCTCTACTGATCTAAACCTTACTAACTTATCTAAAATCTCAGCTGAAATTCTAGACAGTCTATAAGATAAAACATCAAAGGGTTAACACAGTTATAACATGGTATTTAAAAGACTTTGCGATTCAGAGCTTGGACAATGAGGGATTGTTCATCAAGGTGAATCGAATATATATACTTGAAGTTTTCATTACAACTGATGATTACACAGATAAGCGCAAAAAAATAAAAAATTACAACAGTTGCTAGAAAACTAACTGAGCTAGAACTGTAGCCCATACTTACTAAAGATCCTAACAAAAATTTCCCTCTTAGCAGGTGACTCCTTGGAAATGTCCACTCCATGCTCCTTGCAAACCTGCCTCGCCTCAGATGCGATCTTCGTGCGGTTCGGGTTGCTGGAATCTGGGAGAAGAGGAGGCCGATAAGTAACCCTCTTCGGAACTGGAACAGTGTTCAGGTCCAGGTTGGGGTCAATCATAGCCCGCCTGAACTGGCTGAACATGCCAGGATCCCCTGAGTGCAACTCGGTCAGCGCTTCCTTGAACGCTTTCCTTAGGTCATCGGTTGCGTAAACCTTCATGTAGTAGAAGTCGTTCACAAACTCCTGCTTGAACAACTCTCACTCTTCATTCCACTCGGTCGGCATCCACTTGTCAACATGCCTGAACCGACTCTCAACCTTGGACTTTGCAGGCAACCTTTGTTGCTTCAACCGAGCTTCTGCCTTTGATTGATGCTTGTTGATGCGGCGTCGGCTGCGGGAGGCAACGTTGCGGTCCAAATTTTGGGACAACTTCTTCAGCTCATCCTCGAACTGGTTCACCCTCCTCGCCTGGCTGGCGGCAAACTTTCTGATCCAGCTCGGGTTCATGTAGTCCTTCTTCTCTACATCCATAGCCTTGGCCGCTGCAATGCACTCTTCGGTTGTTATCTCGTCGAGTTCAGAATCTAGCTCGGCTGCGATCTCGGCTATGGAGCTGTAGGAAACTCCAATCTTCTCTGCCTGCTCCAAGTCTTTAGTCATCTCAGCTCCACCGACTTCGGTTGACTTGGCAGCAGTAGACTTCATCCTCCTCAGCTGAGATTTGGATGGTTGAGCAGTTGCCACTCCTTGTTCTTGGGTCTCTTCTTCTTCCTGTGCCTCAACCTCCGTCTCCTTCTCTTCCCCCTTTTTGGCATCAGCAACAAGGCTTGCTACTGAACCGTCCAAAGAGTTGAGTTTATCTTCGGTCAGTTGAACACGGTTGAAGAGTTCATCGACCGCACACTCCAGCTCGATCTTCTTCGCCAGTTCGGAGTCCTGGCGCTCTTGTTCGGCCTTCTTCAAGACAGAGAGGCTGTCGATGACCTCTGTCTGAAAGGCAGTGAACTCAGCCCACCGCGACTCGAACCTGGACTCCCATTCAGCATCCTGCGTCTGTTGGGACTTGGCAAGATTTGAGTCAGCCATAGATTTGAAGATGTTGAGCTCCGACTTCAGTCCCAAAAGAGTGGATTTCAACTCCGACATTTCCTGACTGGTGGAGGAGGAGACTTCATTCAGCTTGATCTTCAGATCCACGTTCTCCTCCACCAGTTGTTGGTACTTCGCTTCTTGTGCTGCCAACTCCCTCAGCTGGTCATCTTGTTGGTGCTGGAGGTTGGCGAGCAGTTCGGTCCTCAACTGGTTGACCCTCTCAGCTACCAGCTCGCAGATTTCTTCAGTTGATGGAACGTGTTGAGCAGCTGGAGGGGCTTGAGCGGACTGAGCTAGAGGCTCAGCTGTGACCATGGCTTGTCTGTTCGCCAGGTACAGCTTCAGATCTTCCTCTTCTGCCTTCGCGGCGGCGGTTGCTGCATCGACATCCTCAAGGAAGTCAGCCGATTTAGCCAACATGCTGTCAAGGAAGTTGATGCACTCCTTTCCAGCTGCCTCCCTTGTGTCCGTCCCTTCAGCCAGACTCTGGTCCATCCGTCGAGTGAGCAGCGCAATTCGGTTGTTGTACGCCACCTCCAAGTTGGAATAGTTGAAGTAGGCTCGGATGCGGGACTCATCGGACTTCAGCCTGTCCCAGCTCTGCACCCTGATCGTATCCTCCTTAACGTACCAGTGGCTGAAGATCAGGTGGAACTGGTACAATAGCTCGGTTCCCAGAGTGGCGAAGATGGGCATGTTGCGAGCCGCAGGGAACAGACCTAACAGCTTCTGAAAGCAGTAGGCCACCCTGCCTTCGTGCTCTTGAGCAACTGCCTGCAGATCCTCCGCTTCATTGATTGGGGATGGGGTAAGATTATATGGTTCTGGTTCAAGAGGTTCATCGATGTTGGCCAAAGAGTCGGTCACAACATCGGCATCGAGCTGAGAGCTCGGAATTTGGGATTCGGTTAGGAGAGTGGGTTCAATGGTTTCATCAACATTGGCCGAAGGAGCGGTCATGATGTTGGCATCGAGCAGAGTGCTCGGAATATCTGGCTCTGGTTGGGTGGAAAGAGCAAGAGGCTCTGGGGGCGGTACGACATTGTCTCCTGCCGTGGGGGACGTGGTAACAATTTCAACGTCCTCAGACGAGGAGGATGCATCCGACGTCTCCATGCCCTCAACCTCATCAGCTCCGGGGGCTCGAGGGACGATCTCGAATGACGCGGCCTCAGCTGAGCGGCTGGATTCGGAACGCTCCTCAGCAGGTGTTGACTCAACCGGTGCTCCCTCCTCGGCTGGAGCTTGCTCCTCAGCTGGCTCTTCAGCTGGAACCTCAACTGGCTCATCAGCTGACTCATCAGCTGGAACATCAGTTGGCTCATCAGCTGGCACCTCAGCTGCCTTCTTGGTCGACTTCTTGAACCGTACCCTTAACTTTTCCTGGGCAGGTTCTTCAGTTGACTCATTTTCCGCCTCAGCTCGGCGGCGTGAAACTTTGGATTTGGCAGGGCGAGCAGCGGCTTGTTCCCCCTCAGCTGTTGACTCAGCTGGCTTTCCCGACTCCCTCCTGTCCTTAGGACTGTAGACGCTCTTAAGCACCTCCTGTGCTTTCTTGGCTGTCGGGAACAACAACAGCTTCTTCAGCGGCGTCTCCTCGCAGTCAGCCCAGACCATGTTGCGGTCCTTCGTTGTGAGCAAAATGAGGGCGGAAATCTTACAGCCGAAGTTGAGTGTCCCCTTCACACTCAGCAGCTTCTCTCCGGACTCGGTTGTAGTCTCGGAGATCTTCGACTTCTCCACCATCAACTGGTTCAGGAAATATTGGAACCAGTTGATTTGGTGTTGGTGCTCCAGTGCCACCAGCTACTTCAGTTTGGGTCGGCTGATGTCCCCAAACGCGCCACTGTAACCGAACACCACTTTCGACACTGCATCGAACAGCAGGCGATGTTCCGGCTTCAGCTTTGTCCGTTGCATGTTGCTCCTCAGCCTCTCCGGCTCGATCAGATCATCTTGCAGAAACTCATTCGCCTGCTCGTCGGTAATATTCTCCAGGAACTCGGTGGCGGTGTGGTTGACAGGAATGATGTACCGGAGGACATCGGACACGTCGATGGGGAAGGTGACACGACGTATCGTCCTGGCCAGAACATGTCTTTGTCGGCAGGACACCTCCGTAGATACTCCTTCTGCACAGTCAAGGGGGCGCTTGAGGTTGACGTAGAATTCTCCGACTTGTCGTCTGAGCAAGTGGAAGGGGCAGAGTTTGGCCCATTCGAGGAGGCCATTCTCCCTGAGTGTGTTTGCGAGCGGGGCCAAGATCGGCGACTTCAGTTCCTCGTCGGAGAGGATTTGCTCGAAGTGAATCTTCGATACTAGCATATCGAACGATTCTTCATATGTGGTAGGGACGAGGGATGGTCCAGACGATGCCATTCTCTTACTTTTGGGTGCCATTAATGATCACTGCAAAGAGAATATATATAGAAGAAAGGAAAGACAAGCTTTTGCAGAAAATGGGTTAGGCAGAAACTAGGAAGACGGTGAACAGGTAATTAAGATATGCACGAATGAGGAAAGTAGGAGATATCTTCCTGATTTTTCGCCTTATATAGGTCTTGACTCGGATGAAATCGACGGCTGGGGTTAAATGGTGCGAATCCATCAACGGCTGAGATCACGCGACTGTTGACTATCTTTGACTTGACGTTTTGATCTGAGTTCCAATCAGCGCGTGAGAAGGTGTATAGTTTATCTTGTCAGCCCAGTCGCACTATAAAGTAGGCTAAGGATGTTCAGCCGTACTTTACATTTAATGCGACATGATGACTATTTTTAATGTAACTGACTAGTTCAGGAATGTTTGAATTTATTTCAAACATTCTCATTTAAGAACATATCACCTTCAACCATAAATGTTACCTGCCAGCTGATGTCGAAATCAGCTGAGTTCCCATGTTGCAGCATACCATCAGCTGACTCGAGTTCGTCTGTTCAGCTGACGTCTGATGTCATCAGTTGGCGATCCGCATCTGAAATTCCCCCTTCATCTGAGCTTCCCCCTCAGATGGATATCTATCTCTTTTCCCCAGTTGACTCCTCATCTGGTGGATCCAACAGTCCAAGTAGATCACATAGCATTTTGAACCGCGCTTCGGCTAAAGGTTTAGTGAAGATATCAGCCCTCTGTATCTCAGCTGGGATCTTCTCCATGGACACATCCTTCTTCTCAATATGATCTCGGATGAAATGATGACGGATGTCGATATGCTTTGTCCGAGAGTGGTGAACAGGATTCAGAGAGATAGCTATGGCACTCGAGCTATCACAATGAATGGGAACCTGTCCAGTTGCGACTTCATAATCTCTCAGCTGTTGCTTCAGCCACAACACTTGCATGCAACAGCTTCCAGCAGCCATATACTCTGATTCGGTTGTCGAAGTAGCAACACATGCTTGTTTCTTGGAGAACCATGAAACCAGCTTGCTTCCCATGAACTGACAGTGTCCAGAAGTAGACTTCCTGTCCAACCGATCTCCGGCTAGGTCCGCATCTGAGTATCCGGTCAGTTGGATACCACAATCCAACGTTAACAATTCCCTTCAGATACTTGATGATGTTCTTTGCTGCCAACATGTGTGCTTCTCTCGGTTGAACTTGGAACCGGGCACACACTCCAACTGCGTATGATATGTCTGGCCGGCTGGCAGTTAGGTATAGCAAAGAACCGATGATCCCTCTATACTTACTGGCATTCACGAGCTTTCCTTCAGTTCCAGGTTCAATCTTCCAATTAGTATTCATTGGGATCCTCGTGATCTTACTTGTCTGCAATCCAAACTTGGTGATGAGCTCCTTTGTATACTTGGATTGATTGATGAAAATCCCTTCTGGCGACTGCTTCACTTGTAATTCAAGGAAATAATTCATCTCGCCCATCATTGACATCTCGAACTTCTCTTTCATAAGGTTTGAAAATTTTTCACAAAGTTCCTCTGACTTGGAACCGAATATGATGTCATCCACGTAGATTTGCACCACAAGAATGTCATCTCCAACTTTGATGGTGAACAGGGTTTTGTCAACTAACCCTTGTTTGAAACCCGAGTTCAGAAGAAAACCATAAAGAGTGTCATACCAAGCTCTTGGCGCTTGCTTTAGTCCATAAATAGCTTTCTTCCACTTGTACACTCTTCCATCTCCAGTCTCAAAACCAGGAGGCTGTTCAACATATTCATCTTCCTTGATATCTCCATTGAGGAATGCACACTTCACATCCATCTGATACACCTTGAACTTGTGATGTGCGGCATAAGCTAGAAAGATTCGGATGGCTTCCAGCCTTGCAACCGGCGCGAAGGAGTCCTCTAAATCGATTCCTTCTTGTTGGCAATATCCTTGAGCTACCAACCTTGCCTTATTTCTTACTATGAATCCAATGGCGTCTCTCTTGTTTTTGAAGATCCACTTCAATCCAATCACCTTGACACCATTTGGTCTTTCTACCAACTCCCATACACAGTTGCGTAGAAACTCATTTAGTTCTTCTTGCATGGCTGTTGTCCAGTGAACACAGTTGAGAGCTTCCACAACGTTCTTCGGTTCTGGCACATCAACTACAAAGCAAGAAATCATGGCAACATTTCCAGCTTGCTCGAATTTCTCTAGAACTGCCAAATTCTCAGCATATTGGGCATAAGTGTTGGAATCTTCCTCGGTTGAATCCTGAGTCGCAACTCTGCTTCTTGTACGAACACCTTCGGTTGGATCTCCGATGATGTTGTCAGTGGAATGAACTTCATACCATCTTCGGTTGCGTCTTCCTTCTTCTTCCACCTGTGGTTGTTCCGTGATCTGAGTTGGAGTCTTCAGAGCTGGTGATTGATCAGCTGTTGAGTCTGGATCCTCAACATTGACATTATTTTGAACCGAACTTGGTTGAGCTTCGGATGCTGATGCAGTTGGAGGGGCATCAGCTGGAGTTCCCCCTTGAGATGAGCTGGGGTCCTCGCATTCATCTTCAGAGGAGTATGGATCCTTATCCTCGGTTGCCCGTGCCAGTGGTTCAGCTAGATTCTTTTCCCTTAGAGCTTGTGATCTGGTGAGAACAGGTGGAACTTGTGGATTGCCCTGTTGTCCTTTAGCCTGTTCCCTGCACTCAAAAGTAGATTCATCAAAACTAACATGAGGTGTTATCTCCACAACACGAGTTTGAAAACTCTATAAGCCTTGATCCGAGCAGCATATCCGAGAAATATGCCTTTCGAAGCTTTGGCATCAAAAGTTTTCAACTGAGTTTTCCCGTTGTTGTGAATATAACACTTAGAACCAAAAATGCGAAAATAAGAAATATCTGGCTTCCTGCGTCTCCATAGCTCGTATGGTGTCTTTCCCAACCGCTTGGTCAGAAGAGACCGGTTCTGAGTATAACATGCAGTGTTGATCGCCTCAGCCCAAAATCTCTTTGGCAAAGCTGAGCTGGTTAGCATGGATGTAGCTGCATCCTTCAACGTTCTATTCCTTCGCTCAGCTACTCCATTCTGTTGCGGAGTACGCGCGGCTGATGTCTGATGGGTAATTCCATTTTTCTCGCAATACTCGATGATGGTTTCATTTAGAAACTCAGTTCCACGATCTGATCGGATAGAAATGATCTTCATCTCTTGTTGGTTCGATATCCGATCCATCAGCTTGGGTAGCTCATCTCGGGTTTCACTCTTGTGGCGCATGAAGATGGTCCACGTATATCTTGAGTAGTCATCAGTTACAACCAGGGTGTACTCGTTCCCGTTCATGCTCTTTGGTGTAACTGGCCCGAAGAGATCCATATGGATCAGCTGTAACACTCGGTCGGTTGAGGGAGTTGACTTCAACCGGAAGGAGGATCTAGCGAGCTTTCCCAGCTGGCATGCACTGCAGATGTGTGTTGTTGAAAACACTCGGTTTGGTATGCCTCTTGCATGTTCTTGTCTGGCGAGTCGGTTCATCGTCTTGAAGTTCAGATGGTTGAGCCTTTTGTGCCACAGCCAGCTCACATCTGAACTGCTTTTTGATAGCAGGCAGGTATCTAGAAGATTGCTGTTCCAATCAGCGTAGTAGACATTTCCTGTTGGTGATCGATTTTCCAACAATATTACCTGCTTTGATCCGACATCCTTAACTCTGCAACCCTGTGAATTAAACTTGACAGAGAAACCATTATCACAGAATTGGCTGATGGAGAGCAAGTTATGCTTCAATCCATCAACATAAGAAACATTAGAAATCGAAACATGATTGGTTTCAAGGGTACCGTAACCTTTGGTGTAACCTTTTGAGTTATCACCAAAAGTAACTGAGGGTCCTTTTTTCTCCACGAAACTTCCAAGCAAATCCTTCAGATTTGTCATGTGTTTCGAGCATCCACTGTCCATCACCCACATTGTTGCAGACGCTTTCTTCTTCCTCAGCTGTTTCTCCTGTACCTGCAAAGAGAAACTCGCTTAGATCCCCAATTTCAGTTGGGTCTTGGAGGGTTAGAACCAGTTCCCCCTGGAACTGTGCATCGCTTTTCCCTGTATACTAGGATGGATTTATCATTCCAGGTCACTTTTCCTTGATCATCAACTATAACAACACCTCGGTTATCCTTAGGCTTGTTGTTAGTAGTGATGTTCTGTTTCTTGGGAGGAGTTGGATTTCTCCCATGTTGAACTTGAGGAGGTGAGGCTTTCCCCCTGTTCTGATGGCGATTTTTATCCTGTTTCATTTGTCTGAATGATCGGACGCCATGTTGGAATCTTTGTGGCTGATTCTGATTCCAACTCCTTGAGTGTTGTTGATAGGTGTTCATGCCGTGTTGATGATTCATGTTGTGGCATGAGTATCTCCAACTGTTCGACCTGTTCCTTATCGGTTGACTCGATTGGAACCTTTGGTTGAACTGGGGATGGAACCGCTGTTGATTCAGATGATTGAACCCTTGTCGGTTCTGCGGTCGGTTCCATTCTTTCTGTTGTTGACTCTGAGGTTGATGCAGAGGTCGGTTCTGATTCTGAGTTCGGTTGCGATTATGTCTTCGACGCCTCTGATTCCTCTTCTGACTTTTGGAACATTCCCCCTTGGTTGATGTCCCAACCAATGGAACATTCTGTCCTTCATCTACTGTTCATTTTCCCTTCTCAGTTGTGGTTGCATTGGTCGGTTGAGCTTGCTGAGAAACAGAGGTTGAAATATTTTGTGGTGACTCGGGTTCCACTGTGTTTGGTTCATCAGCTTTAACCTCGACAACTTTGATGAAGGTTGCTGGAGGAATTCCACTATCTTTAATCACATCATAACCGAGTCCTGACACGTCATCCATCTGTCTGCTGTAACTGATAAGATTCTCTATGATCTTGGATGACTGATACAGCTTGATTAGATTGTCCTTCTCAGTTTGCAACTCCTTGAGGAGGACAGTTATCTGCTCGGTTTGTCCATCTGACTTCTTTATCAGCTGCTCGATCTGAGCCTCTTGATTTTTCAACTGATCTTGTTGTTCCTTGATCTGCTTCGTCAACTCTTTATCAGTTGGAGCCTTAGCCTCGTTCAGTTGACTCTTGAGATTCTCAATCTCCTCGGTTTGGCTCTTGATCAGATCGTCCTTTTCGGTTAAGGAATCTTCAAGTTTGGCGAACTGAGCTTGAAGACTCTTAAACTCAACCAATTGGTGATGCAGTTCCTCACTGAGTTCTTGAAAATCACTCCAGGAGGGTTCCAACTCTTCGTCCAGTGATTCCTGCATGTTAGAAATATTTGAAGAATTTAACTTAGCAGGATTAGAGTGTACCTCAGTATCATCCTGGTCGGTTTCAAGAGCCATGAGGCATTGATCTTGACCGGTAGCGTTGTTGGTGGAAGTCAGCTCATCCTCATCTTCAGTGTTAGTGAAGATGTCCATGTCGTCAGCTGCTTCTTCTGCAACCATGGCCTTGTTCTTTCCAGCTTGTTTGGCCCTTAACGCTTCTCTCTCTTTCTTCGATAGATTTGGGCAGTCAGCCTTGAAATGACCTTCCTTCCCGCATTCAAAGCAACCGTTGGTGACAGACTTTGAACTGTCTCGAGTTCGGTTTGATTTGTAGAATCGTTTGTATTTCTCGAACCGAGTGTCCATGTCGGCTAGTTTCTTTGACAGGGCTGCAATGTTCTGTTGCAGTTCCTCTCTGCTTGACTCCTTTGCAGTCGTGTCAGCCGATCTGGTTGGCCTCGATGTTCTCGATTTTGAGTAGTCAGCTCGGAGAGCAACTGACTTTGAGGCTGAACCAACATCCTCAAGTCGACTCGTCTGAACCGAGGACTGAGATCTTCTTCGGTTCACCTTATACTCATTTCCCTTTAAGATTGAGAACAATCTTTCAGTTCCCATTTTACCAAGGTCAGCTCGGCTCTCGTGGATCTTGGTGAAAGTATCCCACTTAGCCGGTAGAAATTGTAACACTTTGAGATTGATTTCTCTTAGTGTGTATTTTCCTCTTCGGATGGACTGGATTCTTCTGAGGATGTCCATAAACCGGAGCTCTAGCTGATCAATTGTTTCATCTGTTTTCAGACAAAAATTGTCGAAGTCTTGGCATGCATGTGAGAATTTGTTCTCCTTCGTCTCATCACTTCCTTCACTCAGCGATGCCAGGATGTCCCACATCTCTTTTGCAGTCTCACACTCCTCTATCCAAGGCAGATAATCTTGTCCAACTGTGGACATTATTGTGCTCTGAGCCCAGATGTCTAACTGGCTCTCCTTGGCTTCCTCTGGAGTGTAGTCTTCCGGCTGCTTCTCCACAAACTCCACAACTGTATCCCCATCGTTGGGATTTTTAGGAGTGCGAGCTATTCTTTCTTTGATGATGATCGGTCCGGAAGAAAGAACTTGTTGCATCCTATAATGCTTCGACAGTAAGATCTTCTTCATCCGTGTCCTCCAGGATGTATAATTTACAACCGAGAACATTACCACGATCTTATCCTTGACGTCCATCTGCACACAACAATAGAGCAAATATGCAAGCAAATATGCACTAGCGTGAAAAAGATCTGTTCAGTTGACCACTGAAGAAACTTTCTCGAATTCACACCTTGTGAAACAGAGTCAGTAGTCTTTTGAACCATTGCTCTGATACCACTTGATGGTCCCGAAACGAGTTACTGGTGTATGGGGGGGGGGAATACACCAGTTAAGATTTTAAAATTAAACTCTTGAAAATTACTTCAACCGAGTAAAAAGACTCAGTTGGAATCTCACAACTGAGTAAGCAACCTCAGCTGGAAGAGTGGTGCGGTGCGGAATGTGGTGGAAATTAAACTCGTAAAACAACTCACGCTTTTATGCACGGTTGGTCAATAACCAAAACAGTTGATAATGCGCAGATGAGGTTTGTATGCTGGTTAGTCAGTCAGTTGAAAATGCAAGAACTACCTGAATAACGATAAACACAAGCACACAGAGATTTAACGTGGTTCGGAGATAACCCTCCTACGTCCACGGGGAGTTGTGAGTCCACACAACTCTGTCCAAGTTCTTCTGGACAAACCACTCAGCTTACGCGGGCTGAGCAACCGTTATGGATAAGTTTGCGGGTACTTATCAACCTTACAGTTTAGTTTACGGGTACTAAATGACCTAACTACTCAGTTGCAGGAAGAGTAGGATCCTAAACCTTTTCAGGTGAAAGAAAAATGTGTTTCCAACTAAAAGCTCGAACAGGATGTGAGCTATGATCTAACTCTCTATTAACACTCACTAAGTGATGTTCTCAAGGTTCGATCTAAAGACACAAAACTAACTAACTCTAGAACTCTCAACAAGTGATGTTCTAAGAGATTAACTTCAGTTCAGCTCGTGAAGAATATTGCTCTTTCTTTTGCTCTCTGGTTTCTTCTTGCGTGTGTGTCTTGTTCTATTTTCGAATGAATGAGGGCCTCTATTTATAGGCGGAGAGTATCAACTAGCCGTTGGAGGAGCTGTTGATCTCTGTTCTTTGAAAGCGATGGCTTGTCTCTGATCTCTGCAGACTTTTCCGATATGGCATCTGTGCTCTTCTGCTTTCCATCTGAGATAGCCTTGTGTTGGGCCAAATGGGGTAATGACTGAACGGTCAAACCCTCACGTGACTTCCTTTTTGAAATTCAAATCTTAACAACAGACTTCCAACAAGGAGTGGTCGGTTAAAACTTTCGATATTCAACTAGCTTGTTCTTCAGCCGATGTTCTATCTGACAACTAACAGTTGAACTCTCAGCTGACTTCGTCTTCAAGCTGTTGATCTTCTTGGTTGAGTTCTACAACTAATGTTCTGAAACTGAACACTCAGTTGTCTTCCTTGTATCTGGTCAGTTGGGTTCGAACGCTCAGATGACTTTCTTTCATCTGATGTTCTCTTCCCCTTTACTGCTTCTCATCTGATGAACGCTCAGTTGTTTTCCTTACAACTGATGTTCTATCTCTTGAATGTGACTTCCCCCTTTTTGCATTATGAAGAAGTGAACGCTCAGTTGTCTTTCTTACAACTGATGTTCTGTCCGAGTGATGCCTTGTTGCCATCTTCAACTGGAGACCTGTAAAGATAAAATCTTGACAATGCTCAAACAGCGAGCCTATCTACTAACAATAGGTTCTGGAAACATCTAGTCGGTTGGGGTCAGTTGGTTTTGGAATTCATCAAAACTCTTACTAATAAATTTCCCAACAATTTTCCCCTTTTTGATGATGCCAAAACCACTTACAACTTTAAACCTCTACTGATCTAAACCTTACTTCATAAGCTTCCCATTTTTTGTTCCACAAATTCAAGAATGGGCTACACGCGTCTATCCAAATTTCATTAAGTTGCGGAAATCAAGTTTCATTTCTGCAGTTGTCAGAAAATGAGAAAACCGAATATAATTAAAGTTATTAAAAAATTAAAGTGGAAAATGAGTGACGTAGATAATGTACCAGGTGATAAAGAATTGAAGAGAAGGAAGAAAAATTGCATAAGTTAATTAAATTCGTTAGATATCGTTAAATACGATATGAAGATATTGTTCTAAATTTTGTTAATTTATTTAATAGGAAACTAATTATATGTTTATTCATATAGTTATTCCTTATTCTACGTAATGAGCATGTTAAAAGTGTCCACGGTGGATAGACGAGGAGAAGTGTTCATGTATAATGCTTTTAAATATAGATATGTACAATGATATATCTTAATAATGTCATCACAGATCAATACTACAATAAACAGTAATAGTAGTCCAGATTGATTATATGTACATACATAAATGAGTCAATTAGTAGAGAGGCTCTTTTAGAGTTAAGAGGTATAATTCTGTACCCCAACTTAATTTACAATAAAAGATGTTAACTTTGACATGATGAGTTGAAAATATCCTTAATAGGGTAAAGGGTGGTTATTTTCAATTTTTACTTTCATATATATAAAGTAATTATCACTTTTTTCACCACTTTCTCTCTCTACATTTCTCTCTCTAAATTTCTCTCTCTCTCTCTCTCTCTCTCTCTCGTCTACCTAAATTCTTCCGCCACCACCGAATCGCCGCCGCCACCCACAACACCACCACCATATTCTCTGCCTCCCCACCCCACACCTCCGCCGCCATCCTCTTTTCTGCCTCCACCACCACCGTCTTCTCCACGTTCCCCTCTCTCTATAGCAACCACCATCACCAACCGCCACCAAAGTTGAAGAACACCGCCGCCACCAACCCCAAGTAGTAGAAGAAAAACACGCCGGAAACAATGGCAAGCGACAAAGCTCCGTTCAAGCGCCGTAAAACCACCGGGCCCAAAAAGGATAAACAACCCGCCTCCGCCGCCGCCGACGACGAAGAACCTGTCGAAGTTGTCGGACAGGAGATGGACGATGACCCTTTCGGCGAAATGCTGGTAATTTCACATCCATTAACACAAGAATTTTCAGATCTAGAAATCGTTTATGGTTTTTTGCTCAAAATTTTTGAATTTCTGAATTTCGCGTGCTTGGTACGATTTGTTTCTCCATAAATATCATGAAAATCGTACATGAAATCTCGTTTGGTGCTTGTATTGTAGTTGATCTGTAAATTTATTGCGTGTTATCTGCAGAATTTGAAATGATTTCTTGTATAATCACTCGTTTTTGTCACGATATTCATCGGCATAGTACGATATTAATTAATATTGTTACGATATTGTGAATATCGTACTTTATTTGCATATAATTGTACGATATAGTTGTGACTATATGTATCCGAGATATTACGATATTGTTTGAGATTTGTCTCTTGTACCATTGAGGATGATGAAAGTTTATCATTTGGTTGAGATTTATTTGATGTTTGAGGGCTGCCATGTGTGAAAAATAATGTTTCTGTAGATACGATATTGTTAATATCGTACTTGAAGATGAATAATTTGTGCCATAAAATAAGGATGCATGACTGTAGTTTGTTACGAATTGCATATATATCGTACGTGAAAATGATTGCATGTGGGTATAATGTTACGATATACCTAATATCGTACTTAGTATGTTACAATTTTATAATCTCGTACATGAGCGCAACCGATTTATGGCACTAAAATAAGAATGCATGTGAGTAATATGTTACGAGATTTAGAAAATCGTATCAGAAGACGATTGCATCTGGCAAATTTGTTACGATATTACCCAATATCGTACTGCGTCTGTTACGATATTGCCCAATATCGTACATGAGTTCGTGTTTGACCACTTTCTATCTACATGTTTTCAGGTTGTGTGGAGACATGTCCAACCGGCAATGATAAAACTACCTCACCACAGGGTCCAATGTTATGGATATGAGAGTCTGATTGGAGATATACGCAAGGTGCTTGAGTTCTTTGGAGATGAAACAAAATCTGAAGTGAAGAATTCCGCTTTAGGAGCCTTTATGCGATTGGATGACTTCAACGTACGCTCAGGCCTAGCGCTCAATTACATGTTGTTGTGTCAGGTGAAGCTAAGTGAAAAATCGGCCAAAAATGTTGACACCACAGCCCTATGGTTCAAGGTGGAGGGCAAGATATTACGCTTCTCCCGAGTGGAGTATGCTTTGGTGAGCGGACTCAAATTCGGACCAGCTTCTTTTAATCCATATGGCAGGCTTGTTCTTCCCAATGATTCAATCTACCAGAGGCTATTCAACAGCAACCCGGTACGCACTGGAGCTGAGCTTCATACTGTTTTTACTGACAAAAAGTATGGAGATGTTGAAGATGCCATCAAAATGGCAAAGATGTTGTTAGCTTGTGGATGTCTGTGCTCGTGGAGGACAAGCAAGCTTGGGAGGAATTTCCCTGGGGAAGTATATCATATCAAGCTCTGATGGACAACATAAACAAGGTGACGACAAAGAGAGCCCCCAGAGCATCGCCTGGATATCATCTGAAAGGCAACACACTCACCTTCTTGGTAAGTTTTCTACTATTCATAGTACGATTTACATGAAAATCGTACACTCGTGTGACCAAAAATTTCTTGGTATTACAGGTATGGATTTTTTGCTCACTACTAGCTGTTGGGAAAAACATCGGCATGTAGAATGAAAAGAATAAGATGAAGATACCTCGATTCCTGAGGTACACTTATATCAAGAACAACGACATGCCAGAAGGTCTTCAAGCCAAGGTAAAAATTTACTAAGTTGTACGATACTAAATTCTGACCGAGTTGTCGAGTTTTTGTGTGTACGTTATTCATAATATCGTACTTTATTTGATTCAATTTTCTAATTCATGTTAAGAGTTTAATAAGTTTTATTGCTTGCATGCTACGAGATTCAATTTGTTAGTCGCTTCTAGTTTTGGAAGTCTAGTTTATTGGGAATTCTAGTTTTGGAAGTCTACACAATGTTACGATATTGAGAATATCGTACTTTATTTGAGCTTGTGTGTGTACGATATTCACAATATCGTTCTTTATTTGCTAGGAGATTCTAATCCATGCTACGAGATTCTAATCCATGCTACGAGATTCACAATATCGTACTTTATTTGAAGCAAATTTGTTATGCATGCTACGAGATTTAAATTATTAGCCGATTCTCTAGTTCTGGAAGTGTATACAATGTTACGATATTGGAAATATCGTACATAATGCACCATTTGATTTACGGTTTATGAATGCCCCAATGTACGATATTCGTAATATCGTACACGTGAGTAAGTGTTGGTATAGTACGATTTATTTAATTCGTATCAGTTTTATGCACAACTAACTTATCTAATTTCTCGTGTAGGACCTTAAAGTCGTGATGGAACCAGGTAGGACCGAGTCGCAGTCTTCCTACTGAAAATCGCTTGAGCAAGATCCTGAAGGAAATCAATTTGCCTTCACTTACGATGTCAATGACACGAAGAAGAAAAAGAGGCATCGCGAAGATGGTGGTGATGATGATGAAGGTCCAAGTGATGCTGCTCGGCATGTGGCTCCCCATTCCCTTGCAACAAGCCCTAGAATTCAAGGCCCTCTCACCGATGGAGACAGAGCTTCATTGATCAAAGAGATCGGTGAATACGTGGGTGAGGTTGCAGCAAAGCGGGCTAGGCTAGAAGCAGAGGGGTTCTTCGAGGCCATAAAGGACAAGATGGTTATTGATGTTGGAGAGTATGTTTTTCAGAAGATGCTTGAAGCATGTGGTCCTCCTCCGGACCAAGACTACCCGGCGAGTATGAGCCAGCCATTCCTGCATAGAGCCCCCGCACCATACGAGCATGATCAGCAGCAGCCATCCCCACACTCGGGCCACGCACTAGTAGTGGATCATGAAGCACCAGTGCACATTGAAGAACCTGTTGTGGATGCTGCACCAAAGGATGATGCAACGAAGGATGCAGCAGCAGCGCAGGATGCACTAGCGCCGGATCCAGCAGCAGACATAACACTGGATGATGCCGAGGATGCACCCGAGGATGCCGAGGATGCACAGGAGGATGTCGAGGATGCCGGGAATGAAGCTGAGCAAAATAATGAACGGGTAAAGGAAATGCATGTCGAGACATAGACAATGCATAAACATGTATCTTCTACGTGTGTGATGGTGAAAAACAAATTTACTTATTTCTGTTTTTTTTCTCACTTAAACAATGGATAATCGGCATTTAGTTTAAAATTTGTAAAATTTATGGTACGAATAATGCTAATTCATACCACTTTAGTAGTACACTTTCATGAATTTCGTAACTTGATCATTAATATCCGTTGTCATTCTTGCAACGAGATTCATATAACTCATAACAAGAATGGCAAATTTTGTTATGATATTCATATAAAATCGTAACACGCGCAATCATTTCGTTACAAGAAGAGCGATATTGCCGTAGCACAAATTAGTCATCATGGTATGGCAGACAACCGATCTTGCTACAACTTTCGTATCATGTTACGATATTCACATAAATTGTAACATATGAATCAACTAGTAGTGCCATTGATTTGCATTGCTACATCTTTCCCAGAGTTTTACCTGCCAAGAACGACTTCTTCAGAAAGAAGATGAGAATATACTACACATAGCAGCATCATCGGAAGCTGCAACACTGGATATTCCGGACGATGGTCCGAGCTTTGATCTACACTTGCTACAACTTACATAAATTCATAGCATACGAGTTACATAAAATTATAAAAATATTAAAGTATAACATTTTATAAGCAGGACGCTACACAGCATGGTACCCAACAAGATGTCAGTGGCACACAAATGAATGCTGCATATGACTCTTTGTTGGCGACCACATCTGCACCTTCGCTGCATACTGTGACGCCAACAACAACAAAGGCTCGAATTCTTCCGCCAAGTGGGTCGGCGACCACATCTGGGGCCTCGGTTCAAGCTCCACAAGTGCAGGCACCAAATTTGAATGCCAGACCCACTCGGCAGAGATTCCCGTCAGCAGCTTGTCAGAGTCCATTCCTAGTCGATGATGTACGCTCAATGCGTGATGGGTTCGAAGCATTCTTGAAAGTTGAGACTAAAAAGTAAGCTTAAATTTACAAATTTTATGTTACAAGTTTAAATTATTATGCATTGCTAAATATAACCAAAAACAGGAGGAATGTCGGATTGTTATGGGCAGTCAACACTGAATTCTTCGAGAGATTAATAAATCTAGAAAAAATGTTGTACAACGATCACATAAACTGCTACACATCTGTTATGGTCGCCAATCTAACCTTCTCAGGCTTGGGAGATGTTCACGAGAACGTTGCCATTACGTCCACTGATTTCATGGTATGTTACGATTATAGTAATATCGTACATGCATTAAACTTTTATGAGCGAGTATGATGTTACGAGATTCATATAACTCGTAACATCATACTATGAAATTTGAAACATCGTATCTGGTATCAATGTACGATATTACGATATTCGCAATATCGTACAACCTCTAAAGAATATCTTCGTGAACAATGTTACGACTTTCCGTATATCGTATCATCTTTACGTTTAATTCTTAAATTGTATCATCTTGACTTTCATCTATATTCGTAGGATACTCTGGAGGACGTATTTGATTCAATGCATAAGGCAAAGAGGGTAGGATTTGACCCATACGAACCTTCTCTATTTGATGTTTATAGAGAAGAGATTGTTTCGGAAGACGAGATGGGAAGGTTGGTCCACTTTGCAGAGGCAAGAATACCACGTTGGGGGCCGAACATGAAGGCATGGATCAACTGTGAAAAGGTAACAAAAACTAATTCTGCATGATGTTATTACGATTTACCTAATCTCGTACAGTCATAACATGATTTGTGGTACGATTTGTCAAATATCGTACTACCATTTTCTCGAATACTAATGTTATTTGTGTATCTCTATATCGCATCCACTTATATGCGTACTTCAGAAATCACTGGGCAACGATTGTCATGGATCTCGCAGCACAACAGTTGTGGCTTTACGACCCCAAGTTGTGGCAATTTGAGAAGCACCACAAGGACAATAGATTGCAACACTTCCTGCCCATGGCCAGATTGTTGCCACAAGTAATGAAGAAAATTGGCTATTGTGGAAAACATGGAATCGCTAATCCGAACTACATGCAGTGGCCGTTGTGCTTTCCAAGAGCAAACGGGAAGGGTATCTTCAAGCAAGAGAAAAACGATGGTGTCAGTTGTGGTCTATATTCATTGAAATATGTGGAGCGATTTATATCAAAGAAGAAGCCACCAAAGAGTTTGAAGAATCCGACCGAGCTCAGATCATATGACCACCACATAGCTAAGACCATCTATGCAAACAGCACCGATGAAGACACACTCCCGATAGAGATGGAGTTGGAGTGAACATTTGCTGGGTTATTTTGTCTATATTGCTATATTGAACACTTGTTTTATTTTGTATATTTTGCTACTACTTTAACCAGGAATACTCTATTATATGTACGCATTTTGTAAAAATACCTGGTAGTATGATATATCCTGCATTTTGTAAGTATGATTGCTACGACTTTTCTTTAAATTATATCACTTATTTTTGCTACGACTTGTACGATATTACATAATCTTGTATACAATTATTCAATATTAGATAATATCGTAGCGAATCATGTACGATTTTAGGAATATCGTAACAAGGTACACATGTAGAATTCAATCAAAATGGGTACGATTCTGAAATCATGTACGATTTAATCAAAATCATAACACATCAAGTACGATGTTTTGAATATCGTATCAACTTAAGCACATACAAAATATAATCGTTTTACAATTTTACGAATATCGTAACAAACTATATACAATGATACATATAAAATAGTAGCGCTCTCACAACAAATTCTTAAACTAAAAAAATAAGTACGAACATGATCATTCAAACCTATTTGGATCCTTGCATGTTGCACGAGTGTGGCCAGGTACACCACAAATTCCACATTTCTTCTGTTTGCGAGGTTTCTTCGCACTTGTTTGGCTGCTATTCACTTCTTCTTCTACAATGCTTTCCAAAACAGTTTTGCATATATTCATGTAGTGACCCTTCTGATGACATCTTGAACACACCTTTTTCCCTATTTTGCTAGCTCCGGACGGTATTCTTCTAGTATGTGGATGTCCAGCTTGCCTTGGATTTCCCGGCGTTAAGATTACCCTTGCTTCGACCTCAGGCGGGACTTGTCAATCTTCTTTATCAGGAACATGCATCACCTCACCCGCATACACTTCTCGCCACGTCTGAGTGGTATACAAGTGGTCCACGTAAGACTAAGATGATTGCCTCTTATAACTACAAAATTATCAAAATAAGCAAACACATCAAAGTAAATGTGCTATGATATTCACATATCTCGTAACATGCGATGGAAAGACGTGCAAATCTCGTAAAAGAAAATTCTACCAACATGTTACGAGATATATATATCATATCCTACATAATCACTTATGAAATAATTGTAGCCACGCTATCGCTACGAGATTCCTATATCTCGTAACAAACGATGCTAAAACATGCTAATCTCGTAAAAGAAAATAGTGCCATCATGTTACGATATATATACGAGTTTCATGTTACTCGCATCAGTAGCAATCACATTGCTACGAGTTAGCTATATATTGTAACACGCGATGCAAAGAGGTGATAATCTCGTCTATGCCATCATGTTACGATAAATGTACATCGTAACATACATAATCACTTCAACAACGAGTCTAATTATTATCGTATTGAAATTCACCTTATAGCTGCTGACACATGTGAGCATGGGATCAAGTCGAACCGAAACACGAGACATGAGCATTCCTTAGCAGCAACATCAACAACGTAACTCCTCTGTCCAGAAAAAACCTTAAATAACACAGAAGAAATTGGTTCAACCCTCATTGATTGGCCAGATTCAACTTCCTTACTCAATCTCGTAGCAGCCCACGGAGTCAACTCCTTAGTTGAATCTCCAGCTAGAGTGCGGCGCTCGTAAAACTACTTTTGGAGCAACGTACAAACACTCTCCATAAGAGGACAAACAGGTAATTTTCTAGCCCATCGCAATCAAGCATTCTGTTAAATATGGATTTTCTCTTCTTTATAAGCTTAATTGGTATCAATTCGTACTGAGAAATCATGTTTGTAATTAGTTTTGTGCTTAGCTATCGCTAATTTGTGAAATATGATGCTCGTTCATACTTTGTTTGATTTATCAGAAAATTAGAGTCAAGATTATGCAAATTGAGCTTGATAGGATGAAAGTACAGCTCGATAGGAGTTCGTAGGTGAAAATGGATCCAAAATCGGAGTTGAAACGAGGGAGAACAAACCGATTGAAAATTATTGCACGCTGCCATGCGGTCCCGCATGCGGCCGCATGACGGGACCGCATAAGGTCTGATTTTTGCTCCAAAAGACGGGATTTCTTCGCATTTTGCATGCGTTTGGCCATGCGGTCGTGTATGCGACCGCATGACGAGGCGGTTCAGCCCAAAAACCTTCCTAATTATAATTCTCTTCCTTGTTATGATTTGTTACTTACACGTTTTGTCTTAGGTTTTTAGATATAAATACTCCTTCTATTGCATAGAAGAAACATCATCTTACACCTTTTATTATTATTCTTAGTTTTTATTTTCATTTAGCTTTGTCTTGGAGTTTTGAAGACTTGTTCAAGAGTTCAAGACGAGATTTGTTTCGACGATGATTTTTCTATTTTAATGTTTATGAATTTCTTTTCTTTTGATTGTGTGTTTGATTTAATTATGAGTAGCTAAGTTTTTAATATCCTAGGGTTAGAGAGTAGATAGATAGTTAATTCTCGATTCTTAATCAATTAATGAATTACGACCTTCTCTTATTTCTTATATTCTTGGTTTGATTTGTTTGCATGTTGTTTGATCACCAACTTTGCATGACTTGATGTATTAACTTGAGATCGGAAGAAGATAGTTAGTACTTGATCTAGAATATAAGACACACATTACAAAATAACCGGAAGGGGACGAGCCTTTTGTGAGAACAGTAATCTAATTGATCTTTTTGGAGTTGCATGCATATGATGTTTGTCGGGAACGAAAACCCTTGCTTGTGATCAACGGTTTATTCACTACGGAAGTGGGTTTGAACTAATTGTGTGACGTTCTAATAAGAGTCTCAGTGTTAATTGATTAATTGATTGAGATTTAAATTTTAATTGTCCATTGAAACCGAAGCCTTAGGATACCTTTATCTTATTTGAATCTATAATTACTTTTATTTGCTTTTTGCTTGCTCTTTGATCGCTGGTTAATTTAAGTTTAAAAATCTAAAATTAAAGTTCGGAGTCTAAATAGAGGATGATGATTGAAAGCAGTACTTGTTAAATTATTACCACTAAAAAAAAAGGCCAAAATACCGGCAAAATTACCGGTGGAATGCTTTCCGCAGGTGATTACTGGTGGAATTCCGCCGGTAAAAAGGCGGGTCGGCTAAAAAAATTATTCCAGCAGAATGCTTTCCGCAGGTAATTACTGGTGGAATTCCGCTGGTAAAAAGGCGGGTCGGCTAAAAAAATTATTCCGGCGAAACACCGACGAATCGCCGAAGGAAAATTGACGGGATTGTTCGAACCGGAAATACCGATGGAATCATCGGCGGAATTTCCGTCGGTAATTTACCGAGGGAAAATTTCCGCCGGTATTTTAGAAATTAAATAATTAAATATTTGAATTTTGAATCATCGGCGGAAAATCCGCCGGTAATCACCGAGGGAGGAGAAACTATCTGCCGGTGATCCCACAAAAATAGCTTCCCATCGTGCTTCTTCTCCAACCCTCTATTTTATACCCTAATCCCCAAATCCGCCCACACCACTATCCATTGCTCCGCCTTTCCGCCGTCATCCGCCGTTCCGCCGTTGTCCGCCCATCCCATCGTGAGTCCCGTCCGCACCACCATCCAATCGCTCTTCTTCTCTCTCTCTTCTTCTTTTTCTCTACCTCTCTCCCGCTCCGCCATCCGCCGTGCTTCTCTTCTTCTTCTTCTTCTTCTTCTTCTTCTTCTTCTTCTTCTTCTTCTTCTTCTTCTTTTTCTTTACCGCTATCTCACTTTCTTTTCGTTTCTCCTTTCCAGCCTTCCACCGTCCGGCACTCCGCCGTCCGCCGCTGCTTCTGTTTAGGTAAGTTTTGTCTCTCTCGTGCTCTCTCTCTTCTATTCTTTCTGTTACAATTTGTCTCTCTCGCTCGATTATATCTCTGTTATATTTCAAGTTTCATCCCTCAATGCTAATTTTTTTTTGTATAATTCTGATCTGATTTCAAATCTGTTGCCAATGCATAATTTTATCATCCCATATTTTTGTTGTTTGAAATGAAATGGAGTGCATGCATATCTGTGTAGCAATTTAATATGCCTCAACCGGGTGCAAGGCAGACTATGCTTTTCAGTGCAACATTTCCACCTGAAATAAAGGTGATATGCTTGTATTTTACTTTAAATTTAAGATTGATGAATTTTATTTGATGTCTAATTTCACAAAATTTAGTTCTCAACGCATTGTCGATCTCAACTTTTTCTTGCAGAGGCTTGCATCAGATTTTCTGTCTAACTATATATTTCTAGCTGCTGGAAAGGTTGATTCGAGCACTGATCTCATTGTTCAGAGAGTTGAGTTTGTTGGATAAACGAGACTACCTTGTGAAGCTTCTCCTTTCACAAAGGACAAATAATCCTTCTGCCAAGGTACACACATTTGTTGAGTTCATTGGTCCTTTATTATTAGTTGCACTTCTTTCTTGCTTTCATACTTCATGCTCGTTGATGTATTTTGATATTGTTTTCTTTGTTATTTGCTGCACTTTATTGTATTTTGTAAGCCAATTTTCCTTCTAATAACTATTAGTTGATGAATGTTGTTATCATAATCTTGAGATATAAATTAGCTCTGATCATCTGTTGGTCAATTTCTCTAATCAACCTGATGCATATGCTTATTCTACATTGTTTCTCTGTATGCAAGTTAAATAGATTATAGTTTCTATGTATATATTCTGAAATGTGTTGTGCCGCATCTCGTATTTTCATATCCTCTCGATGTTGCTCTGCCTACCCTACGCCGTCTTCTTCGAGGCCGGAGCTTCCATGCTCTTTGGATTTTTGCCGGCGCTCTTGTGTGTCTTCTCTGCTAAAATCCTCGGCGCTTCTCTCTTTTTCTGGATTGGCAGGCAAGTCCTCCTATCTCTTTTCCCCAATTTTGATCCTTTTAACGAGAAAAGTTTATTTATCTGTAGCAATTGAGAAATTCGTTAATATCGTGGTAGCTTGTGTTAAAGTAATTTTAGCTGGTAGATTCATTTTCTCTGCTCAAGTTGACTGTATAGCTGCATTGCTAGTTTGCAGGGTTTGGTTAATCGACCGTTTCGACGCATTTGAATTTCTTTGTAAAACCTTAGCTATAGAAAGCTAGCTGAAGAGAAAATCCAACCTACTTTGCCTGCCATTGTTGTTTGTGATGTTCGTTTCTGGATTTAAAATTTGAGCTCTGGTTTGGATTTGGTATAATCCGTTATGAAAATTGTGCCTGCTAATTTTGTGTCTGTTCGTTTCACATAATCTATGTTGTCTTGTAATGTAACGGATCAATATATAAACTACATTTAACTCATGTGCTGTGAGATGAAAGATCAATGACCAATATTTTTCATCACTATCATTAGCATTATTTTATCTTGCATTTGACTCGCATGGAGAATTTGTGATATCTTCTATATCACTGTATTGTAGAAATATGAAGAAAATAATTTCAGTTAGTGGCAGAACTGCTGATAAAACTATGTTTTTCATTTTTATACTCACCTCGTACTGTCCACTCTTCAATTTATCTGTCTATATGGGTACATGTGTTTGAATTTCTGTTAAAGGGATCTGATTTCATCTGTCTACTTACTACAGTCCTAATCATTCATGTATAATGCATTTCTGTATCATGATGTTTTAAGCAAATTTTCTGGTTGAAGGGACTGCCATGACTGCTTTAAGGATGATTAATAATAATCTATTACTGAGTGTAAGTAGGAAAAGGTTTCATTTGATCTATAGACTTGAATGGCTGGTATATTTCACTGTTTTGTAGGACCGCTGAAGCACCTTCCAACTCAAGATGGGCATGAGAGGCCTCCATCTAGCGGGTTGAAGAGAATATGGAGTTACTTTTATCATACTTGCATTTGAGTTTTCTACTGCTTGTATTTGCATCTATCAGGAGTTGATCTCCTTATTAGAATCTTAGCTACGGTGCTGATTAAGTAAAGCATTAGTAAGATAGTAGACGTCGTGTTATTTTCACTGTTTTGCTGTTATTTTAGTTTCTCTATAAACTGCTATTGAGCTAAGAACTGATGTATGAACATACTGAGAATTTTGCTGAAATATACATGAGTTTTGGTGAAATATTATTGAATGTTCAGACACAATTTTATGAATATTGGACTTCTTTAGTATTATTTGGCTATTTGTTGTTGTATATATTTTATTTAAATTAAAACAGGGTGCAAAAAATAAAAATAAAAATGCCGGTGGAATCACCGGCGGAAATTCCGCCAGTGATGACCTGTGGAAAATCCGCCGGTGATTTGCCGGCTTTGCCAACGGGCAAAATTCGCCGGCATAAATTACTGGCGGATTTACCGGCGGAAAATCCGCCGGTAATCACCGGTGGAATTTTATTTTGCCGGTAATTGCATTACCAGCGCCATTTTTAAAGGCGGAATGTGTTCGCCGGTAATTCCGTCGGTAATCCTATCACCGGCGGATTTCGGGCGATTACCGGCGGAATTTTCCACCGGTAATCCGGCGAATTTTTGTAGTGTACAGTCTCTGTGGAATACGACCTTGCTTCTCTGTACTCAATTACACCCGTGCTCTTGCGGTGTGAAAGAAAATAGCGAACACATTTAACACCTCGCATCCATTGGAAGTTCCATATTCATATCGTCGCACCGGACATTTCAAACGAGCCTATCTACAAGGATCTAAGTTTAATAGTTTTTGATAAGCACGAGGTTCCATGACCTTCAAATTCTTCATATGCTCCTCAAAATCAACAATCTTGTAGCTACTAGCAGCGAGCTTGAACAAGTCAGTAACATCAATACCCCAAATCCTCAAATTTTGCTGAATATGAAACGTACAAAGACCATAATGTGCCCCTGCAAAGACGGAAGACACATCATTCTTGATACTAAGGTGCTGATTGGACACAATCAATAAGTTATTCGGAGATCCCAACGATAGTTTAACACGCCGAAGGAACCAAGACCATGAGGAATCGTTCTCTTTGTCCCCGATTCCAAAAGCTAAAGGAACTATCTGTTCATTACTGTCCTTTGTCGCTGCAACAAACAAAATGCCTTTGTATTTTCCCTTCAAATGAGTCGCATCAATGACAATTACAGACCGACATGAACGAAATGCTTTGATACATGCAGATAGAGCAAAAAAACAATATTCGAAGCAACCATCCGCACACGTCTGTAACTCGACCACAAAGCCACGATTTGCACGCTCTAGCATATTAAAATACATTCCCAGCATCTGCATTGACACATACGATGTTACAATATACGTAATATCGTACTAAGGTATATACGAGTTAATTAAGCACCACCACATGAGATAAGTAACATTGACTAACGATTTATATAAATCGTAACACATAATACATCATTTCATAATACGATATTCCATATAGTGAATGTGGATAAAATTTAATTAAAATCATACTCTTACTTCATAAGATAATACAACTTTTTTCTGTTTTGATTATTCCATGACTGCACAATGTTACAATTTACAGAAATTCGTACTACACTACATACGAGTTAATTAAACTCGTACATGAGAGAAACAATTAGATCCTATCCGTCTTTGCACGATGTTATGAGATTTATAACTCGTAACAACGTACAAGCAAAAATAGGGCAAAAAATCTATCAAGCAATAAAAAAAAATTACCTGAAATGACTCGTCTGCATCACCATATGTCGAGCTAATTGTCTGGTTCCTCCCGGACAAAGTTGCATGATACTTCACATGAACACCATGTTCCCTCAGCAGTTGTCCTTAAATTTTTCTACGTCTAAGCTCAACTAGATCATCCAACTTAGGACTAATGTATGAAGCTATGACTTTAGCAGACACTCTTGGTAGAGGATGATACCTCAAATCAGTCTCACATGTATGAAGTGACCATTTGTAGATCCTCCATACTTTCCCAATTGTTTTTGCTCGCATAATAAAACCACATCTGTCTTCATACTTACATCGAACATGATACTTCCGCTTATTTGACTTCTTTGTAATAAACTCTAAATTATTTTTCAAATGATAGATGCCAATAACTTCTTTCATACGCGGCTTATTCAAAAAGAAGCCACCCATAACAAGTTCTTCACGAGCTAAATGATCTACTACAACTAAATCTGATGTTGGAAGCATCGCATGCTCTGAAGCACCTGCATTGACACACTGTTGGGAAATTTATTAAAGTTTTGATTGATTCCAAAACCAACTGACCCCAACCGAGTAGATGTTGCCAGATCCTAATGTTAGTAGTTAGGCTCGCTGTTTGAGCATTGTTAAGATTTTATCTTTACAGGACTCCAGCTGAAGACGGCAACAAGGCTTCACTCGGATAGAACATCAGTTGTGAGAAAGACAACTAAGCGTTCGTCAGATGAAGCATGGAAAAAGGGGGAAGTTACACTCAAGAGATAGAACATCAGTTGTGAGAAAGTCAACTGAGCGTTCAAGCGATAGAACATCAGTTGTAAGGAAATCAACTGAGCGTTCATCAGATGAGAAGTAGAAAAGAGGAAGAGAACATCAGATGAAAGAAAGTCATCTGAGCGTTCAACCCAACTGATCAGATACAATGAAGACAACTGAGTGTTCAGTTTCAGAACATCAGTTGTAGGACCTCAAACCAAGAAGATCAACAGCATGAAGTTCAGATCAGCTGAGAGTTCAACTGTTAGCATTCAGACAGAACATCAGCTGAAGAACCAGTCAAATATAGATCGAAAATCTCAACCAACCTCTCCTTGATGAAAGTTTGACGTTGAGATTTGAATTTAAAATTAGGAAGTCACGTGAAGGTTTGACTCTCTGTCATTACCTCATTTGGCCCAACACAAGGCTGTCTCAGATGGAAAGCAGAAGCATGCAGTTGCCAAATCCGGAAAGTCTGCAGAGATGAGAGACAAGCCATCGCTATCAAAGAACAGAGATCAACAGCTCTTCCAACGGCTAGATGATTCTCTCCGCCTATAAATAGAGGCATTCATTCACTCACAAGATACAAGACACACACGAGACGAGACAGATAAGAGCAAAGAGCGAAAGAAAGAACTAAATTCCTTACTCGAGCTGAATTAGATTTAGTCTCTTAGAACATCACTTATTGAGAGTTCTAGAGTGTTAGATTTTGTCTGAGTGTCTTTAGATCCAACCTTGAGAACATCACTTTGTGAGAGTTCGTAGAGTGTTAGATCATAGCTCACTTCTTGTTCGAGCTATTAGTTGGAACCCCTTTCTTTCACCTGAAAAGATTTTAGGACCCTACTCTTCCCGTAACTGAGTAGATAGGTTGTTTAGTACCCGAAAACTAAACTGTAAGGTTGATAAGTACCCGCAAACTTATCCCAACGGTTACAAAGCCCGCGTAAGCTTTGCGGTTTGTCCAAAAGAACTTGGACTGAGTTGTGTGGACTCACAACTCCCCGTGGACATAGGAGTTCTCTCCGAACCACGTTAAATCTTTATGTCGTTGTGTATTCTCTCCCCCCCCCTCCCCCCTACACCAGAATTCGTATCGGGACCATCAACTATAACATAAGAACACGTATAGATAGATACAATTAATATTGTCTCTTTGTACGATATTCATAATATAGTACTTCATTGTTGTTGAATATTATAAAGTCCCTAATCGAGATTCAAAACATAGTACGATAACTTGTTTTTAGAGTCTAACATATGAGTACGTTGCTACGGTATTTGGAATATCGTACTTGATTATAAAAACACACATAGGCACATAAAATTTCATAATATTCTCTGTGATACGATATTAGGAAAATCGTACTTGTTATTATTGAATATGATAAACTCGTACTAGACATTCAAACCATAATACAATTACTTGATGTTTAAGGGTTAGCATGTAATTATGATACTACGATATTATGAATATCGTACTTGATCATAAAAACACGCATAAGCACGTAAAAGTTCATAACATCCCCTGTGATACTATATTAGGAATATCGTACTTTGTTATTATTGAAACACGTACCAGGAATGACCCACAACCGGCTTGGATTAGAATTTCCTTTATTACATTCATTCAAAACATCTAATAGTGGCATCAAATCACGGTCTTCACCAACATAAACTTCAAAATCTTCCCCCAATGGGTAAGCACCTTCATCCACATCATTATCCAAGCTCATGTTCGTATCACAAATAGCAACATCATCACCGAATCCTAACCCCAAAACTGAAGAATCTTTGTTACAAACATTGTGATCAAAACTCGGCATCTCCGCACGCGCTTTAAGATGATTCCCATGAGACACCTTTGGTAAGGCTTCGATATCTCTAGGGCAAACACTTACATGAATTGTAGAAACCACCTACATTTCCATTAAAATATTCAACTCAAAGTCATCTGTTACTTTCATCCTCATTATTTCACCAGTAGGAGATTTTACTAGAGCATCAACATCATAAATAAACATGTCCTTGTCCTTCTTCAATCGATTCTCAAGCTTACTCAACAAATCTTGATACGTTATACCACAAGGTGGTATAGGTATATACTCTTTCCTTCAACCCTCATAGATATTGTGATTCCATACGCCACCATGAGCAACAATTAAACAAGAATGCCTCGTCTGCATGAAATATAAGTTATGATATATATATATATATATATATATATATATATATATATATATATATATATATCGTAACACAAATCAGTTACGACATACCAAAATCGTACAATGAATCGTAAAATACATAATCACTTATGAAATAATTGTAGCTACGCTATTGCTACGAGATTCATATATCGTAACATCCGATGATAAAACTTGCTAACCTCGTAAAGAAAATGGTGCCAACATGCTACGATATATGTATATCGTATCATACATAGTCACTTATGAAATAATTGTAGCCACGCTATTCCTAGGAGATTCCTATATATCGTAACATACGATCCAAAAACGTGCTAATCTTGCAAAAGAAAATGGTGCTATCATGTTACGATATATATATATCGTATCATACATAAACTCCTACATGAGCACAACAAATATTTGCTACGACTGTACGACTTAAACAAAAATCAGACATGACTGTAAATCGTACAACTGCGACGAACAACAATTTTAACGATCTAAAATATCATCTCTAAGCGAAATCCACCATCAAATAAAAAAAAAACAATCGGAATAGTACTTAGTACCTCCATCGCCGTCTCCGTCGGACAAAAAACGTGATACCGCCGGCGACGGAGAAAACCGAATAAAAGAGAGAAAAAAAACGACGAAGATAAAAAAAAATGAGAGAAGAAGAGAGGGAAATGCGAGAAAAGTAGCATCGTTTATCAAACCTAACTAAGATGACGAATAAAATGCAGAAGAAAAACGCAGCAAGAATTAAAATGAATTAAAAAAAATGCAGTAAGAACAATGGAGGAGTTGGAAAAGAGAGACAAAAAAATGAGAGAAGAAGAGAGAGAAAAGAAAGAGTTGTGGGTTTATGAGAGAGAAAATACATAAGAGAGATAAATAAAGTAGGAGAGAGAAAAGTGGATGGTTGGTGAAAAGTAAGGCTATGAGCAGCGACGATCGCCAAGATCGCGCTCGCTCACATGCCATGTCATAGCGAGCTCGCGCGCTCGCTAGGGTTGTAGCGGCGAGCTCGCTGTAATGTTTTTTTTTTCTACATTTATTTTTTCTTTGCACAATAAATTAATAACTTGCATAAATAAATTAAAACAAATATGATTAATTATAAAAAAAAACCCTAAAATACAATGACATAATAATTAAAAAAAAACGTTAATAAGAAATACATTGACATAATAAAAAAAAAACCCTAATCACTAAAAAAAACCCTGCACGTCCTTCACGAGGTTCCAAACCGCCAAATGTCTGAATGCTGTTAGATCTAAACAAACACTTTATGCATATAAAGTTATTGCGTTGCTGAAAAACTTAGCACAGTCAGTATAACAGAAATAATAATTTGTGCTTAAATAAAAGACACACAATATGGTAACCCAGTTCTGTTTTGCAACCTACGTCTGGGGGTCATTTACCCAAGAGAGAACCAATCCACTATTAGAAGAAATGGCTACAGAGGATCTTACACATACAGGTCGACACCTTATGCTACCCTTTCGCTCACCCTCTTCCTAACTACATGTGAATTCGTAATTGATCGATCTACAATCGCTCAACCTAAGCTTGAACCTCCAGTCAGACCCTCAACTCCCTTACAGACTTAATTTATCAAAGATAAACTCGTCGTGCTCTCACAATACAATACTCTCAAGAAAGTATAAGCACTCAAACAATAAAACAAAGCGGCCAACCCTCACAATTGTTGATGTCGAATATATATAGGTTTGAAACCCTCGATCTCTTCACCATCATGTATATCTCTTTAGATCTTCTTTTCTTGTGAGGATAAAGCTTGAGGAACACGTTCAATATCTGCTTGATAAGTATCTTGTCCGCATCTATCATAAACATGGAAAAGATCCCGCAAAATCCGCGCAGATATGGAAAGTCTCTGCCAGACTGTTCCAAGTTCCCTTAGCACAGACTAAAGCACACATAACAGAGTTTGTTCTACGCAACGGTTTCGACACTTCAGCTGTACTTTTGGCTACAAAAACTTTGCCAACATCTTTGAGCAGCATCACCTCTTGAGCAGTGCCTCAAATCCAACAAACGTCTCGCCGTGCATGGCCGCTCATTCATTGAGCGTCGAGTTCACCAACATCTTCTCAGTGACGCCGGCCGGCGCTTGATTCCGGGTACGTCGGTACATCGCGTTGAAGAGCCCATAATTGGTCTTGACTTAGGACCAGTGGTGGCACAACTGCGTCGAGTTGCGCTCCGCCGAGTACTGTGGGCGATTCGCGTTGTAGCGAGTCTCCACTCTCGTCCACATGGCTCCGTTGCCGTTGCCGCCGCCATTGTGGATGTACAACTACGCCCGTGCCAATTGCAAGGTTTCGCCATCGGTGTAGGGATGAGGAGGCATCGTCGGGAAGATCGGCGGAGATCGCCGAATGAGAAAAATTGAAAGAGATGAGAATGAGAGGTGTGATGTTTGAGGGAGTGGAAGGGGGTATTTATAGTATAAAATGGAGAATTAAAAAAAAAATTAAATTATAACCGTTGCACTCGCCAACGGTCGCCTGACGATCGTTGTGCGATCGCCACGTGTCACTTTGAATGCCAGCGAGCGCATTGTTTGGCGATCGGCAGAGCGAGCCTGCGCTCGCTAGGGGTGCGAGCGCGCTCGCGCGCGCGCCGCTGCAAAGAGTCTAAGGGTATTTTGGTCTCATCATGTGAAAGTTGGCCTCTTTTATTTTAAATAAAGTTGGGGTACAACTTTATTGTTTTTCTCTATAGGGGGTCCATAAACATTAATAAACTCTACATAAATTTTGGGAGTAATAACTTTTTGGGTTAATTGTCAAATAAATCCTAACTTTTTATCAAATTCTAATTTTAACCATCACCTTTTAAATATGTTTACAAATATCCCACCTTTCGTTTTTTCTAATTTTTTCCACGGAAATATTTCGGTCAAGTAAGAAGAAGAAGTCATCTCCTTGATTATCCACTGACTAATAACCTTGGACTACTCAGAAATGAGATTGATACACAGTGGAATCGAGAGGGAAAAGAAGGGGAAATAGAAGAGAAAAATAAGGCAATTTAAAAAAAATAGAGATGGAATCGCTAAACCCTCATATCATAAGTCTTTATTTTTCATGAAACGACGACATTTAGTGTTTAAAATACTACGTCATTTCATTAGACGCGGCGATTTGCCATGGCGACATTTCCGGCATCCATCTCAGCATAATTCGGGGAAAAATTATAATTGGAGGAAAGTTAGAAATAATGAAAGGTGAAGTATTTATAGAATTAAAACCAAAATTAGACAAAAAGATCGAGATTTATTTGACAATTAACCCAAATTTCTTTACTCCTAGTTGTATTAATATTAGAAAATACAAATATATATGAAAAATCGAAAATGACTCGTAGAATTTGATTTAGTACTCCTTGATAACGATATATATCTTACATTCATGCTATTCCAAAAAAGTTTAAAATGACTAGCTATGCTAAGAATTAATTCAGTTTCCTGCTAACAAAAAAGAAAGTCAAATTCCTTATCTCATTAGGACAAATAGTCAAATAGCGTAATATAAGCGCGTGGTCCCACGGCTTTATTAAATATTGGGTGGTCCATTTCTCTGGCTCAATAATCTTTATCTCAATATCATGAAACCCATATCCAGATTAATGCAGTTTTTTTTCGAATCAAGAAATGTAGGCCCCATATCAGATAAGGAGTATTTTACACAATTTCAAATTAGCTAATGGCCGGCGTTAATTAATCTTATATATAATAATGGGTCACATGTACTTTTTTCTTTCCCAAAAATGTGTTAGTTCCCGTTATTGTTCTTTTACAAATTTATGTCATCTAATTTAAAACTTATGCGACTTTTTTTCGGAACTTCTCAGTCTATGCAATGGCATCATAACTCGTCGTTTTCGTTCAATTCAAAATCATTTATATATACATAATGACAGATAACCTAAGTCGGAGCCTACTTTAGGTAAATTCAAGGTTTACGTGGAAAGAGTTAAAAAAATAAAACAGTTATCCATGACTTTAAAATAGTATTTCATCTTGTTTCTAACTAAAAATTGCATTATGGTGAAATAAATAAAAATTCGACGCACGGAATGATAAAATGTCAAAGGAAGCGACACCAAATGTCATTCTGATACCATAAAAAAGAAAAAAGAAAAAAAAAATCTCAATCTCATTAGTATTTAGTAATTAGCATGAACTAGTTTTTTGTTATATATATGATGCATGGTGACGATATTAAGCTTAACTACAACTCAAAATTGTGTTTAAAAATGAAGAATTATCCAGACTGATTGAACTCAAATAACTTTGCTCATGTAACCGAGGCGGGACCTCCTTCTTAAGCTTACTACAACCAAATGAATTGCTTATGGACTGGATCAGTGTATATACCACATACCATACGAATACAATGTTCAATTCCCTTTCCCTTCCCTCACTTCAAAAAAAAATAAAATAAAAATAAAGCACATCAAACATGTACAGTTTTTGACCCAAACATTTCCTAAAATACAACATAAAATAAATAATCTTATTATAATTTATAAATTATCATATCTCACCAAAAGCTACTAACTATATTCTCTTCTACTTGATTTGACAAAAATTGCAAATATTCCTAAAAAATTACTTTATCATAAAATACTCATTTACTTAACATTCATGTCCGATCAAACTCACATTTTTTTTTGTGACTTATAATGCTCACGCATATGACTTGAACCATAAACCTCCAAAGAAAAATGTTTTACCACTAAGCTACGCTTCTGAATCGCCAAATGAGCTTATTGAGTGCGTAATAATTAATTTAAATAAGCAATACTAGTAAAAATAAAAATAAAAATAACCTTTGCGGGGCCCATTGATGAAATGGTTTCTGATTTTTTGATTCCAAATATTAGGCAGCAGATGACATTTAAAGGGGAAAAAAATACTAGTAGTACAATTTCATGACTTTTCAGACATTTTTGAAGGAAACAAAGACTTTTTAAGCCGCAATAATAATAATACCTCTTGTCCTATTGATTTAATATTTAATTAAACTAATTCCAGGCTGCAATTTTTAATAAATCAATGCTTTTTTGACTGAACTAATAAAATGTGAAGCAATCTTGGCATGTGAGGTTTATTATTTAACTATTGATTGGGTGTCTATATGTTGTTTTCTGTTGGTTAAGAACCTAAAGAATAATTTTTAATTAGTTACTTGATTATGACAAATTATGTGAGTTTAAATGAGCCACGTCGGCGTTCACACTACCGCAGATTTTACTATTGTATCTACTTGTCCAATCACATGGCTGATTAATATACTAAAGGTAAACCTAATGACGTAATTAGCCTAACAAGGCCCTTCAAGAATGTACGTATATATTTCTTCCTTTTTGTGGTAACTTTTCTTGAACTTGTTACGCCTAGTACGTAGTAAAACACAAATATTCATTTAGATATTTTATATTTTACTCCGTTCCCGGCCACTTTCTAATAAATACCTAAATTTGTTGTTATAATTTTTTTGGTTCATTTTAATAAATTTCAAGAACACATGAAGAGATGACAGTACGTATAATCTATAATTCCAAAATCCAAAACTAATTAAACTTGCATCTGCTTGACTCGGTGGATCTCCTCTCACTTAAGACTTTCTTCATTTATTATAAATTTTAAAAATTTAGTCTTGGACTAAATAAATTAAAAAATAAAAATAAAAGGCTGATTAAGCAATATGGTCTGAGGGAACTTTGACTTTCAATTTTAAAGTTGAATGTATTTCTACTATAGTCTACGAAATGGCTGAGCTAGTTATATTTTGTTTCCTCACCTGTTTAGTTTAAACAACAATAATAGTATTTCCGTAAGTACAAATATTGAGGTTTTGCAAGAAAAATAATATTAATAAAATACAAGTTGCTCCCGCTGATGTTGACTTTTATAATTTGTAAATTCTGGGTGGCATGTCGGCTATAATTGCCAGCTCTCATCTACTTGTTTTATGGAATATGTACAACTTCTAATTAAACTTTTATTATTATTATTATTATTATTATTATTATTATTATTATTATTATTATTATTATTATTATTATTATTATTCTACACCAAGTTGATAATTAGCTTTTAGAGTACTTATTCAGTAATTTTATTTTGAGTCTAATATCGTAATTAAGTTTTACAGTTTTCGAACTCAAATCAACGTACCAAGAAATAATCGTACTTTCTTAGTTTATTGGCTCTTCGAATTTTAAGGTGGAATTTTCTTTTTTCTAGGAACATATGCTCGGACATATATTGTTGATTGTATTACGTTGTCAAGAAGTTAATAAAAACAATGTCCAGATCATAAAAGGGTTAAGTTATTCTTAAGAATATGAATATGAATATGCATGCTCACACCAAATTTCATAAGGGAATAACATAAAAAGAGATATTCTAGAAGGATAGATATTATAGTAGACAGTATATTACACCAAATGGCCAGCTTTTGAAAATTCTAACTCATAAATTTTATGATCCTATAACAACAAATGGCCAACTTTTGAAAATTCAAACTCATAAACTTTTGATCCTATGGCTATGACCATCAAATGGATCAGACGGTGGTTGGTTAGGCTATTATTTCAATTCACCGATAATCAGAAATTGTAATTACAGACTATAGAGAGAGAATCTGACACAACTTCTCAACCAATGGGATGAGTTATGTGGCACACAGGGTATTTGTTAATGTAAATTATAGTAGTGGTCCCTATTATTTAAAAAATATTGCAACAATTTTATAAGTACAAGTTACTCCGATTTCCCGTCAACAAAAGCGATTTGGCCGTGTTACATACTTTTCCACTTGCTCCTCCCTCCTACTCGTTCCATATAAATTCCATTATTTTGTTCTCACTCTCCCTACTTTTTCTATGTCCACTATATTTGTATCACAATTATCTTTTTTCTGTATTCTCTAAAAAAATATTTCTCTTTTTTGTGACAATACCTTACATACATTTATTATTTTAAATCTCACAACAACTCATTATGCTCCTTTCTTTTCTAAACTTGTGCTACATCCATACTGATGTATACTGTCCAAAATTATTTAGTATTGGAGAATCTGAAATTTAAATTGAGAGGGAAATGGAGAGGGAGAGAGAAATTTGCGAAGACCTATAGCTAGTATTACACAGATCTAAAACAAGTCGTTGGGCAATTAAATCCATAGAGATTTCTTGCATGGTGGACTTGGAAAATTAAATAAACAATCGCATTTCAAAGTCTTCTATCTGAGACAAGAAACCCATGTCTCAAATTCTTCGAGATAGTGACATTGCCAGCTCTGCTCTTTGACAAATTTTACCAAATTAACTATGGAAATCCCATATTTTTTAAAACATTGAAAACAAAAACTTTTCTTAATTACAAGTTGAAAAGTTTTGGGCAACTACTTATTTTTTCACGCCGTATGAATCAACAGAAAAATCTTCAGACTTATACATTCCCAAATGAGATTTAATAAAATTAGTAATTAAATATCAATACTTTTTTCTGTGTTTATTTTTTTTTATGTCGTGGGAAAAATAAACTTAAATTCTGAACCGCTTGAGAATCTTTTTTCTGTGTTTATTAAACAATTATACTTAAGAGTTAGTATAAAAAATGCTAATGCCGTCACAAGCTAGGTTTGACCCTAAGAAAATCAAGCACCATATCAATTTACTATCATGTTACTTAATAACACATGCATGTCACACTCTACTACCCATATTACATTAACCCTCCATATAAATATATATCCAATAATGGGAAGAATAACTGCCATGCATGCCAGAATATATTCATATTCAATTAACGATATATCACTATTATAGATATAATTATCAACCTCCGATTAATTCGTGAAAGTAATAACTACAAATAGAAAAGAACAAAAAATTGCATTGCTTGTGTGATGGTGATGCAGAAACTAGTGGCAAGAAAATGTTAAAGAAATTGCAATTTGCAAAGAAGAAAGCGTGTTGCGCTGAAAACATTTATAACAGACCACACACACACACCATAATATTCAATGGGCCTTTCTTTTCTCCCCAACAAAATAAATACTCTAATTTTTTTGAATTATAAAAAAAAAATCGGGATATATAAATTTCTGTCCTTGTTTCTTTTAAGTATGATGATGACGAGATCATAAAGCTCTAGCTATAGATATTATCCAAATTTGCATATGCCGCCCGTCAACTATAACACCATGCACGATTCTTTTTTTGTTTGTTTGTTTTGTTTTTTTGTAGGCGCAGTGGTTTAAATTGACACGAGATAATATTTTATATTCCTTCCAATCAAATTTTGAGAGAGAATTGATGCAAGGTAAAAGAAAATAAAAATCAAAGATTCCCATCATAAACGTGCCAACAATGCGATATTTAATTGAAAGTACGTTGCATTTGTCGGTCACAGTAAGGTGGCATTCCCATCTGTGGTCATATATTAAGTCATCTCCAACTGAAAAGAAAAAAGAAAAAAGAAAAAAACTAATAAACTATATTAGGAAATGTTTATTAAGTAAACAGGAGAAAGAGAGAGCGACTTTTATGGAAATGTTTGTTAATTAATCAGTAGTTTGATTAGCTAGGATTAGGATGAAGATTAAGATTATTAGAGTATATGGAAAGCAGCAGATGGATAAAGTAAAGTAGCCATTTTTATTTTATTTACAAGTAGATATGTTGTAGACAACAGTGCTTACATAAAAAAATGATGATAATATGAGTGGATCGGAGAGAGTAAATAATAATTGAATGTCGTTTCTATTGATCATATTCCCTCCGTCCCGTTATTCTTGTCCTATTTTCCTTTTCGGGTTGTCCCGTTATTCTTATCCTGATTCATTTTTTAGAAATAATTAGGAGATAATTAATTTATGAAACAATCCACTTTACACCTTTCATCATACTTTTCCACATCATTTTCTATGTCATTCATTATTCTCCTTCTCTCTCTACTCACTTTATTCCACTTTATTTCACTATTCACTCTCTCTCTCTCTACCCACTTTATTTTACTTTACCACTTTATTTCAATATTCACTCTCTCTACCCACTTTATTTTACTTTAAAAACTCCACTAAACATATTTTCTATTCTTAATTATTTTCTCCTTAAACTCCGTGCCCAAAAGAAACAAGACAAGTCTAGTGGGACGAAGAGAGTATCATGTTCGTCAAGAGGTTAATATAGCGGCACATAAACTAGTTAATTTAGCAAAAATTCTAGATTCCATCCGGTGTATATATATGATGGTTGACCATCTTGGATATTGAATGTTGTTAGTTTCGGTTCTTCGTAATTAATGAAACCGGTTCCCGTTTCAAAAGAAAAATTGATTATAATATAGTGATACAAAATTTTGTTATCTTATTAGAAAGAAGTTTTTATTTATTTATTACAGTACTAGTATAAAAAAAGTGGAAGTCTACGTACCTATATTTTGAACTTATAAATTCTGATTTAATTACTAACAATACAACATTTCACGTGGATATGTTTTTTGTAGTCAATAGTTTTTATACCCTAATTCGCTTATTAGTTTGATTTTTTTGTGTAATTGGAGAATGAACAAAATATAAAAAAAAATAGGGTGAGATTTTGCTAAATTTTTGTGTATATAAGTTCTCTTAGTTTTTAATGTGAAATTAATGCGTAAAACTAATTGGTTTGCTTATATAAAACCTTCTCAAATAATTATATAAACCGTATTGTTTTCTTAATTTGTAAATGCGTGACATATTTTTGTATGAATTTGTGAATTGTAGAATTATGGAGTATTTGTTTTGGTCTGCATAAACAAATGATGAAATTAAATATCTCATAATTGAAAATCGGGTATTGAAAAAAGAAAGTCAAACTGATGTGAAAGTGCTGGTCAACTATCGACAAAGTCAAAGGGAAGTTATTGAAAAGTTTTAAGTGTTCACATGTGTATAGACTAATGGTTTTGTTATCTTAAAAGAGTATTACTAACTTTAGTTTTAGAAGCTTGCGTTGCATGTCATGGATATTAATTGGTTTGCAAGATCGTACTATATATATTGTATTTTATTAATTTGTCCAACTTTTGATTATGTATATCCATTAGTTTGATCTTGCCAAACAAAGGGAATATAATCCAAGACAAATCATACGATTATGCCCACGGAATATAATTCTAAGATAAATCATACGATTATTGCCCTTCTAGAATAGAAAAGGACAAGGAGAATAGCGGCTAAAATATAGTAGTAGTAACATATTTGCGTTAATGATAAAAATCATTATCATGGTGGATGACTATGAAAAGCATATGAATTGGCCTAAAAATCAAAATATACTCTATTAATCTAGATTAAGCAGAGAAGGGAATCATCCTCGTTAAATATTTCTAATGACTACCAACCATATTAACAGAAACTAAGTTTGAGCTGAGCAAGTGATGATGATGATACCAAATAGATAATTTAAATAATCCTCTCCAAATTCTTAATGATTTCTTTATTACGATTTGAAAATGTCCCACTTCAAAAGAATTTGTTTTTTCTTAAAAGCTCAACTAAAACGGGTGACGTATGCAGGGAGATCATCGATCTAGTCCCAACAATTACTATAATTATTAAATTCGTTTGGCAACTAAGTGTGATGATTCCTAAACCATCATTGAAAACATTGGCACATTATACGCACATTCCATATCTACTCTGTGTGTGTGTGAGAGAGAGAGAGTGTTAAAACATTTTTGTCTTGAGAAGGACTCCTCTGCATATTTTTGCATGATACAAACCCCATCCGACCCGTCCCGACCCGCCACGCATCCGTCCCGTCCCGCACGTGAGATCCACGTACTGTGTGTGGGTCTCACGCGCTACAATAATTTTTTTTTTAATTTCCAGAATTTTTTTCTCGGCGGAACCTTCGACTCCGATTTTACGGCTCCGTCTTCGCTCCGATTATTAAAATATGGAAATCAGCGGGTAACAATTTAGACTTTTACGGCTTTCTTCGAGGCCTTCGGCTCCCCTCGCTCGCGTCTTGACCAAAGAAGAAGCGGCAAAAAAAATGGAAATTAAAAAAAAAAAAGAACTAGTCAAAGAAGGATTTGACCGGATCAAACCCGAGTCAAACGGGTCGGGGCGGGTCGGTGTTGCACGGTAGAACTGTTCCACCCAAGTTTTTTTCTTTTGTCTTTTTAAGTTAATATGGAGAACTTAATACTACATGTTGGTTAAGACGGATCCTAATAAGAATTATGTTGGCTTCATAAAGAATTTACTCCCTCCGTCCAATTTGTATCTTCCTACTTACAACAATTTTTTGTCTAATTTGTATCTTCCTACTTTATTTTTTTTACACATATACCCTCATCTCTCTCCGTATTTACTATTTGGTATTGATGACCCCACCTCATATCAACTTTATTTCTACTTTTTTATCATCACAACAACTTTATTCCTACTTTTGGTCAATACCACCTCTTTTTCGTCATTACCACTATTTTTTTTGTCATTATTTCACTACCCCTAAAATATAACTTTATTTCACCAACTACCATTTTATCACATTTCTTAAAAACCGTGCCATACCCCAAATAAGAAGATACAAATTGGACGGAGGAAATACTATTATTTTAACTAACTAGGTCAGCCCAAATATAATTTTTTTAGTAATAATTTTAGGTTGGTCAGTTTATCAGAAGTCTGGTCTAAATTTCCTGAAATAAATATCATATAAATATTATGAAACATACTCCAATCCAACACAATAAATTTTATGTAATCCTTGAAGCTCTAATCGATATAATTAGATCATTAAATTAATTTAAGCAATTTTTTCGAAAACAGATCTTTTATTGTATGATTGTTTATTACTCCTGTTGTATGGATACGAATTAATGGAATTTTTTAGTTTATCAAATTATCGTATATTTCAAATTTTCATATTAAAGTTTAAAATAAATAGAATATAAATTTCTTTAACATGTATCGTTCATTTGAAATGCAGTCGGAAATTTTGTGCAAATTCATAGTAAAGAATCCGAGTTACAGTATCCCACATGTCAGTTTAATTTTGATTTTTTTTTGTATCATTGTTGCCTAAATTAAGTAGTACAGTAGTAATTTTTGTTTTAGATGTTCCTAAAAGTAATTAATTAAAGATGGTTATGTCAGTAGTAATTAATTAAAGGTGGTCATGTGATGAGAAGGGGCAATTCTGGAAATACGGTATTTAAATAGGTATGTAGTTTGTGTATGTCTAGAATTAGATAGTTTCATGTGACAGCCTACATACATGTTCACGCGTTCCCACCTGCGAGGAGAGACGAGAGAGAGCCACTAGGCTAGCAAAACATCGACGGCCTATCCGTATCACTAATGCACAATTACCGTACAATTTCCTCAATTTTTTCCTCTAATTCTTTCCTTGTGGGGCCCTGCTTTCATTTGTATTTATCTCCGATTTGACGTACTAGCTCACATGAAAAATTTGGACGCAGCAGATTTCTTACTCCTATTTTGCGTTTAATTCTCTTCTTTTTTCATTGGGTAAATGATAGTACGTGATATCAATTAGAGTTTATTTACTCAAATATAATATATAATTATTTCAAATCATCAAATGTTAAAAATCTGACAAATAATATAGATGATAAAACACTATAAAGAGTAGAGAATCCGAGTTGAAAAATGAGCCTTATACTTCTTCGTCCCGCTCATTATATCTATATAGTGGTGGATAAGGAGATTAAGAATATTTGAGTTCAATCAGTCTGGATAATTCTTCATTTTTAAACACAATTTTGAGTTGTAGTTAAGCTTAATATCGTCAGCATGTATCATATATATAACAAAAAACTAGTTCATGCTAATTGCTAAATACTAATGAGATTGAGATTTTTTTTCTTTTTTCTTTTTTATGGTATCAGAATGGCATTTGGTGTCGCTTCCTTTGACATTTTATCATTCCGTGCGTCGAATTTTTATTTATTTCACCATAATGCAATTTTTAGTTAGAAACAAGATGAAATACTATTTTAAAGTCATGGATAACTGTTTTATTTTTTTAACTCTTTCCACGTAAACCTTGAATTTACCTAAAGTAGGCTCCGACTTAGGTTATCTGTCATTATGTATATATAAATGATTTTTGAATTGAACGAAAACGACGAGTTATGATGCCATTGCATAGACTGAGAAGTTCCGAAAAAAAGTCGCATAAGTTTTAAATTAGATGACATAAATTTGTAAAAGAACTATAACGGGAACTGATAGGACCGGCCTCATCTTGGGCCTAACCTAAGGCCCAATCTAATTGAGCCTATATATTAAGCTCGGCCCACAGAGTTCGGCCCAAACGAAACTACTATCTGTCTTGAAGACCAAGTAATGAACCCTACCTTGGAGAAGAAGGAACCCGATTATGAAGGAGATTCGGATATGTACAAAGAAACAAGATATGTATAAGGAATCCTAGGAGGATTAGGGCTCCATTCAAGGCCTATATATAGTTGATAGATTAGAGGGAAGAAGGCACGATCAAATACTCATTGTACTCTCACATATAATAAAAGCTAGATACTTTCTCCCGTGGACGTAGATCTCATTGATCGAACCACGTAATACTTGTGTCATCAGTGTTACTATTATTTTTAGCTATTCTTGCAAACCCTAGATTATCATTGGCACCGTCTGTGGGAACTTGTGTTCAAATCGACGGTTTCTTTTGTAGCTAATTAAACAATGTATACGCGATCACAAAGCGCGATGCCAAGAGAGCGGGAGGCCCAAAGCCGATACGGGAATCCCGACGAAGGGGAAAGTCACCCCTAAAAAAAGGATAATTGCCAGAAAGGCGGCTCAGATCCATACGAAGGGATGCCCGCAGCTAGAACACATCCCTAAGAAAGATCCACCAAAAAACCGGCGTCGGAGGACACATAACGGACGATCCTTCAACACGAACGAGACTCCAGAAGGGTTTGTCGAGGAAGTAAACGACGAATCCGAACAAAAGAAACCCGAGTCGAAGAAGGGAGATGATTTCCTCAGTGACTTCGACCTCGCTACCGCCTACGCCGCAGCTGCATTCGCTAGAGCAAACAAGGAGGGTTTCAAACGCTTCCTCACGATAACTCGGATGTCCCCAATACCCGAGGCCAAGGAGAGTTCCACGCGGAAATCCCTATCTAAAACTCCTCACTACACCAAGATGCGGGAGTCAGAGCCGAGGGAAAAGCACGACACCCGACGGAGTCCAGCTCGGCGCCGGAGTCCTAGTCCCCGACGGAATCCCAGGCAGCACCACCTCCCAAGGCGACGTTGGAGCCCCAGTAGGTGCCGAAGTTCAAGTTATTGCAGGAGTCACAGTCCCCCGAAAAATCGACACCGACATGAAGGGAGACCAACCCGACTTGTCAGCCCATTCACTAACGAACTGCCTGACGCCAAGCTCCCTACGGTATATAAGTTGCCGAACATATCACCCTACAATGGGTTGGAGGACCCCCTCAATTTTTTGACGCGTTTCAAGTACAACATGCACAACCAGGGGCCTTGAAGAGGAACACATGTGCAAGCTGTTCCCCGAGATGCTGGTCGATTACGCCCGAGCTTGGTTTGACAGTCTACCAACGGGCAGTGTAGGGTCCTGGGCCTACCTTGAAGAAATCTTTAAACAAAGATTCCATATAAAGGTCCAGGCTCGCCGAGACACAGCCTATCTCCTATCGGTAAAGCAAAAGGATAAAGAGCCTATAAGGGAGTACGCCTCCAGATTCATGCAAGAAAGCCTGAAAGTCGATAAATCGATGACGTCTTCCTCATCTCGGCTTTCCGAAATGGGGTCGTCGTTGGGTTCCTGAACCAGGAGCTCGCTAAACAGAAACCTGAGACAGCTCAGGAAATGTGGAGGATTGTATACCAGTTCGCAGATGCCAAGACGCGGACCGGTTGAAGCGAGACCTCTTCAGGCCTGAAGAGACCGAGAAGAAGAGGACTGAAGTTGATCGGGGTCGGAATGATCGTGACCGGAGAAGTGCTCACGAACGTCTTCAGCGAGGGACCCATCCAGTCTCGGCTCGGACCTCGGATAGGACCGGAGCGATCTTCAGCGTCCTCCTTTTGTAAAAACGAATGCTGAAATCTTCGCGCTTCATGCGGACTGGTTCACCAAACCACGTCCTATGTCGGGGTCTAAACCTCGAGATAGAAATAAGCATTGTTCCTTCATGACGACCATGGGCACCACACGGAAGACTGCCGCGACCTCGGCGGAAGAGATAGAGAAGTTTGCCCAGGGGGCGCCCTAAAGAAATACGAAGCCGGGGGAAGGAAAAGCAAGAAAGGAAGCGAAAAGGAGGACAGGGTCGCTGTGCTCCAGACAATAAGCGAGCTAAGAGCAATCATGACGAGGAGGATGACGACCCTCAGTGCGGCGCACACACAATACGACGGGGTGGTATCAACCATCTCCGGGCTGCCCCCAGGCATGACGAGAACCAGGCTGAGGACAGAAGCCAGCAGGCCTGCCAGTTCCGCTAGCTGAGGAACAAATAAAAAAAGAAGGTTCAAGAAAAGTGAAACCGTCATATTCTCCGAGGATGATCCCGTACCTACAGCTACGCCCCATAATGACGCCTGGTGATACAAATCGGAGTGGCCAATAAGATGGTCCACCGCGTATTTATCGATGATGGGGCCCGGCGTAAGTATTATCTTCCAACATTGCCTGGATAGGATGGGACTCGACCCCAGCTCGGGTTAACACCACGCCCCTGCCCCTCAAGAGCTTTACGCAGCATGAGACACGACCCGAAGGGATCATTGCGCTTGATGTTACCATTGGCAGCCCGCCAACCAGCATCAACAAGCTAATCCATTTCTACGTGGTCAAAGCGAACTCCCTCTACAACATCATACTAGGTCGGGATTGGTTGAATGCAGTTAGAGCCATTATCTCGCCCTATCACTTGTTACTAAAGATCCCAACCTCGGGCGGGATCCTGACTGTCCGAGGCGACCAGAAAAAGGCTAAGGAATGCATGCAGATTGCTTTCCGAGGCCACCACAAGCATAGCAATCAAAGTATCCCAAGGAGTTGGAAGAAAACGACGTCGATCTCAGACACCTCGGCGGAACATGTTTCCCTTATCCGAAACAGACCCTGCAAAAATCGTCAAGGTCGGCTTTGCAGGGGGACCCCCAAATCCGCATGCAGGTAATCCTGCTCCTTAGGGAATATCAGGACGTCTTCGCATGGTCGCTCGCAGACTGACAGGGGTATCATCAGATATCATCACGCACAAACTCAACATCAGCCCGGACTCTACCCCGGTCAAGCAGAAAAGGAGAACATTTGCTGCCAAACGGAACCAAGTCATCTACAACGAGGTGTACAATGGTTGAAAGCAGGGCTCCTGTTCGAGGTCAAATATTCAGTTTGGCTATCTAATCCGGTAGTAGTGAAGAAAGCAGAAGGAGGGGAATGGAGGATGTGTGTGGATTACACTGACCTCAATAAAGCCTGCCCAAAGGACTGTTATCCTCTCCCCAACATTGACGAGAAGATTGAATCCTTAGGTGGGATACAAGGTCTTCTGCTTTCTTGATCTCTACAAAGGGTACTATCAAGTTCTAATGGATGAAGGAGATGCGATCATGACAGCTTTTGCCACAAGCTTCGGTGTCTTCGCATTCAAATACATGCCATTTGGGTTAAAGAATGCCGGAGCGACGTATCAACGAATGGTCGACTTCCTTTTCCGAAACCATATCGGCAAGATTGTCGAAGTATACGTAGACGACATTGTCGTCAAAAGTAAGGAAAAGGCTTCAGCAGTTGACGACCTACGAATGACACTTGACGTAGTCAGGCAAGCGAACCTCAAGTTGAACCCAAAGAAGTGCACTTTCAACGTGCGATCTGGAAAATTCTTAGGGTGCTGGATCTCGCCGGAAGGTCTCAAAGCCAACCCGCTGAAAGTCAGAACCGTGCAGGAAATGAAGGTACCCCTAACTATTCGCGATGTGCATAGGTTGCAGGCTGCATAACCGCACTAAGTCGTTTCCTCTCCAAGGCTGCCGAGAAACAGCTACCGTTCTTCAAAATTCTCAAAAAGGCACCGGTATTTGGGTAGGGACCAGAGCACGAGTTAGCCTTTGAGGAGCTCAAGCGCCACCTCGATGACTTACCAACTTTGTCAGTCCCCAAAAAGGAAGAAACCCTTTCCCTGTACCTCGCAGCGTCGGATGAAGCAATAAGTGCAGTGTTGGTCCGGAACGTAGGAGACCGACAGTTACCTGTGTACTTCGTCAGCAGGGTTCTAAAAGACCCGGAGACAAGGTACCAGCCTCTGGAGAAGGTCGCTCTAGCCGTAGTAAATGCAGCCCGGCGCCTGAAACCCTACTTCCAAGCTTATTCAATACAAGTCTTAACTGACCTATCACTCGGGCAAGTCCTCACTAAGCCGGAGGCCTCAGGAAGAATCGCAAAATGGGCAATCGAGCTAGGAGAGCACTGCATATCGTTCGGCCCCCGCCGAGCTATAAAAGGGCAAGCTCTGGCAGACTTCATCGTAGAAGCTCAATATAAGATCATCGATGAGCCAAAAAAGCTCAAAGCCAAAACCGAACTCCAGAAATCCCGAGAAGACACCCCCAGACTGTTGGGAGATGTACGTGGACGGGGCCTCGGGAAAGAAAGGAAGCGGAGCTGGCATTCTCCTCATCAGCCCGGAGAAAAAGGAGTTGAAATACTCACTGCAGTTCAAGTTTCCAACTACGAACAACGAAGTGGAATATGAAGCCCTTATTGCCGGACTGCGTCTGCCCAAAGCCTCCAAGTACAAACTATCCAAGCCCACTGTGATTCCCAAGTCGTGGTCAACCACGTGTTGGGGAAGTACGAGGTGAAAAGTGAGAAGCTGAAGAAATACCTAGAGAAGGTCAAGCTCCTAGAACAATCCTTCCCGTTCTTCAGAATAATTCGCATTCCCCGAAGCCAGAATACCCGAGCTGACGAGCTGAGCAAGCTGGCGAACTCCCCAACTAGCTCGACGCTAGTAGAAGAAGTCCGGACCGGAGTATAGAAAAAGCAGAAATTAATGTAATAGTAGATGACGATCCGAACTGGATGACCCCCCCCCCCCCCCTCATAAGATGTCTGGAGAGCGGGGAAATGCCCAAGGACAAGGCGGAAGCTAGAAAAATTGTAGCCAGATCCATGCAGTACATCCTCGAAGGAGGAGTCCTTTATCGAAAGTCATATTTACAGCCTCTCCTAAAATGCATCGGACCAAGGGAAGCATACTACGTGTTAAAAGAAGTACACACGGGATCGTGCGGAAGCCACATTGGAGCTCGGATGCTAGCTCAGAAGATCATGCGATGGGGATACTAGTGGCCAACAATGGCAAAAGATGCGGAAGAGTTCGTGAAAAAATGCTTAAAATACCAGCTACACGCCAAGGTGACGAGGTTACCCCAGACCGACCTCTCTACTATGCAGAGTCCGTGGCCATTCATGCAATGGGGCATTAAAATCGTAGGACACTTTACCAAGTGGGTTGAAGCCGAACCTTCCACAAAAGTCACAAGCGAGAAAGCCAGGGACTTCGTCTGGAAGAACATCGTGTGCCCGTTCGGAGTACCGCGGATCCTCGTCTCGGACAATGGGACGCAATTTACGAGCAGAGTATTTCGAGAATGGTGTGAAGGACTTAATATCCAACAAAACTTCACCTCGGTCCACCGACCTCAAGCTAACGGCCAGACCGAAGTCACCAACAGGACAATAGTGAACGGACTCAAGGCCCGCCTAGAGAAGCAAAAAACGGAATGGATCGACAACCTCCACAACGTCCTGTGGTCATATCGGTCTACACCCAGAACTTCAACGGGAGAAACCCCGTACGGTTTAGTATACGGGTCAGAAGCGGTTATACCCGTCGAGATCGGAGCACCGAGCCCCCGCACCATCAATTTCTCAGCTGAAGTCAATGAAGAACAACGCCGAACCGACCTGGACTTACTGGAGGAAAAGCGGGAACTAGCCAGCATAAAAAAAGCTCGGTATAAGCAGCAGATGACTCGGTATTACAACCGAAGGGTCAAACCCCAGCAATTCCAGGTCGGCGATCTTGTGCTTAGAAACAACGAAGTAAGTCAGGCGGAGAAGCTCGGCAAACTTGAAGCCATATGGGAAGGGCCCTACAAAGTGCACGAAGTTCTCGGCAAAGGAGCCTACAAGATCGCCTACCTTTCGGGCGACCTGATACCTAGAACGTGGCACATCACTCACCTAAAGAGATTCTTCGTATAAGCAGCAAGGTCTTGCATATAGAGTCTTAAGCTTTTCTGGTTTTCTTTTTTAGTTTGTCCTCGTCCTTTTTTGGAGTCAATGTTTTGTTTTTATCGAGCTCGCCAAAACCTTTTCTTTTTCTTGTTTTGGTCTTTCTTTCGTTAATAAAGTTTTTCTTTTCGTCTTGCATACTCTTGTGTTTCTTGATTTGCTTATACGAGGTATCCACGAAACCAAAAACCCCTCGTAAGGACGAACTAAGGTTCCCTTCCGTGGTCAATAACGACCCGACATGGGGTAGGTATATCCTAAAAACTGCGCAAAGCAAACCCTTTTCGAGGTCCAAGCTCGTCTCCCTCCAAAAGAAAGATCCCACGAGGTCCGAGGCAAACTCCCTCATCAAGGATAAAAATTTTCAACTAGGGTCGGAACCAAGTTCCCCCGGAAGAATCACACTACGAGGTCTGAACCATGGTTCCCTTGTCAACACAAAAGGGTCCGAGTTCGAATAAACCAAAGAAGCATCCTTCCCAAAGAACAGGAAATTCAAAAACACAATATATTTCTTTATTTCTCACTAATTAGATCATTGCATATATAATAGTTACAGGAAAATCGAGCTAATCTACGGAGGAGTGTCTGGCATACTAAAGCTGAGCCATTTCTCTACGAAAGGAGTAGGTCCCATGATGTCATCAATGGAAATCCGGCCCCGTCCCTGACCACGACTCTGTCCTCTTCCAGAGGAAGAACTCCGGCCTCGCAATACAGCCGACCTCCGCCCCACAGCCCTGCCACATCGGCTCGAGCCGACCTGCACTGATGTCCTCGAGAAGAAGACGGAGCAGCCTCACCCACGCTCCTGGCCAGAAACGCGCGTAACTTCGGACGGCGGGACAACACGGACTTATACATTTTCGCACACTCTTCGAGCCTCTCATAAGCCCCCTGAAGCTCCCAAGACTCAGGACCGCATGCTTCTTTTATACAGAGATACTGCTCCAACAGTTCCTTAGTCTGCAATTCCGCCTCGGATATGGTGATACCACCCTTGCGATGGATGATGTCTTCATATTCAGCATGTTCCTCGACGATCTTCTCGTGATCCTTGAAAACACGCTCAGCTCGACCCCGGGCAACTTCCAAAGCTTCCTCCGTCTGAAGCAGCTTGGCCTGAAGCTCATCAGCATTCTCCTGACCAGCAAGCTGCTTCGCCTCAGTCGCCTCGCAAAATGCGTCAAACTTCCCCTGCCAATCCTCAAGCTCGAATTCTTTCAACTTTAAAAGAGCACACTTTGAATCGAAAAGCGACTCAGCTCGGCGACATTTTTCCATCCATACCCGAGTCAAAGAACATTGTTCAGACAGATCTCGAGAAAGAAGAGTTATTTGTTTGCGTAAAGAAGAAACATCAACAAAATCCGAAGTCTACGAAAAAAAAGAGAGATACGTTGTCCATTTAATTCAAAGGTTCCGAATACAAAAATACAGAAAAGAAAACAAAGTACAAGAAAAACTAAGAACCGCCGACCTCCTTATCCTGAAAAGGCGGCCGCCCGAAGAGAGGACCCTCTGCAAAATCCCCAGCCCCAGAAGTCTTTGGACCCTCGGAACTCTTGGGGAGGATCGGATCTTCATCAGCCGCGATCTCCTGCTCCACTTCCTCTTCCTCGTCATCTTCTTCGACTCCGTCAGGAAGAGAATCAAAGACCGTATCTAGGGCGGGGTCCCGATCTATCGGGCAGGCAGCAACCCGCTCCGCGGAAAGCAGCGTAGACGAGCTGGCGAGGTCGTCCAGGATAGGTAGATGGCCGAGGTGATCCCGGATCACTTTGGCATATCGAGAGAGGAGAGCCGCTCCCTCTAGGCGCTCATACTCGTACTTGGAAACATCCAAGTTGGGAAAATCTTTGGCTGCCTCCTCCAAGGCATCCACGGCGTAGTTCCCGTTGATGAGCCCAGCCAGATCATTTGCTAGGCCGGAGAAATGCTCCGACAAAAGGAGCCTCTTTGCAAAGGCCCGCAGGACCTCGCCTTGGCCAGCCGCAGATTTGGCCTCCCTATCCCTGGCCGCATTCAGCTCGGACTCCAACCTTCTCACGTTGTCCCGGGCTTTCTCGGCCTCCACCTCGGCATCAGCGGTCTTAGCGAGCTGAGCAGACAGCTCGGACTTAACCGTCTTTACCTCGTCCTTGTCCTTGACCAACTCCTCCTTAGCTTTTTCCAGCCCGGCCCTAGTCGAAGTCAGCTCATCGGAGTAACGATTCTTCTCGTCCTCATGCCTAGCTGACATCTGCTCGACACCATTCTCGAGCCATTTCATAACCCTACCGATGCTCTACAAGAAAGAACGGAGTTAGGAAACATAAGAAAGAACTGCAGAAGGGCTATGCAACAAAAACAGTGAATCCTGACCTCGGGAAAAGGAAGATCCTCTAGCTTGACTGGAGGAACTGCCGGACTCACCTCACCGCCCGAGATGTTGACAACATCCACGGGCTTAAATAGTTTGTGAGGTGGACTGGCAGTAGGAGAGCGGAAGTCTGTGGCAGAAGGCATCGTCAACTCGAGCTGCTGACCCTGGTTAGAGGGTCCTCCGGGCTGACCCTGGTCAGATGAGGAAGTAGATCGACTTGACGACCTCGACCTTTTGCCCCCTCGAGCTGCGACCTTAGCCGTGGGCCCTTTCTTCTTCCCGAACAACACTACAAAATACACGGCAAGAAAATGATTAGGATGACAAATAAACAAAAGAAATAATCCTAATAGCACTAGCGGGGTCTCACCCGTTGCAGGATCCACCATCCTTTGGGGCTCAAACGGGCTCAACCCCGCCTCAGCTAGAGAATCTTCGCCGTAATTCTCCTCGAAAGCCCCACAACTCGCCACCACCCTAGCAATAGTCTCCAGGTCCTTATCCACCTCATCTCTCACCCACACACGAGGCTTGCCCACCCTCCACATCAGGTCGACTAAACTATCGTGTCGGCAAAAGAAGAATTTCGTACGCCATTTCTCTAACTTATTTTGAGTTCTCCCTTTGAACTCAGTACGGGCAGTGGCATAGTACCAGACCGCCGTTGTTTTGAAGACGAAGAGTTCATGAATGAGCTCGGCAGATAATTGGTAATTGTGACGGATAGCTGCCACGCCTAAGTCAGTAAATTGCCTAAAAGCATTTGGTGTTATCTGCCCCAAAGCTAAACCAAGTTTCCTTTGGAGCTCGGCGAATGGCGCAGGGAGGGGCAGATGAAGACAGGAGTGAAGACTATCCTCGTAAATGGTCACGAACCCCATCGGAGGCGAGCACGCCCTATCCTCTGGACGAGGTTCTATCAGTTCGACATTTGGGGGGAAATTATATGACCGGGCAAGGAATTTTATCCTAGACTCATCTAAAATTGAGGAATATTAGGCCACTTTCCCCTCTATGGATCTGGGCACAATTAGAGTTTCAACAGAAGGAAGGGGGGATCCTAGTAAAAATACTAAAATCAACCCTGCTATCGATGGAACCTGCCGGAGGAGATTCACTACCCCTACTAGATTGAGAATTGTGAGTTGGGGAAGCCATACTTACTTGTAAATTGAGATAAATGGTCAGGCGAACGGTTTGCGGCTATGAACAAATGACCCAACGGTGAGAAAACCGGCGGCACGGCGGTACGGTTAGTCGAGAATTTCTGGAACAAGGAATGGAAGGAAAGAGGATTTTCTGGACAAAGGACCCTTTTGCTATGATTGCGGATGTGAAATAGCGTGATCTGAAGAGAGTCGTATGAAATCCCGTAATACATGTTTAAATCCCGCCGTTAAACATAGCACACGTATGAACGTGGGCCCGTTTTTTTGGTATTTGAACCGTCTCTAAAAAGTTTTCAAAAAAGCACCAATTTTTCCTCCTCTCGAATTCAGATGGATATGGGCCCTATCTACTTGGCAATCTGAATAACAGAACTAGGCAGCTAATTACTTATCTCGATTTTTATCTACCTGCAAATCGAGCTCGGAGGATGAGCTCGCTAATTCAGACCGTGACTAAGGTGATCTGCGCGATTGATCACCTTGGAAATTTGACCTTACCATCTACATCTACATATCCTCTTTCCTCTCTTTTTTTTGGGGGGGGGGGGGGGATGTGATAGGATCGGCCTCATCTTGGGCCTGACCTAAGGCCCAATCTAATTGAGCCTATATGTTGAGCTCGGCCCACAGAGCTCGGCCCAAGCAAAACTACTATCTGTCTTGAAGACCAAATAATGAAGCCCTACTTTGGAGAAGAAGGAATCCAATTATGAAGGAGATTTGGATATGTACAAAGAAGCAAGATATGTATAAGGAATCCTAGGAGGATTAGGGCTCAATTCAAGGCCTATATATAGTTGATAGATTAGAGGGAGGAGGGGGATCAAATACTCATTGTACTCTCACGTATAATAAAAGCTAGATACTTTCTCCCGTGGACGTAGATCTCATTGATCGAACCACGTAAATACTTGTGTCATCGTGTTACTATTATTTTTAGCTATTCTTCCAAACCCTAGATTTATCAATACAATCATTTGTTAAGTTAAGATCAACTGTTACAAGTTAAGATCGTCGAAAAATATTAAGGTGAAACCCCATCCTCCTCTACTCATGTCTAATTTTATCTAAATTTTAAAAGGAAGCTTAATCCTCTCCTCTACATCATCACTACCTCAAAAAATTACAAACATATATATTTGAATGTACAAGGTGGTCGTACAATATATAGTTAAAATGCATTTATTGCAACGCCCGAGTTAAATATCATTATCTGAAGTTTATTATCCTAAAGTTAAAGATGAATTATTGATGATATAATTTTGGAAGGTTGCTCGTTGATGGGCCAGAAAACAACAAATTCTTGAATAATTCTTAGCCAAATTGTAATAACTCTCTAAATTGGCTTATTACAGCTCGCAAGAAAGTGGGACCATTAAGCGGATAGGACTACTATCCGTACATAAATCCATTATAAGTTTTTTTTTTTTTTTATATAAAAAAAAAACCTAATTAGTACAAATCTTTCATGTCAGTCACAATTATTGAAAAATAGTGCCTTTGGAATTAAGGTTTTGCTTTAGCCCATAGTAATTTAAACAAACATTTGGACCAATAAATACTAAGAAACTGTCTTGTCCGAAATTAACAGTGATATATCCTGCCAAGAAACATGGGAGTGTTCCAAAAGATAAGATTCTTGTAATTTTTATAAATTGAGCACAAGGTGCATGTATGAAAAGCAATGTAGTACTACGTAATTGGGGTAAAATACCCGAATTTTGGATAGTTAGTGGTTTTACACATGAAATAAGAAAGGAAGCGTTTGTGTTTATTTACTGTGGCGTTGACATCAATTTAATAGAATTTAGTACAAAATTTATGCTTATAATTAGTCCCACATTTTTAAGTTCCTTAGCAAAATAAATTTTATATATTACAGTACTTTTATTGTTTAACTATTACCAAAATTTGTGTTCATTTTATGGCAATTTATTTTGTGATAAAACAAAGGCTGAATGTGGTGTTTTTATTAAAAGAAAGTACAATGGAATATGGTGTGAGGATGCCAGGTAACAACTTCAACGTGGAGGAGTGTGATTGGATGATAGTTGCAGTGTATCGATCCATGCCTCATAACAGTGGCCCATGCACTCCCCCATCATATATAGTGGAAGAAGAAGATTAATTGTTACTCGAATTTCTTCTCTCTTTTTATAAATAAATTATCTATCTTCTCTGATGTTGATACTTCATCAAAATCTCCTCATTTATTTGTTGTCTGCTTTTATTGCACCCAATGCTGCTCCAGATAAACATCCCCCCACATCCACTTTCTACTTGTCATCATTTCATGCATCTTCTATTCTCATGGGAAAAATAAATTACTCCTATTTAACTACTAATTTATACTAGTAGTACTATAAATTTTCCAACAAAAATATGTATTTTGCCACAATATTGAGCGCATTCTCTTTCCTATTCTTTTTTTATCCATTTACAAATTTAATAACTTTATATCCTTATCCCTAACAAAATTAGTTAAAAGTTAAAAAAACAAAAGTGCATCGAGCTCTTTATCGACCATAATATTGTATGGGATTTAGCTTTTAATTTGTGCTTTTGAGCTGAAAATTAACACAGTACTAATTAATACATACGATGGGGCAGAATTGGAAAACGAAAATAGTGAGAAACGCAGGATAATAGGTTGAAAAATTGTAGAAATAGGAAAAAAAAAAAAAAAAAAAAGCATGCTAAAAATTGAGTATCAATTTGAAAAAGGTGATGGGCGGGATAAGATTTTTAGCAATGAATTGAGCATCAATTTACGACACACAACACAAATACATATATCAAGAGAGAGTGTGTGTGTATATACGTATAGACTATAGAGTGAGGTGACCATGCTGATAGTCAGCTGGTGCAGCAATGGTCAGGGGGATGAACTCACTCAACCTCGGTCCACACTCATGTGAATCCCATCAACCTTTCTACCCCACACACACAGATACTATACAATTATAGGTATATTAATTTAATAGTATTTCTTAATTATTACTCGTATCATTCAGCTATACTATATTATAGTATGAGTTAATTTTATGACATTAATATATATAAATATGTACTACTACTTATTATACAAAAAATTAATTGATATTATCAGATCAGAAAAATGAAATGTTCCTAAATTTGCATAGAAAATTCCGAATATTTAATTAGGGTTTAGTACTCTCCATGACCATGAATCTTCCTAGTCTTTACCATCTCAAGGGTTGACCCACATCTTTGATATCTTCATTTTATTTCTTTGTTTCGCAAGTTATAGAGATGTAGTAGTGGTTCTAATATACACATAAAATAATCTTTATTGGTTCCGCAGACGTAAAACTTGGGGTTATTCCTCCTATATATACTAGTCCCTTGTCTCAAGAACTTATTTCAATTCATAAATCACACTTGTCTTGCCCCTCTCTCTCTCTCTCTCTCTCTCTCTCTAGATTTCTTCCAAGAGAACCAAATTAACTATCATCTCCCTGAAAATAAGAAAAATGGACGGCAGCATAAGTTTAGACGAAAGCACAACTAGTGAATCTGTATCGATCGCGCCGGCCTCAAAGCCGCCGACCGACGGAGAAGCTCTGCCGCGTCGGCAGCGGCGCCAGCGTTATCATCGACGCCGCCGAGAGTGGCGTCGAGGCGGAGTCGAGGAAGCTCCCGTCGTCGCGATTCAAAGGCGTGGTGCCGCAGCCCAACGGCCGGTGGGGCGCGCAAATCTACGAGAAGCACCAGCGCGTGTGGCTCGGCACCTTCAACGAGGAGGATGAGGCGGCGAGGGCCTACGACACGGCGGCGCAGCGCTTCCGCGGCCGCGACGCCGTCACCAACTTCAAGCCGCTCTCGGAAAGCCCAAACGACGGCGGCGTCGAGGCCGCGTTCATCAACTCCCACTCCAAAGCCGAGATCGTCGACATGCTGCGGAAGCACACTTACAGTGACGAGCTCGAGCAGAGCAAGCGCCACTACGGCGGCGACCGGTCGGCGAGGGGCGGCACCTCGCGGCGGCGCCGCCAAGGCCCGCGAGCAGCTCTTCGAGAAGGCGGTGACGCCGAGCGACGTCGGGAAGCTGAACCGGCTCGTCATCCCCAAACAACATGCAGAGAAACATTTCCCATTGCAGAGCGGAAATAGCTCGAAAGGAGTTCTGTTGAACTTGGAGGATTCCGGCGGTAAGGTTTGGAGATTCCGATATTCATACTGGAACAGTAGCCAGAGCTACGTTCTCACAAAGGGGTGGAGCCGTTTCGTGAAGGAGAAGAATTTGCGGGCCGGCGACATTGTCAGTTTCGGCCGATCCACCGGCCCGGATAAGCAGCTTTACATAGATTGGAAAGCCAAGAATACTGCGGCGGCGGTGGTGAGGCTCTTTGGAGTCAACATATTAGAGGTTCCGAGAAATGGCGATAGTTGCAGTGGGAAGAGGATGCTAGAAATGGAGATTTTGGGATTGAGTAATGCTAACAAGAAACAAAGGGTTGTTGATGCTTTGTGACATCATCTGATTTCGGATGATTTTCTTTAATTTAATTTTGTTAATTTAGATTATTTTTAGGTTTAATTTTTGGTTGATTTTCGGACATGTAATGACCACTGTAGATTGATATTTTATGTTGGGCGAAATTAAGGAGGTGGGAATGGTGCAACTGTAATGCAACTTGCAGGAAAAAATATATATTTGTAAATGTAGAGTAGCCAGTAAGACAAGAAAAAAGGACTGGTAGATGGAGCAATTTTGATGTTCTTTTCAAATGTTGATCTGTTATGATTTAACTATTTACTATATGTGTAGTTTTTGGTGTGGTGAATTAGTATTGGTCTGTTCTGCTACGCTTTATTTTTGGAATATCTTTTTAATTTGCTTTTTTGAAATATGAACTGGGCGTGGCGTGCTGTACTTATCCTACTTCTCATATATGTGGCCATATGCATGCATGAAGCAAATTTAAATTTTAAATAGATTTTGGGTTGTTCATCATGATGGGGAGAGGAGAGAGCATATATATATATATATATATATATATATATATATATATATATATATATATATATATATATTTAATAGAATAATAATATTCGAACATACGGTAACCAATCACACGCGTGAAAAAAGACAAATTGACTGTAAATAAAGGGTATATCATTATTATTATTAGTGTATGCGTAGTGTGTGCATAAACTAATGTTGTTTAAGCAATTATATTGTATAATGTTATCATACAACATTCTCTTTTATTTTCTTTGTAATTTTTTTCGTTTTTCCATATTTTTAAAAAAATTCACATTAAGGTAAACAGTACATTCAATTATCGTACAAAGAGAATAAAGTCCACAATACAGAGAATAAAAGAATAAAAGAAATTAACATGTGTGCGCATCAAAATCTAACGAATATGTATTGATAAAGTCTAGCTCAAGTGGCTAACTAAAGTACTAAGTGGTTTTGTGTTTAATTCCGCCTGTGTGCAGTGACGAATCCAAGAATTGATTTTGAGGGTGTGAAATGTTAAGAATATGGAGTCTAACGAATGGGAAGTTGTAGAAAAATAAATAGTAAAAGAACTCTTGTTTGACACATCATAGTTACACATCGTAACGGACTGAATAAATAATTTTCGTGTGTTTAAAGTAGTAAAAATTCCAAAAATCATTCTCAAGTTTATATAGTTATAGAACTAGGCAATGTTATCATAATTACAAGAATAATTATTTCTTCATCATCTATTATATTCTCTTTTTTCCCTTCTCTTGAATCTCATTTTTATATAATTCTCAATTACAATTCTCATTTAAAAATTGAAATTCTCTTAGAATCATAAACTGACTCATTAAAATCAAGAAATCGGTGTACAATTTTCGTAATTTTTTTAATCATAACTTTAATATACATATATACTACTAGTAACTGTTTTTAGTTGCACCCCCTTATATGATGGATCCGTCACTGTGTAATTTATTTTCCACCTTATTTAATAGTGTAGTGATCCCACTTATATGTGTTATAGAAGTTCTATCTATGTGGGGTGTTATAGTGATATATCATGTAATTCTCTAAAAAGAAAGTGACATTGTTTTATCAAAGGCAGGCATTGTGTTATTTCCTGTAGTTAACCGATCTTGTTTATATTATGAAAGTGAATTCTTGATAATAGAAGTGACAAACCCTTTGAGATGCAATAATAATCATAAAGCATATCCCAGATATTGCGACATAACTTGCGTCACGTGTTTGAGGACATCTTACCAACAGTGCTAATCTCTGTTTTTAAAAACTTAAGGTTTGATGAAAAATTTAATTTAGCACCTAAAATTTTTAAAGTACAATTTATGGGGTATTGGAATAAGTTTATATGAAATGTTAGAAATTCTTGCGATTGATAAGGTCATGGATAAATATATATTTTTTAATAATCATCAAGAACAAATAAATTCTAGTACTCCCTCCGTCCTGACATTCATGGCCTAGTTCGGTGGGCATGGAAACTGAGTAGAAAGTGATTTAAAGTATAAAAATGTGTAAAAGTAGTAGAGCCCATAATTTTTTGTGAGAGAGAGTAGTTTCCAAAAAAGAAATCATGTCATCAATATCGGGACATCCAAATAAAGGAAACAAACAATAGATACCGGGATAGAGGGAGTATTATATTTTATGGGGATGTAGCTCAAATGGTATAGCATTTTTTATTAAAGAAATAGTATTATCTTTTATTTATATTAATTAACGCAATAATAATATTTTATAGAGGATTTACGTTAAGATAATTTAACTTATTTTAATTTGATTATCTTTTAATTTACGCTCATGCTTTAAAATTATGCCAGCTCACAGTCAAAGGGACAAAAGAAAAATAAACAATAGTGCGATTATACTATACATTTTTTTAAAGGTATATTTATGGAGTACTTATTTAACATTGGGTTTTCTTAAAGGTTTAGCCCAATATAAGTCTTTGCTAGTTAAATCTGGGCTACTGGGCCTGACTCCAGGCCCTTTTGCTTATTTTCTCTCTCCTTTTGTGTGTGTGTGTTTCTTGTCTCGAGGGAAAGGGAAAAAACAGAAAACAAAGAAGACATCTTAATTCCTTTGCCTCGATGCTAAATTTTCAAATTCATTTTTAAGCAGTTTATTTTTTCTCTTCTTTTTTGAAAAATATAGTTGCTCGATTCTTTAGCGAAGAGAAGGTTAAAGTTTTGACCAAATATTTTACTTCAAATTTCCTTGAGAAAAAAAAATAAAAATCAGAGTGGAACGTAAATTCATTTAGATTGTACTATTTTTCTCTCTTTATTTATTTATTTATTTGTGCACGTCCTTGAAATAAAATAGATAATTTCCAATAAGGTTGTTAAAGAAAAATATTTCTGATTGCTTTGTGCACCAAGTTTCGAGAAGATATCAACCATGTGTTAGATAAGGGCTGAGCATTCCGGCGTATCGGGTCCCGAACCGAATCAAATTACGTTCTATTTTTCAAATCAAATCAAACTGTATTATATGTGTAACCAAACCGAATTCAAACCATAATTTGAGGTTTTGATTCGGCTAAATTCGGTTTTAAACAATATTCTTGACTCATTTAAGTGCATATTTTTCACAGCTTAAAAACTAAATTATGATGCATAATGGACAACATATTTTTCTTAACATTTGTACATAGGGAGTAATAGATTTGCACAAAACATAGTTATTATATTGGTTCAACCAAAGTCAAACAACATTGGTAATGATACGTGCTACACGTAACACTGCAGCTGAAGGCGGGTTATTTGGGAAGGAAATATGGCTTTATGATTTGGCACATAGTGTGTATAAGTGACGATTATATTATCACAATTTCACTCGTAAAGTTTGATTTACTTTTTAACATTAGTATATAGATATAATAAAATATACTAAAACATATAAATATATTTCGGTTTTCGGTTAGAGACCAAATTTTTCGGCTCAATCTGAACCAAACCGAAATAATTTTAGAGTTTCAATTTCTCAAACCGAACTGAACCATTATATTGAAAAAATCAAATCAAACTGCCAATTATAGTTTGGTGCGGTTTGAATTTTCAGTTCGGTTCGAATTTTCATCACCCCTAGTTAGATACTTAGCTACTTAGATTCAGGCTAAAAAACTAGCTAGCTCCAAGAGATTAGTATAATTTAGTCTCAATTCATAAATATACTCAGTTTGCATTTTGCGAAAATGCAAAATACGCACTCCTTCCTTTTAGATGTCAAATGCATATTTTGTGAAATTTTTATTATAGCATTTAGCAATATATGTACTCTCTTACACATATCTTAATAATTAAATCGAACATAAATTATCATAAATGGATTAAGATCCCAACTGAAAAAATGAAGAAGATCCAACCGAAAAAATAAATAATTGCATAAACTGAATTTAGCCTTATTAACATTAATTAAATTAAGATCCCAACCAAAAAAATGAAGATCGCGTTCAGAAAATGGAACATCTTGAGCGGGATCTTATTTTTTCGAACAGGCCAAATCTTCATTTTCAAGTGGGATGTTCATTTCCGAGCGGGATATTCAATGTCCTCCCATTATTCAAACGAGATTCTCCATTTTTCGAGCAGGATCTCATTTTTGATCGGGATCTCATTTTCCGAGCGGAATCTTCAATATCCTCCCACTGTTCAAAGCATCTAAGTCGGCGAGATGTGACAAAAACTAATGATAATTGGCAAGTGTGGGCCCAAAAAGTCACTTTGAACATTATTCATTTCTTTAAGAGAAGGTGTGTAATTCTAATTTTGTAAATTGTGTAGTGCATAGAACAAATTTTCCCGTTAAGATTTAATTGGTACGAATTACGTAGAAGGAAATCAAAGTATCAAATATTGCTTGGGACTGAGCCAAATCACGTACAGCTTTGGCTTTGGAATTGCATTTTCTAGCTGAAAAGAAACAAACAAAAAAAAGAACAAAGGAGAGATTTTTTTCAGCCATAAAATCTCATATAATAAGGGATAGCTCAGAAAATTCTGAGAGTTGTCTGGCTGTTCATTCAAGAACCTCTACTGACAATAATTTGTAATTAGGTATAGCATTTAAACTCATCCATATAATTTATATACTACTCCCTCCATTTACCAAAACTTGTCCACTTTGTTGTTTGGGTACGGAGTTTAAGAAAGCTAATAAAGTAAAAGTTAGTAGGGTAAAAATTAGAAAATAGGGGTAGTGAGATAATAATAAAAAAATAATGGTAATGACAAAAAAGAGGTGGTATTGACCAAAAAGTAAGAATAAAAATTGTTGGGATAATAAAAATGTAGAATAAAGTGATTGATGAGGCGGAGTCCTAAATGGCAAAGGGTAGTAATATTTAAAAAGTATTAAAGGTAGTGTTGTACAAAAAGGTAAAATAAACATGTTTTGATAAACATGGTTACTGTTCAAAAGTGGACATGTTTGGTGAACGAAGGGAGTATATAATACTCCCTCCGTCCATGAAAAAATAGTCCTACTTACCACACTTTTCTTGTCCATGAAAAATAATCCTACTTCACTTTTTCCACTCACATCAAGTGGGACCTACAACAATTTCCACTTTCATTTTATTTTTCCACTCACAATAAGTGGGACCCTCATTCTACTCACAATAATTTTAACTATATTTTATATTGAGACTTGTACCATGCAACAACCCGCCCGACCGGCCCTGCCCGACCCGGCGCGTGAGATCCACGTGCGCGGGGTCTCACGCGCTACAGTAATTTTCCTTTTTTTTTTTTTTTTTTTTTTTTTTTTTTTTTTTTTGGGAGCCTTCGGCTCCGATTACTAAAATAAGGATAATAAGCGGGCAACATTTGGACTTTTACGGCTCGCTCCGAGGCCTTCGGCTCCCCTCGCTCGCATCTTGACCATAGAAGAAGCGGCAAACCCAAAAAAAAAAAAAATTGGAAAAGAGAAATTAAAAAAAAATATTAAAACTGATCAAAGGGGGGTTTGACTGGGTCAAACTCGGGTCAAACGGGGCGGGTCGGGTCAAATGGGTCGGGTGTTGCACGGTAGAGAATATGCACCCAAGTTTTTGTCTTTATATTTTTCACTTACAACACAGTAGGACCCTTATTCCACTTACAAAATTTTACTTCTAATCTACTTCTACCACTCCCACTAAATGGAACCTTATTCCACTCAAATTACTTTAACAACTTTCTTAATCTCTGTGCCTAGCAGTAAATGAGACTGTTTTTGTAGACGGAGGGACTAGTATAATATATGGATTCTTATCTTCTTCTCCAAATATTTCTTGTTTTCATCCTCTCTCTGTATTATACAGATTGCATCATCATCCTTGTCACCTTCGTTATTTTTATTTCCCATCATATCTGATGGGACTATCGATTTAGCTTTTTGTTTTTTCTTGGTTTTGCGTTTCTCCAATTATTTCAATTATTTATTTATTTTATTTTTTGAGAGAACAAAACTGAATTGGAC